>JAJHZJ010000318.1:4117142-4672142 GCA_023548195.1 Bettongia penicillata ogilbyi | reverse complement strand
AGCAGCAGTGCAGGAGTCAGGAGAACCTGAGTTCAAATCTCACCTCAGACACAAGACACTCACTAGCTGTGTGACCTTGGGCAAGTCACTTAACCTCAACTGCCTCATCCTGGGCCATCTCCAGTCATCCTGATGAATATCTGGTCACTGGATTCAGATGGCTGTGGAGGAGAAGTGAGGATGGTGACCTTGCACAGCCTTCCCTCACTCAAAACAAAGTCAAGTGCAAGTCATGTCATTATTTCTCTGATGGCATGGTCTTCTTCAGCAATGAAGGACGAACACACACATACATTAGCAAAAAAAATGAGGAAAATATGCTCATGCAACTATTGCAACTATTTTCCATTATAATTGCTGGATATGTTAATAAGATACATGGAAGATTTTCACTTGCATCAAAGCTTCCAAAATAAAGTAGACACAGGTCAAGTTCCCTATATGTATGTATGTGTGTGTATGTATGTATGTATGTGTGTATGCATGTATGTGTATGCACACACACATACCACACACACCTTACAATGAGCCAAAATTTAATGGAAAAAAAGGCCTAGTTTTCCATGAATCACAATGCAAGTCTAACAACTTAACTGGGAAAATTTCACATATTTGTCCTTGTAAGTAGCTATCATTTTGCCCCAATCTAAAGTATTCTAACACTGAGCTTCAGAACTTAAAAAAAAAACAAACTTGAGTGCAGATAGAGCTGGGAAGAGAAAACACAAAAGTAGGATAGAAAAAAAATTATCCAGAAAGTCGTTTAAAATATTGCTTTGTGAGCATCTGATGCCTCAAGGAGGTCTCAAAGCTAATCCTTAATGAAATGCTAAGGAAGTGGTAGTAAAAAAGAATCTCAGAGGATGAGTCTAAAAGGAAGTTACAGAATTGCTCAAAATAAAGACAGAAAAGTAACTAGGCTCTACAAAATGAGAAAATACACTGCATGGTACACTGAAGATTGTCTTGACTAATATCATTCTGGAATAATACTGTCATTAGATTATAACCAAACCTCTAACAAAAATTATGAAATTCTACTGTAATATTCAGTCTCATAATTATTATTAATATTTCTGTTATTACCTCTAACACTTTTACCCAATATTGCAACACTGTAGAATGTCTTTTGATGAGGCATACCTATAATAGATTATTTCTGAACAATATATTTCTCACAAATTAAAGACTTTGTGGTCCAAGTTGTTTTCTATTTAGGTAAGCCACATAAATTTTTAAAATATCCGTTACTTAAAAAAATATATGTATAAAATTATATTTGCATATCATGCACTAATCACACAATCATATTTCCTAATTATTGCCTAAACTGCATGTCAATAGATTATATTGAGCAGGTTATTGGTTAGATCTCATTACCAATCAATTCTAACTGAAAGACTTTCTAATTAAAATTACAAATACCTACACACACAAATTCTTGAAACTATTCGCTTCTCTACAATTCAATAGTCTATTTATGATGACCCTTCTCTACAATTCAATAATCTACTTATACCCACCACTATCTGCTTTGCACTCTGAAATTATAATTCACGTTCCCTCCGTGTTTCATTTCTCACAATTAATCATCCACCAAAGAAGAAATTATAAACAGAAGATACACATACTCTAGCAAAAGGGGCAGCTAAGTGGTGCAGTGGATAGAGCAGCAGTGCAGGAGTCAGGAGAAAGAAAAAATAGGAGAAAAAGCAAAAAAAGAATAAGAAGTAAAGCAGAATGTAAGTTCCTTAGGGCACAGTAAATTTCTTTCACTCATGCCTCTGTGTCCCCAGGACTCCAAACAGGGTCTTGAACATAACAGCCACTTAATAAAAATTTGTTGAAATGAGTGAACTGTGAATATGGCTCCCTTCTAGACTACATTTCTTCATCTCTTTTTTTTCCTTTAAGGAATTTTTTGAGGTATTGCACAGAACAAAAGAGATACCAAGCATGGTTAAACATCCTAATTTCAAAATAAAGAAAACAGATTTCACAAACAGCCTCATAAGCGTACCTGGAAAATTTCTAGAACAAATTTTAAAAGATGATTGAGAGAACTTCAAAAAGGAAGAGGTGATCAGTAAGAGCCAACATGGGTTCTTTAGTCATACCATTTATGTATTTGACAGAAATGCTAAGTTAAAGAATTATTCTTTTTCTCAAAGCCTCTCTCAATATATTTCAGAACAAAATGGACAGATATGTTTTGGGTAACAGGACAGCAAAGGTAAATTTAAAATTACATGATCAAAAAGGGCTGATATCAACCTAGAGAAGAGTATATAAAAAAACAGAGCTTTGTTCTTCAGTTTACTCTATTCAACATTTTAACTATGCCTTAAATAGTTACATCCTTACCATAAGGGTGCCATAAAGCTAAGAAGAATTGCTAATATATTGGATGAAAGAACTGAGATACAAAAAGATCAATAGGCTAGAACAGGATGAATTTAGTAACATGAAACTTAATAGGAATAAATGTAAGGCCTTGAACTTGGTTTCAAAAAAATCAAATGAGGTTTTAGTGGACCACAAACTACCAAGGCAAGGAAGCCAAAATGCCTAATTCAATCTTCGGCAAATTAATAGAAGCCCAGTATGCAGAGAAAGAAGGGTGAGCATTTCATAGTAATCTAATAATCAAAATATACTGGGAGCATTTTTTAATTATTCTAAGAACCAATATTTAAGGGGGACATTAGAAGCTGTATATACTACATTCAAACAAAGGTTACCAATATCGTGAAAGGACTAAAAGCCATGCCACATAAGGATCAGCTGAAGGAGTTAGGCATCTTTAGCTGAAGAAAAGAACACTTAATTACTGCCTTTGAACATCCAAAGGCCTGTCATGTGGAAGAGGGATTAGACTTGTTTCGCTTGGCTCTTAAGGACAAAACTTGGAACAATAAGGGGAAATTACATCGAGGCAAATTTCACCTCAGTGTACAAGAAATTCTAACGAGTTTCAAAAATCAAATGGGCTACCTTAGGAAGTAATAGGTTCCCTGTTACTCAAGTCGCAATAGGAGACCTAACTTGTTAGGGAATATTGTAGACACAAGCATGATGGCAGCACAGTGTAATGAAAAAACAAAAGACCTAAAAGTCAAGAGAACCTGGGTTTCAGTCTCAGCCCCAATATTTATAGTCTATGTCACCTTAGGAAAGTCATTTCCCCCTAGCTAAGTCTGTATCCTTATCTACATACTTCACAAGGATATTGTGAAAAAAGGATTTTGTAAAGAATAAAAATAGATCAAACCACATATATACATATGCATACACACACATACATATATGTGTAATCATTTCTATTATCACTACTATTATACAGAAAATCTGACTAGGAATTGGGCTAGATGGCCTCTGAGATCTTCATCTCTTTTGTTGTCATTCAGCTATTGGCAGATTCAAGAAATAGGAGGCTCCACAAGGCCTAAACAGGCCATAAAGGAAAGAGGGATTCTAAGAAAGTTACAAAGCAGGAAAAGAGACATAAAAAGAGAAGATAAGCAAAAGGACCCAAGGAACTTACTCTAACATTTTACTATGAAGATCAGGAGAGAAAATTTCCTCTAAAATCACCATGGAGGCTTTTTTCACCGTGGTAAGTGCAAATGATACCAGAAAATATTAATCTCTATATTTTAATTCTGTTTTGCCATTTGAGTTTGCAATACTGTTGTCCTTAGAAACACCTGTGTCCTTAGAAACACCTGTGACCTACTCTCCTGTTGAGCATGCACCAAGAAAGCAGGAAGGAAAGGGGTAAAAGAAACTTGCCCTCTAATCCAGTATATAAGGTAGGACAGAAAAATAACCCAAAATGCACTGCTTAACACACACACACACACACACACACACACACACACACACACATTTGTAGGCTATGATATTAGCCAAGTACTCTTAAATGAAACTGAAAATAAAAAGTTGATCAAGTTTTTATATTAACTGAGGCATCAGCTTTAAACTTACTTTAATTCTAAAAGGCTTCAAAATAGAAGGTATTTTCATGTGGAAAACATATGACATGTATGTCATCAGATAATAAACATTAGAAGTCTTATTAATTAAAAATTAAACTACTAATACCATTTTTGGTACTTATAATGGCAGTACTAAAAGTATTAATGGATATATGGTGATTTTAAAATGTCAAACTAAACCTAGAATATGTACCCAAACTAGAAGATAACAACCCAACTATTCATTTCTCATATAATAAGAGAGTATTTTCAATGTTTACTTAATCTGTTTTTCCAAACAGAAAGATGTAGTACTTTATACTGTTACAGGCATAATTCATGCTATATATTAAAACAAACTTTTTATATCTATAACTCTTTAACCAAAACAACCAGCTGAACCAAACATTTATTTTATTTGGATACATCTGCAGATATGATGTGTGTAATTAATTGTTCAGCTAAAAATGCAATTCCATGGTGCTTTTAATGATTTAGGTATACACAGCTTTAGTTCCCAGAGCAGACTAAAAATAGTGATTTTAATTTATTCCTGCTGCCTACAATTACCCACAACCATGTATTTTTAAATATTTCCAGCCTATAAAAATTACTAATTTTTGCCACTTGTGTTTATCTGCATTTAGACTTTGATTTGGATAAATTAAGCTCTCAAGTGTTCCTTGCTTTATGAAACTCTGCATGTTGTACACTTCAACACAAATAAATGACTTGTACCATTAGAGGTTTAAATAATGTAATGTATTTCATGCTCAGCCTGAAGCTGGATTCCAATGAAGTTGCTAATGCACGTAATGATTAAGTGTAACTCAAATACTAACTGTGTTGTTGAAAACATGACAGGCAATAATTTGGTCTATTATATTCTGCCATTTAATTGCCTAGTACAGACATTCTCTGACACGTTATGAAGCAATGATTTACAATTATTCAAGCTGCAAAGGTCAGAAAGTGACATTATAATCATCTACATAGAGATCCCTTCTAACGCACAAAAACTAGGTAATGCCACACAAAAATAGTTTCCCTGCAACAGGAACTTTCTATTTAAGATTCCTTAAATCTACTACAAATAAATAGTTAACATGAAGTATGTGAAGGCACACTTGAAAAGACAATGGACATTTCTCCCAAGTCACATAGGTAGGTACTCAATCTGGATCTTGTCTCTACACGCTTCTGATCAGATGGGTTCTATGTCAGCAGTCACTTCTTAATTCTAAAGAACCTGAGCTAAAAATAATGCAGTGTTGTAAAAATTAAGCCCCCAAACACATTTTTGGCATATACCATATTCAGAATGGCCTAAAGTGGCTTTATATCAGTAATTAAATATAGTTCTTGTGATACTGAAATGATGTCAGTGACACGTTCTCTTTTAAAACTGGTAATTCATCTAATGGAAGAAAACCTCAATTTCAGTCCTCATGCTTTTTCTGACAAGGGAAATCATCATCTTATTTACAGCTATTTATCTTATTTATATTTGAATTTGATTGCACATACAAAATGTAAGTATAGGAATCTACAGCACTTCAGGTAAAGACAAATCCAAAGCATTTTTTAAAATGAGCTATGTGTGTGAAAATGGAAACAGAAAAGAAAGGTACAGCATAGAAATGAAGAACACAAAGAAAAAAGAAATAAGGAAAATGAGAAAGAGCAAATTGTAAAGAATTCTAACATAATAAAGGGCATAAAACAGAGAAAACAGATAAATGTTAAAAGCATTTAAATGAATAAAGGCAGACAATAAAGAAAACAAGTAAAGGAACAAAGGAGTAAAAGGAAATGAATGACCTAGAAATAGAGTAGGACAGAAAATGCTAGGCAGAATTGAATTGAACTTGTAGTACATGTCAAATAAACTACCATATTAACATCACCAACCCCTTAAAACTTCTAGACTGTTGAATGCCATAAAGGCAAAGAGGAAGATATTACAGCAAACTGTTAATTAAATGTGCTGCAGATACTTTTGTGAGTGTGTTTCCACCAAGACCACAAGGTCTGTGAAGGCAGAAATAGTGCCCTATACATCTTTTGTATCACCCCTCACAATTCGTGTAGATTGAGGAATATATATGAGAAGGTTCAACCTGATGATTGCCTGGACATAAACCAACCACGTAACTAAATATTACAACACAACATCCAAAAATATACTTTAAGAGAAGGAAATTAGAAAAATTGTTATAAAGAAATCACTTAAAATTCAAAAGTGTTTTCTCAAAAACCACAATGAAAGAAAATCAGTTTGAAACACAGAATAACTCATTTTACAAATGATACTTGCATGTTAAGCTATTTCCCTGTACTAATATGGGCAATCAAACAGAATGTTAAACTCTACATCCAGGAATCATACATTTTAAACCTAGGCTTAACTTATAAGTTTTAGCAATTAGATCTTCTCTAGAAGTAAAAAAAAAAAAAAGAAATTGACCAAAAAGAAAATAAGTAGCAGACAATTTATATCAGCTGTTAAGAAGTCACTTTTCACTGTTAATTCGTAGTCACTGAAAAAAATTTTCAAAGTCTCAAAATACAAGATTTTAGATATATATATATATATATATGTGTGTGTGTGTGTGTAATATATATGTATACATACATATTGTCATCTTTTAAGGTTTCAAAGTATAAAGAAATTCACATAATGTTTTAGGAAATGCTGATCAATTTTATGTTTTATGCTTAGGATTACTGAAATATTGTGTGAATTATATTCACACAATATTGTATAGAATATAATATTTTAAAAAGCAAAAAAATTCTGAGAAAAAATTCTAGTCTTACTACTGACAGTTCAACCTAAACAAGTACTTGTTCAAATTCCATAGCTGGCTCACTCAGTAGCATTTGTAAAATAATTTTTCCTCATAACTCCGCTGAATAAGAGCTTAGTCATAGGACCTTAAAAGTCAAAGAAGAGAATATTAACTACTGCACAAAAGAAAACATAGTGCAAGACCTTCTGTTTGTGACAAAATTACAGAGTTAATGTTCCTGAAAGATCACTTCACCTTTTAAAGCCCGATTTTTAAAAAGGTAAAATTTATAGCAATTAAAGCTAATGAAGAAATGCAGCATGAGCTGCTTATGTTCAGGAACTAATAGGTCCACTGAGCTTTTCTAAGATTATTTAGCCATCAATGATAATGAATTGACATTGTCAGTAGTGTTAATGTACCAATGCTCTATTGTGCCACTAATCCAATGGCCAATCCTAGCAATTTTCTGATGTTGCCATTCTATTTTTAACCTACCCAATTCCTTATTCTTCTAATTAAACAGTAGAAATACATCACAACCAATGATATTTTACTTTTTTGCACATTATCAAGTGATAAATTCATTATTTTCTTCTCTTTCAACTATGTGTTTCTTTCATATTCTTCAGTTCATTAAAATTCTTCAGAACTGTTAGCTCCAGTGGAAAATATATCTGTTATAGTGATATGATAGCCACAATACAAGAGTTTTAAAATTAAATACCACTGAAAGAAAAAAGGTATTTAATAGGGTACAGCGGAATAAAATGCCAGTTATCCTAGAAAAATATGTTGCAACTCAGGTTTCTTTTATTTGACATGCTTGTATATTCATGCACACATATGAATTCATGCATGTGTGCAAAAGTTCATGTTCCATTGAAAAACACAAGAGAAATATATACTTATAATAGCACTGTGCCTTAAATGTAAGGCATAGTTGGTCATTGGTGTAATATTTCAGCAATATGCATTAATCAGTAGAACTTAGTGACTAATGGCCCGAACAACACAGTTTAAACCACAGAAATGTTTGGGGTTTGATAGCAGAAATACCAAAAACTGTTACTTGAAGGTTTTCCTTGACTAATTCCAAGGCTTTAATAAAAGGAAATGGAATTAAACTTGTTAATAAGCAAACATACTGTATCCAGTTATAATATATAAATGTTTCTACCTATCTGATTATTGAAAGCTTCACAAAATTAAGGAGCTGTTTACTATGTTAAGCAAAAGTTTTTGTTTGAGTCAGGAAGAAAAACAAAGTATCATTATTAAGTTTGCCAACAACCTTCAAGGCAAATCTTAACAAGTAATACTAATCTTTTGTGTACTGGCAACACAACTCATTCCTTAAACCTCCTTAAAATTCTCCCCATCCCATAATTCATGGGTAAAAACTGTAAAGGAGATTTCTTTTAAAATTCTGAAGACTTGGAGTAATGAAAATACCCCATTTGGCAGCTGACCCTCCCTGCTAAAAGGAGGTCACTCTACTCCCGTTCTTCAGGGGGATTTAGGACAAAGTTCATCTTCATTTACTTTAGTCACTGAACCATCAATTCTGCCAACTGAATCAATCACTCAGCATATCTAATAAAACTGCTTGAAATTATTTGTTCAAAACTCTGCTAAAGTGAAAATAATTCAACTGCAGCCCAGATGAAAATGCCTTTGTCCCATACAAAGAGGCACTCATTTCTGACTTGCAAGAAATTTGTGTAACAGTTCCAGCAAGAAGACCCTCTTGCGGGCTGATAAGCCCTACATCACACAGTGCCATTCACCAGTGCACTCACTGAACCTGCACTGTTCTATGAATTAGCTGCAAAAATTCAAGAGCAGGTTTCTCAGGTTTCACAGTCCTACATAATGTGATGCATATATTAGCTAATTTCTCTAGCATAATAACATTAAAATATATTTTTAATCAGAAGAAGGGTATTAAAATCCAACTTTGAATATCCTATGATGTACCATATATGTCATGGCATTTTAAAACCTTTTAAACATTTCTGCTAAATTAATTACTTTTGCATTAAGAAGTCTCAGTGCCTCCTATTAAATGCAACACATTTGAAGGACAATTAAACATTATGAATGATTCTTCAGAAGAAATTGCCATTAAGAGAGAAAGGAAAACAACTTTCGAAACAAGAATACACACAAACACACAATGTAGAATCCATTTTGTTTTATGGTATGTGTGTGTGTGTGTGTGTATGTATGTGTGTTTTAATGACCTTACATGTACAACAACAAGTTGTAGGAAATTCAATCTTTTGTTTTGTATTTTCTTACAAGACAAAAATCTCCTACAGACCCAAAGATTTGTTAATAGACTAAAATTATAACAGTACAGTGAGAAAAACACACACACACACACACAAACACACACACACTCACACACTCTAAAGGCTATATTATATATTTTTTATGTCTTTAAATGGAATTTACAGTTCTCTCTGGCAATGTGAATGAACATCCTATAATTTAGTCAATTTACAGATTACAGGTTCAAATTGACCTTGTAGCCCATAAAATTGCTCATCTTCAGTACAGGATTAGAAGTGGGAGAAGAATGTCATAACTGTATTTAAGGAATTTACCATAACAATGGAAAGGAGGATATGCATGCATAATTTTAGCCACTCTTGCTCATATAACAGTTCTGAATTCTGAAACAATGCGTATCTTGCATAGGCTTCTTAACTAACCATGGTAGGAATGGTTTCAATTTACTCACCCACAGACATGACACTTGTATTCCCTCATCCCAAGGTGCCTCTTGACATGGTTTCTGGCATCTCCAAGCTGAGCTGTTGCAAAGTGGCATATCTTGCACTTGAATGGCTTTGATCCTAAGTAAAATTTAACATAACATGTTAAATTAAAATAATACATAATCCAAATTTATAGAAATGAAAATTTTTGGAAAAGGTGCCTCTTAAATCTGATTAGGAATTTCCTATGTCCCAAAAATGGCTCTGGTGCATTAATTTATGGCTTGAGAACTCCGACCAGGCATCAGTAGGGAGGCCAACTGAGAGTCTGCTTAAGTTGCAGCTCAAGGAAACTAGTAGTTCTTGAAATTACAAATGGTACACTGAATGATACCATGTAAATGTGCTACAAAATAGTTTCCCTATAACTCACACAAGTGTCTAGCAAAGTAAGTTAACATTTGAAAATAAAACATTTCAAAAAAGAAATACAGATAGGTTACCAAAATTCTTCCAAAGTACACTGATTTCCAAATAAATTTCTCTGTGACCATCTTCTAATTTCTCTATATTTCTCTGGATCTGAACATTTCACATTAGCTTTGGTATTTCAGATTTTTCCTGTCATATACACAGAATGATTCACTACATTGCTATTGTAATGACACACAATGTATGAATATACAGTGGATAAAATATGATGCCTTTATGACTGTTTTATGATCAAGAATTTATGATGATTCTGCAAACCAGAAATATTGACATTTTGGCTATTATTTATTTCAAGAACAAATTTCTTAACATAAAATGACTAGTGTAAACCAAAAGACTAACGTATAATTTTTAAGAAGTATTAAATTATCTTTCTTGAACACAGAAAAAAATATGTATTTTTTAAGTGATGTCTTATATAAATCCTAAGCCAAAGATAGAAAATTATAAGTAAAAAGTCATGATTAAATTGGACACATGCCACCAGGCTTACCAAGTACTGGCTTGTTATTTAAAGTACATATTCTGTGCCACCTTGCAATTTTTTAAGCACTAAAAATCCTTAAATTAATATATCAAAATCACAAAATTACAGTTTAAAGTAAGTGCAATATGATCCTAGATTTTTCATATAATGTTTAGTATATGTTTTGTGAAGTACTTTTTCCAATTGAGTTAGGCATAATATGAAATATGTGATCTTTAATAAATATACATAAAGAGCTCTGATAAGAAAAATGTTACAGTATATCATACTTGATCAATGAACCTTAGTGCCGTGTCCTTGAAAATAGAATATCCTCCAAGAATACTTCGTTGAAATTGAAGATCTCAGTAAAAAATTTTAAGAGTCTTAAATTTCAATTTAATTCCCAAAAGCTGACAAAAAATGAAGCATTTAATTTTAATCTTCTAACAGAAATAAAAAAGTCAACAGTACTAAGCATGGGCAGACAAGGTTGAATATTTCACAGTTCAATGACAATGAAGCCAGATCTCTTAATACTTCCATTTCTACTGTTAGAAGTAGATGTAAAATATATTTAGCACCTGAATGGTTATATCTAGTCAGCTTTATATGTTTAAATGTCAAAAGCAGGTTTAGACTGCAGCTCACAGCAATCATATTTTATCAATCACATTGAAAAACCACAGTTTATTTAAATGATCCTGATAAAAACTAAATACATCTCTAATTTGGTGATATTTCAAATGAACATAGAATTCTTTAACAGGTCTACTGAAATAAACCTGAGGAGAGACAATTTACCTACACATTAAATAAAAACTATCAGAGCTGATATTCCAAATTATGAACTATAATACTAATTGTGTAATTAATATCTAGACTCCTGATGGATACTCTAAATGTCTCCTAGTATTTGTACTGCAATTTTACTCAATAGATTTCAAATAGTTTGTGAATTTAAAACTATGTTATTTTGGTGTTCATACAATGATTAAATTGCATATTTGTTCCTGTTCCTATTTCTACAGATGTATCAAAGGATCTGATACAAGACCTTTGCTGTTTTCCCTTTACTATACATAGTTCCTTTGTGAAAAACTACAGCTCAGTCAGGTCTTAGTGATCATTGCTACGACGTGTTGACAATACAATAAATGTATTATTCCGTTGACTGCTCTCATTCAGAAATCACTGAGGCCTTGACTATTTTTTATTTCCCATATTCAGACTTGACTGTCTGCTAACATCTCCATTTCTTTGCCATGAAAATTCAAATACTATCATCTATAGTTGGTACTTATTTTATGGATGAAACAAGTGAACAACAGACCTCCATTAAAAAAAATAAACTGTTAGCATCTAAATTATTTCCAGTCTTGCTGTGAATATTCTAATCAAATCTTTACATATAGTGTGAATGCAAATATTAAAGAGAATAAATATAAATGATTGTTAAATATATGCATTAATATTAAGTTTTTATGGCACTTTTCAAGATTTTGCTGATTTTATGCTTTCAATATAATTTTTGAAAAGTCTTATTTTATAAAATATTATCTTTGCTAATTGTTTTTTTTTAATTTCTTAGTCATTCAGGCAACATTAAGAGCTTACCATATGCCATGAATTACAATAAGTAATGAGAATACAAAGAGAAACAAAAAACACTGTTGTTGCCCTCAAGGGGCTAACCTTCCAATGGGGGAAAATCAAATAACTAGGTATATACAAGATATATGTGTAGGTGGAAGGTAATCTCAATAAGTAAATGGAAAGTAATTTCTCAAAGAAAAAGCACTAGCAGCAAAAGTGATGCGGAAAGTCCTCCTACAAAAGATGGGATTTGAATTGTCCTGAAGGAAGCCAGAGAGGTTAGGAGACACAAATATATGGGGAAAGCATTCTAGTCAAGAGAAATAGCCAAGGCAAAGCCTTTTATTTATTTTGGGGGGGAGGGGTGTTGTCTGTCCCCTATTCTGGCACCGTTAAGCCAAACAATTACAGATATTTAAAAGCTAAAAATAAACCAAAATTCTAAACGCAGCATTTCTGAACCATTCAAATCTTAGTAAATCTAAACTGCTGAGTTTATACAACTCGGCAATATACAACAACATCTTTAAAAAGATATCAAGCCCGAAGAGAACACATGATCTATCATGTAATTAAGACACATTTTTCAAGCTACTCTAATGAAAAACGTCAGTCTCTCTGGAGACAAGTAGCCCGCTTAAACTCTACAATCATTCCAAAATAATGGCAGCTCAAACCTCCTTATGATCCTAAAATGTTGAATATCTCAAAAGAAAAGCCAAGCTTAATTGAGTCACACCAACACTACAGAGCCTTTAAGACCATAAAGGCCCTCAAGATGCTTCAACTAAATCAAATTGATCAACTGCAAAATGGCCTCAGATAAATGTCAAAATTACTGATTAACTGGACAGGCAAAATAACTTTCAACCGCAAACTTTTAAAATGACTACCTTAAAATATTAGTTTGAGAGACTTTTTTTATAAAGTTGTACATTTTTTTTTAAAAAGTCACTGTCAGTTTGTAGTGGACCTTAATATCACATCATCTCAAAAATGGTGTTCCCCTTCTCAGTTTAATGGCACTTTAATAGTAACTTATCCACCACCTCTGAAATCCTCTTCCTACACCCATTTTTCCATCTCTTCCTCTAAGAACTGTAATCAAATAACCATGACCATTACTCCTGGAAAGGGCAGTTAACTGACTATCCTATTGTTCTTCTAACTAGGCCTGTGACTTCTCAAACCAAAATACTCTTCCCTGGACACCACTTTCCCCTCTGTGTAGTCTACTGCTAACTAAACAGAAGCTTCTTGAGCGCAGGGACTGTCTCACTTTTGCATTTGTATCCCTAGTGCTTAGCATAAGTAAATGGCATATAGTTAGAGCTTACTAAGTACTTTTATAAAACACATAATATGATCTGTTATAAATAAGAAAATGAGGAAGAAAAGTGACCAGAAACTTTTCTTAGTCAAATGCAAATATGGTATAACAGACTGCATTTTCTGGTCAAACCAGTTTCTTCCAGTTAGCAAATGCCTAGCATGACTAGGAGGTTTTTTTTGCCTCCAGTACTCTTGATGACCAAAATCCATTTATTTCTTACAGCACTGCTTTTATTGTGCTAAGGATGGGAAGTAAAGGTTACATAAAACATACAGTAAATCACAAAATATGAAAACAGAGATTGGAAGAGTAAGCCCTTTTCCAGTTAACCATTAATAACAGTCCTAGCATTACTATTTCATGGACATAAGCAAAGCATCAGAAAAGCAATTCATTTTAAGGTTCTCTGAGAAAAGAGCTCAGATTAAAAATCTGTTCAGCAGCACTAAAAACAATAAAAAACCTGCAAAATTGAAATGGACGACTAGTATTCTGTACTTAGGAATCCTCTTCTTTTAGGAGCCATTTCAAAGCACAATAAAAATATACTTGCTGATAAGACCTATAAAAGATGTTAAAAAGTATGCTAACTTTTACTAAATGTTACAATCAATGATGTAACTTATATAAGTAAGGTTGCTTTGTCATATATTGATAGTTACCTCACTTTCACATCCACATTAACTTGATTTTAAATGCAATTAATACATATAGTCAAGGAAGACTAATGGACTACATTCTGCACTTAACCTGGTGGACATTTTCAAATGGCACAAGTGACCAGTGCAAACCTATTTTGCATTGTAAACGACTAAATAAATCTTAATGGATTAAGAATGATCAGCTATCAACACACAAGGGAAATTAAGTGCTGAAATGCCTACATTGATTATTTTAAATTATTAGCCTTACTCTGTTCTTGAATTTGTATGCTTTTAGTGAGCTTTAACACATTTACAAGACTTATTGACTATAATTACAAGAGAATTCAAGTAATGGACACATCAATTATAAGCAACATGTCTTGACTAGACAGTTGCATAAAGAATTCTAAAAAGAGCTCCATTAGCATCTTCCCCTTAGTTTTATTCAGTTTTATCTGCCTTAAGAGAACATATTGAGAGTTGATACATATGTTCTACCCATGTGAACAAGATTATTTCCCAGACATATCACAACCAAAAGTGAACTGTTTATTACAATCTAACATTCAAACATGGTATCGATAGAGGTGTAAAAAGAACAAGAGCAGTGCCATCAAATTCAGCCAGTACATCAAAGTAGCTGGTATCACTAAGAAAAGGTCAATATTTGCTCTGTCAGTTTTATGCATATTGTCCTACACTTCTTCAATGAAAATATTTACCTTCAATGATAATGATGATAATAATAATGTTTATTACCTTTTTTGCCTTTTTCCTTGCAACCATGCACTAAGTTTCAAATACTGCATGAATTTAAAGTATAGCTTCCATAATAAGCCATTATTTAAAAGTACAGTAAAATAAACCTTACAGTTTTAATGAAAATATGTTCATTGAAATGTGAATTTATTATTCAAATCCACTCATAAATTCAACTATGGAGACACCACTTGTCTAAGCATAGCACTGTGATTTAGAAAAGCTGTCTATTTAAAATAAAGAATGTATGGCAGGTTTATAGAAACAGAGCAGTGAATTTTTACATAAATTTAGAATAGTGACTTATGCATTTTCCACAAAAATGTTTTTAAATTTCCACCTAAAATTAAACATAAAAATGGAATGTTAAGTGTGACAGAGCACAGAAACTAAATTAGGTGCTACCTTCATGAACATCAAATCAACTTTATATATTAGCTCTGAAAACAATGACTGATTTTTGACTCCCTGAAGGTAGAACTTTGTGGCCCAGCAGTTACATTTTCCAGGAACCAACATAGCATATACTGGATATTATAAATCCTCAAAATATAAATAATTTTTTATCTTAACCATTTTTCAAAACATCTCTCTCAAAACCCTTCAACAAATGTCTTCCAAAAATACAGAATACTACTTACCATGTACTTTAAAACCTAAGTACTGATCAAAATATGACACAATTTTAAAAGAGACTATAAACTTTTTGAAAAAACTAGAAGTAATCTCTTTGAAACTTGCCTATGGGAGAACCATCAAAGATGACATAACCTGAAGAACATGTTGCAGCATTACCAATGGCTTTCTGACCATGTCAATGTTGTGAACTGCTTGACAGTCAATGAACAATGTGTTCATGAATTATATATTTGAATAGAAGTAAAGATTTAGCATTCATTTGTTTTTATAGGTAAATTTGTGCTTGCTACAAAACAGACATACCTGTGTGAGTGCGAATATGTGCTAGAAATGCCATGGAATTGCTACTTCGACACATCTTTCCACAATACTTGCATACGTTTCCTTGATTCTCTTCTCTCTCACGGTTGATTTGCTCAGTGTCTTCCACTATATATTTATTCACTTCCCGAAGCAATTCTTCATGTTGTCCCTTAATGTGAAGGAATAAATTCTGCTCAGAATCAAAAGGTTCTGTGCATTTGACACATTTAAAAGTGGCACCTCCTTCTGGAAGCTCTTCCACACTGGCCTGCTCATTTCTCATATGACCAGCACTAGCCAAATGCTGGTGGAGGTTACTTTCTGTATAAAATGATTTTCCACATAATAAGCAATGAAAATGTTTCTCCTTTGAAGGATGCTTCATAGCTATGTGAACATTTAGTCCACTCAAACCATCTGCTAAAAAGCCACAGTCATCACAACGTATACGAGTGGACTCAATAACCGAATTTCCTTCAGTCTTCTTCTTCTTTAAACCTTGTATAGGATCTTTGAAAGGTAATTCACTGATTTTCACTCCAGCTATCAAACTTTCCTCAGATTGTTCTGCTGAGTCATCATCCTCATGGTTCTTTATTCTTACAATAGAAGAATCAAACTGGTCAAACATATACATAGACCTTCCTTTATCAATACCAATAGTTTCAAAAGTTTCATTGTATTCTTGTGTGTTGGGTTCAGGGCATTCCCCTTCCAAAATGACTTCAGTTTCATATTGTGAATCCATAAGTGGTTCTTTCACAACAGATTCTTCTTGCACGTCTTTGCCATCCTCAGAACACTGAAAATCTTCAACTTTGTTTATATTGTCTTCCTCGAGGTTGGACTGTTCAGTTGCTGCTCTTAGGACAATTGAAGGATTACTTTCAATTTGAGGTCCTCCATCTAGAGATTCACTACTTGCCTGTTCACTGTCAAATTTTCCTCCCTCTTCAACCAAGTTTTCCTCAGTTTTCTGACAATGCATATCTGGATCACTTATATCATTTGTTGCATCTTGGCTTTTTACTACCTCACAATTTAAATCCAGACTTACTTGATTTGGGTTTTGACACACTTTGGTTGAGTCATTAGCAGAAGTTTCTTTGGAGGGTACCATCTCCTCAGATTTTACAACTTTATCTTTGGCAAGGGGTTGATGGAATGCGTCAACAACAGAATGATCTTCTTTGAGGTCATATTCTCCCCTAGTCTCAAGCTCTACTGAGTCAGTACAGATTACGTTGGAAATGTCTACATTTGTATTATCATCTAAAAGAAGACAATCATTAGTTCTTCTAGGTTTAGCCACATCTGACATACTTATATCAAGGGTATATGCTGCTTGGTCAGAATTTATTTCTAGTTCTTTAGAATCTTGCTCATGTTCTTCTTCAGGTAGGACAATGATTTTTTTAGAAATATCTGTGATATTTCCTTCATCCCCAGAAGCACAACTAACATAAGACTGTCTTTTAATTTTATGTTTCTCTGTGGCTGCATGCCTTGTCATCTCCCGGCGAGTAACTGCGTAGTAGTCACATGCCATGCAATAATATTCAAATTCTTTTGTATGTTTACGTTTTACATGCAGTTCCAAAGAAGAGGAAGAGTGAGCAATAAACTCACAATGTATGCATTTGTTTTCACTTGTAACTGTAGCACTCTTTTCAACCTCCTGAATTAGGTCCTCTGATTTGTGACCATTCTCCTGTTGGCCTAAAGAATGAAGGACATTTTCAACTTCTACCTCAACTCTTTTTCCATGTTCTACGGACAATTTTTCAAAGCTGGTATTAGTCAATTCAACTGGCTCATTTGTATTACTAACATTTCCATCTAAAGGACTTACTGGACTGGAAGTCATCTTCCTAGAAGACTCCAGATCACTCTCTTCAGGGCAAACAATAATATCTGACCCTTGTTTTCCATTTGCTTCTATTTCGACACGTCCTTTATGTTTCTTGGTGGCACAGTGGCGTTCCATATCTCCCTTAGTTACAGTGTAGTAATTACATACTTTACATAAATAACTATATTGGTGACTATGTTTCCGTCTAATATGAACTGTCAAGTTTGTAATACTAGAAGCCAAAAGACCACAGTGAGAACATGTCCGCGAAATATTCCCTTTAGGTCTCCCTCTCTTTGGAGTATTGGCAAAAGCTAACTCACCATCTTTGGTGATTTCACTAGACTGTTCTTTATTAATTGACAATTTTGTCTCAATACAGGATGAAGTCTGTAACTGCATACTTTCCACATTTCTTTCAGCTGTTCCATTTCCAGAAATATTAGACTCATCCTTTTTATCACCGGCACCTATACAAACCCTTTCAATACATTCTTCAAAACGTAAACCAATATTATTTTTTCTAGCATTTTCAAGATGCTTGCTTCTTTTAATGTGCTTCTCCATTCCTTCTTTGCTCAAGGAATAGAGATTACATGCTTTGCATAGAAAATGATAGTCTTGAGCATGCCGAAGCTTTATATGTCTTGTAAGAACGGTAGAAGACCTTGTTTTATAAAAACATTTCTTACACTGAAACTGGGGCTTACTCAAGGTAGAATGCTTTATTTCACTTCCATGGCTCAGTTTAGAGAGTTTATGTACATCCTCCTGAAAAGCTTTTTCTGTTTTATCAGTAGAGTCTTTCCTATTATCACTTAATTCAGAAGTAATTAAACTTTTAGTTTGTAAAGTCAAAGCATTGCTGACTGATTCGGAACTCTTTGAATGAACTGATGAATTGGTATGCTGCTCAGTAGTTTCATGTTCAGCCAAGTCTTTGCCAGACAGGAAGAATCTATTGCAATGAGAACAAGCAAAATTCAGATTGTGCTCTTCCTTCATGTGGTCTCTGAGATTGATTTCATTCATAGAAATAAATGAACAACAATGACAAGTAAATACACATTCCCCCTCCGGATGCCGGTTATTCTTCAAGTGTCTATCTAAGTCTATTTGTGACAAACTAGAATGATCACAGGTCTCACAGTGAAATTTTACCTCTCTTCCATGGCATCTTTTCATATGTATTTCCAAATTATTCCTGTTTTCAGAGATATGGCCACAGCAGGTACAAGTACAAAACACTTGGTGACCAGAAAGTGGCTTCATTATCAAAGACTCAAGCTGCGTGGAAGATGGAGGGGGAGATTTTGTCTTAATCTGCATAAGTTCCTGGGTTTCTGAGGTAGTCATACAAAAACTGCCGCCATCATTATTACTTTCTAGTTCCTTAGCTGTTGATTTCGCATCGTTTGGCTTCATCTGAGTTCTCAGGTGTTTCATATACATCCTATGTGTTTCATTTTTGCCTTTTTTGCTAATTCCCAAAAGACTAAGTCTTTTCTTCGCCTGACTTTTTAAGGAAAAAGATCCACTTCTTCGTCTAAAGGCAGAACTCAACATTAAAACACTTCGTTCAGGTCTTTTCCTTTCCAGTTTCCTCACTGTATTAATACTGTGAACTGTCCGGAGCTCATTCTTAGTAGATTCTAATTTTTCTAAAAGATTTTCTGAAGTTAATAACGGACCTAGATTTTTTTCCTGGACTTCAATGTTTCTTTCTACACCAAGTGAAATAACTTTTTCCTCTTCGAAAGTGTTCAGGTTTTCTGAGGAAGTATTTTTAGATGACATCATTTCAACTAAAAGCTCATTGTCACCACTTGATTTAGAAAGGCTTTCTTTCAAAACCTGAAGTTTATTTTGAGTATTTCTTAATCCTCTTGAATCAGCATTCTTACTTTTCGACTTACGAGCTCTAGGTTTTGCTCTCACTGTCTTTTCTGTGTCTGTTGTATACTGTTTTTTGCAAAATGATTTTTTTGTCAGTATCTGGACAAATCCTCCACGAGCAGCAAGGTTCTGACGTCGGAGGTGTGTCTTGCCAAGGTAATGAGCGTCCAAAAGATTTTCTTCAACACACTGAAAACCACAAAGATCACAACAAAAGATGCTTTGCTGCCCATGTGTTTGTTTGATATGTGCTTGTAAGGATGAACTGTTCTCCGCTTTGTAGCTGCATTGGTGGCAGATAAACTCTTTAGAATGTTTTACATGACTTTCAGAATGTTTCTCCAGATCTGAAGAAGTAGAAAACAACTGATTACATTTAAATTTTTTACATTTAAAAACTGAATCTACATCTCCTACTGTACAACTAACACTGATTTCTTCCAAGTGAAGAGAAGATGCATTTTTAGGGCCAAGAGAAACAATATTTTCCACATCTGTTTTCTCTGCATGTATTTTTGGAGCTGCCTGATTAGCAACACTAAGGTCACAACTAGGAGACAATAAATTTGGAAAACATGTGTCACCATCTGCATTCAATAAGGGCTTCTGTATACTATCTACATTGATTTCCATTGCTGTAACTGAACTCTGAAGATCACTCTCCTCTGCTTTACGGTATTCCGAAACATCCAGCTTTATTCGTTTGGGAAAATGCTCATTTCTATTTTTATCCACATCAGCATTTAAAGAATGTGAAGATTCAGAGAATCCTCTTTTGTTTATTACATTCTCTTCTGTCTTCTCAAGATCTCTATGTGCTTCATCTGAGGAAAGGTTTGATTTCAGATCACATAAGGCCACACATTCTGCATTTTGAGAAGAATTTCCGAAATCTCTTGCTGCTTTAGTTTCTCTACTTTCACCTTCTTCATTCTTGGGATTTTTATCTCTATCCATCCTTATTGGAATGTTCAGTAAGCTACGTTTCTTGTGTCAAGGGCATCTCATTTGGCTTTCATAACACCTATAAAATAAGTAAGTCCATTATTAGTCTTTTGCACACAGAAAAAGAACATACTCATTTATTAACCCTGAAGTCACCACTAATGGTGGTTGACTTTAGAGCCTCTTGATTAAAATGTCATGAAATTAGTCACAATGAAATTTCTTTGCATTTTTTATATGAGCTTTGACAAATATATGAAGTACTTCCTGGAAAGAAGGGAAGTAGAAATTGAAAGAATTATATCACCAAGTCTCTCCCTCAGAAAATAACCCCAATCATCAATTCAGTGGGGGACTTAAAGTGAATTTTTCATCTCAATTTTCTTAAAAAATGAAACATTGGATTATTTTTGATTCTGTCCTTAAAAATAAAGAGAAAAAAAGGAATTTTTGCTCATATGTCAGGAAATTGAAATGGATTTATATTTTTTATATCCTTTCCTCAGGGTAAAAACCTTAACAACTATGTTATAAACATCTCAGTGACCAACCAAGCTAACATATTTATGTATATCCAATGTTCCACATTCATCTCTCCTTCCCTCAGAGGAAAGTCTTTTACCTTTCAACTGTCAATAATTTCCTCACCTAACAATCATTATGCCATTGTCAAATATTGTGTGCATAGTTGAAGGTTAAGGTAAAGTAAGATTTTAAAGGAAAAACTGAATAAATGGAAAATGATTGATAAGAAATGCTTTTTGAATAAAAAGACTTTAAAAATCCATAATATTGATTTTTGTTTTTCATTACATTATTTAATTCATTTAAAACATATTATTTACGATTTATTTTATACAGAAATTTTAATTCTACATGCAAACTTAGATTCCAATATGATCATTAACTGAATGTTCCTCAGAATTTATAACTCTCTTCATTCTTTTCTGTAAAATTTACACATCAAACTAAGCTTGCCCTTTTACATGGTCAGCAACCTGACCTGAGAATTCTGAGAGCTGCCAAATCTGTAAAGTCAGTGCTACCTTCTCATATATCCAACTGGCTAATGGAATTTCAGCAGGTGAAACTCAACAAGTCTAAAAACAAACTCTTTAATTTCATCCACAAATTGCATGTGAGGTGCATATCCCATCCCACCTCCCCACCCTCTAATCATGCACACACAATTGTCTGAGAGCTGTTAACGACTATTACAAAACTCCCAGTTCCCAGTCTCAGTTTCAGATTGTGAGAGATCTTGAATTTTAAGTACAAAATTTCTAACTTTGTTTGGTAGTACTATAAAGAGGAGCCACTGAAGAATATCTAAACAGAGGAGTTACATCACCAGATCAAGGCACAAGAAAGAAAACTATGACAACAATATTAAAGATGTATTGGAGTAGAAGAGATGTATGTATGGAGTAGAAGAGATGTATGTAGGCTATTGGATTAGCCTTCTAATGAGTCTTATGAGTCTAATGAGTCTAATGAGAAGACTGATGAGAAGGCTACTCCAATAGCCTACATACATGGTAATGAATTCTATACTGACACAATTCTCGTACAGTCCTTCATCAACCTCATATTTCTATTTCTGTAACTTCCTCCCAGTTGGCTACTCTAATTTTTCTCCCTTCCTGTGCAACTTGTGCACTCTCAGCAGGTTCTAACTGTAGTTCCCCCTACCAATCAGTATGTACCTTCCCTTTTCAGTCAATTTCCACGATATTTCCTATGTTCAACAGCTCTTTTGCCTCCATACCTTTATTGTTCCCCTTCACTTATCAGATCTTACTCCCCTTATCTTTATTTATTCAAATTCAATGTACTCTTTAAAGCCTAATGTAGTTTTTTAAAGCCCGTCTAAAGTTCCGCATCTTCTAGTAAATATTCTCTGATGAACCCAGCTGACACGGATCTCTCCCCTTGCTGAACTCTTATCAACTTTAAATTGCACCATATAACTTGGATTTGTCTGTTATTTTTTAATTGGTTAGAGAGGTTTTTTTTTAAATCAAACTCATGATTTCACTGACTAAGGGAGCTCTGAGGAACTTCCTTTACCAGTACAAATTAATAAATCTGCCAGTACAGATTACCAATGTGACTATTCCTTTGAATAGTTGACCCAATGAGATTCTTGTGCACATTCTCCCATAAATGCTCTACAGAGCATTCACCGGACATTCACTTAGATTTTTGACATTATGTGAAAACCAATAAAGAAAAAGGATTGGGAGGGACAGGATCAAAAGGGAGAATAGAAGCAATGGGGGACAGGATAGAATGGATAGAAATATAGTTAGTTTTACACAACATGACTATTATCGAAGTCATTTCCAAAACTACACAGATATGGCCTATAGTGAATTGCCTGCCTTCCCAAAGGGAATGGGTGGGGAGGGAAGGATGGGAAGAAGTTGGAACTCAAAGCTTTAGGAACAACTGTTGAGTATTGTTCTTGCTACTAGGAAATAAGAAATACAGGTAATGGGGAATAGAAAGTTATCTGGCCCTACAGGACAAAAGAGAAAAGATGGGGACAAGGAAAGGGAGGGATGATAGAAGAGAGGGCAGATTGGTGATAGGGAAAATTAGAATGCTCAGTGTATTGAGGTGGAGGGAGGGGACAAATGGGGAGAAAATTTGGAACCCAAAATTTTGTGAAAATGAATGTAAAAAGTTAAATAAGTAAATTTAACTAAAAAAAAAAGGATTATCCATTGGTTATTTCTGGCTCTCTATATATGGCATCTCATGCTATTTTCTACTCAAGCATTTCTCTCATGACATTCTTTACATCGCTTATTGTTTCTCCTGAACAAAACTTTTGAGTGTAATATGTAGAAACCTGCATTATGTCTACCACGAAGGTGTCCATTATACTTTGGGTAACCCCTAACTTTAATTCTTTGGAGAATGGATTACCTTATCACTCACAAATATAAAGTGCAACCAGAAGAATAGCTGCCAAAAACATGAAGATCATATCATAAACTAACTGGAAGAAGGAAGAAATTACTTTTCCGACATAAACTAGGGGAAGAGTTCGTAACCAGAAAAGGGATGAAATCAGATAAAGAAGTTAAAACAAGCAATTTTGAGCACATATGAAAAATTACATAAAAATCAGTTAAGATTAGAAAGGAAATTAAGTAATTGGAAATGAAGCTTTGCAGCAAGTTTCTCTGATTACAGTCTAATTACGGTCTAAGGTATATAAAGAACTGACTCAAATGTATATTCAAATGATAATTGGTCAGAGGATATAAGAAGTCAGTTCTAATATGAAATTCGAGCTAAACACAGCAATATGAAAAATGCTCCAAACCACTAATAATTAGAGAAAAGCAAATTAAAACAATTCTGAGGTTTTATCTCACACCTATCAAACTGGCAAAGTTGGCCAAAAAAAATAAGAAAATGACAAATTTTGGAAGACTGTGGAAATATGGGCACATGCTGATGGAGCTGTGAATTGGCCTAGCTATTCTGGAAATCATTTTAAAATTATGCCCCAAAAGTTACTAAATTCTGCATATTCTTTGATCAAATAATATCAGTAACAGTCAAAGTACCCCAAAGAGGTCTGAGAACATGAAAAAGGCCTGATATATGAAAAATACTTATAATGGATCTTTTTGTAACAAAAAGAAACTAGAAATTAAGGGGATGCTCATCAATTCAGAAATGCTTGAACAAACTATGGTATATGAATGAGATTTCCTACTAAAATGGCCATCTGAATGGGAGGCAAGCTGCAAAGAGCCCCCACCCCTACAACAGAAAAATCCTGAAGTTTTCAACAAGCCAAATAATAATCACTAAATTCAATGAGAAATTACAATAAGTTACTTTTTCCATTCTAGATGTACGCAAAAAGCCAGCCAAGCCCAGGGACAATAGTAATGTCCCCTTCCCACCCATAAACAAAATAAGTAGCAGCATTACCATAGATGGGACACATATAACCTGCAAAGCTCTATATCTGAGAATGTCCCCAGGGTGAGGGTCTTGGAAGTCCAGGGGAGAGGTGAGCAATCAGTATGGTACTATAGTGTGCTGCAGTCTGAGGTCCCTAAAATTCTACCCAAAAACACCAGAGAAGGTCTTGAAGATCCAATCCAACACTTTAACTCTCAAAGACGAAGGGAGGTGGGATACGAGGAGAAGACCAGGCCAAGAATGGAGGGGACTCAGAATTAGATCAAGCAGGTCTCAACACTCTACACCAAAGAGCAGCATGGAGTAGAGTCTGGCCCTGAAGCAAATCCATAAATCAGGAACTAAAACTAGAGAGATGAATAAATCATAAAAAACACCATGTATTATAAAAAAAAAATTTTAATCTAACACCATAACCATTGAAAGCAGAAATATAAGGAAAAAATATGAAAGGGAAAAATAGATTTTCCACAAGACCAACATAAAAATTTAGAAAAAATGAAATGAGATTTTTAAAAAATTAAGCAACTACTCTTGAGGAAAGAGTTAGAAGGAGAATAACTAGCTCAGCCAAAAAGTATAGTAAGCTGTACTGAAGAAATGGAATCCCTGAAAACTAAAATAGAACAAAATGGAAATCAAAGACCCTATGAGACTGTGAGAAACATTACAGCAAAATCAAAGTACTGAAAAAAACAAAAAGAAAATGACATCAGCTATCAACAAATGACATAGAAAATCTGTCAAGGAGAGACAGTTTAGGAACCAATGACTCCCTGAAAATGATGCTATAAAAAAAAAAAAAAGCCTGGACATTATGTTTCAAGAAACCCTACCTAAATGCAAAACTGCCCACATCTGACAGAATCAGAGAGCAAAATAAAAGTGGGGGGGAGGGGGGGGGCATTAGTCATCAATCTCTTCTTGAAAGGAACCCAAAAGCCAAATATACCAGGACTCTCATGTCAAAGAAAAAATATTGAATATTGTAAGCATCAAGAGAGGAGTTCAACAAGCAAAAAACTTCATTCAAGATCACAGAATACAAGGCAGTTTTGATTTATAAACCAAAGAGACCTTGGAAAATTCAAAGGAGGGCTTAAAACCAAGAATAACAGCCTGCAAAACCTGAGTATAATGCTATAAGAAGAAAAAAATGTAACTTTAATAGAATAAAAAACTTCCAAGCATTTCTGATGAAAACATTAAGGCTGAGTAAGAACTCTACATTACAAACACAACAGTTCAGAGAAACCTAGAAAGGTAAGTGTATTTGAGCAATTGAAGGAGCTGGTGTACTGGTAACATTTTAAAAGGGGAAAAAAACGTCCCTTCAGAACTTTAGTGACTTAAAAGGAGTTGGTGAGAGTTAAATAAGAAAAAGAGTATATAGGGGTGACTGGGTAAAAGAACTGGTTCTGTTTTGAGGATCTGAAGAGAGGAAAAAGAAGGGAAGAAAAACACAGGCGTGAAGAATGGAGGAATAGGGGGGAACTTGCCATTTCTTATACTTTGAGTACATGAGAAACAGAATATAGAGACATGGGTAAGGAATGAGGGGAATGGGCATCAGATAACTCACTCTTATTGAAATGCATACAGGGGACATACACACATACAAACAAATACTATCTGCTTTACAAATACATTAAACTCAACTGGGAAACAGCAGGGAAAGAGGGGGAGAAGTTAAGACAATAGTAGGCAGGGAATATACACAAGTAAAAACAAACTTCATGACTTGAAAGGGGATGGGGACGAAGGTTTAAAGTGAGAGGGAAAGAAGTAATTAGAATCCAAGGGGGCTCCTTATATCATCTCTTAGACAATTGGAGAATAAGCAAAATGTGACATAAGAAGGTAATGGAATATTATAATGGAACATCATAAGAAATAACGAAAGATAATTTCAGAAAATTGTGAGTAGTTAAGTATGAAATGAGAACTAGGATACCAAGTCCATGTATAAAACAAAGACAATCACAATGCAAATAAAGAAAAATAACTTTGAAATAATAAATAACTATAATCAAAGGACTGAGTATAGTATATTCTGGAGACTGTCTCCAAAGGACCTATAGTGAAGCATGTTACCTATCTCCTGACAAAGAAGTAATGGGCATGGGTGTAGGGGCATGCATTTTTTGGACATGGCCACTGGATGAGTTAGTTTTGTTTGACTATACTTACTTACTACAAGGGTTTTTCTTCTCATTTTCTATTAACTAGGAAGAGAGGGATACAGGAAAGTGGGCTGATAAGCAATAGTAATTAAAAAATAAAAAGAGAGGATAATTGTAATTTTTTTAAATACAAAGAAGGAAGTTTGGAAGACGTCACAAACAAGCAAGATAGTTTTTAAAATATAGAATTTATTACATTTTTTTAATTTACAAGAAGTAATGTAAAATAGTCTTTTGAGAATCATGATTTCATATATAATACCTTGTATTGTGCTGCATGTATGGAAATGCTCATTTGAGGTTTTTAATTTCAGAATAAAATTTTTAAAAGAAAGAAATTATGGTATATGAATATAATGGAATATTATCATGCCATAAGAAATGAAGAAAGGGATGGACTTAGCAAAACCTAGAGAGACCTATATGAACCGATATAGAATCAAATGAGCAGAACCAGAAGAACAATTTATACTAAAACAAAAACACTGCAAAAATTAACAACTTTGAAAGATAAGAATTCTAATCCACAAATCATTATTCCAGCGGACCAACGATGAAGAATGCTACCCACCCCTTTCAGGTGATGGACTAAACCTGCAGAATGAGACGCACATTTTTAGACATGGTCAATATGGGAATTTATTTTGCTTGCCTATGCATATCTGTTAAAATAAGCCCTTTCTCTCTTCCCCATATAAACAGGGGGAAATAGTTAAGGAAAGAAAATATGTTTATCCATTAAAAAAAATTAATTTAAGAAAAGAGAAAATGTGAGTCTTTATTTTAGAGGGAAGTGTAGAGTCACTAAAAATAATGTACAGTTTTTCAAAGACAATGCAGTTCCCCTTTCTTCTACCTGCTCTAGGTTTCCAACTATATTTCATAATCTGAAGTATTCTTCATTCATTTGGTTTCTTTTTTTATGAACAATTAGGATAAATTCTTTTGAGTGATTTGTGTACCTCATTTAGGAGGATTTACCATTTTTCTCAGACCTGATACAATCAGCACAATGTAATATACTGGAGGGATACAGAGGACATAATCAGCTATAGGTTAATTCCTATTCTACTTGGACTCTGTACATTAATCTTGCATGTAGCAAATATCTTTGGTAAACATATATCTCACAATTTTAGACTTCACTTGATATTTAACAAAGAAAAGGTTAGATGAATTCAATTATTATATTTTCCAAAGAATCTTACATATTAAATTTTGACACAGGCACGGAAAGCTTGTTGTAATAAAGCCCCTAAGATTGCATGTTGCTCTACCAAATCAGATGCTTTGTTATGATCAACCAACAAGTACAATGGAATCTTGCAGTCACCAGATCTTTCAGCACATCATGACAAAAAGGTGTATTAATTTGTGAAAGTCTCTTCCTATCACAATTCTTCAACATGGATGTGTTTGCTGATGGATATGTAGATGACTCTCATAAAAATTTTGTAAAAATGGGAAATTAAGCAGGCAAATAAATAGTTATTGACATTTTCTCAGTCACTATAATTTTATAACAATAAAGTCTGAGATTTTTTTCAATGTCTTTGGTATTCTCGCTTTTTCAGATGTCCAGAAAATTGATCCAATGCTCTCCAAATTGTGTTTACTCCAACAGAGACCTCCATACTGTTCTTCCCATCTTTTTTTCAGTGTCACTTCAACTTTCCTAATAAATCCATGAGCTATCCTTCCATTTTGGCTGCAAACTCTTTTTCTCTTCTAGTATAATTTATAGTAAGAATATCACAACTGATAGAATTCAATTCATCAAGTACAGCAGCAATAGCTGTATAGCATAGAAACTGAGATTCACATAATATTTTGCCCATTTCTATCTTTAAGGCTGCATTTTATTTTACCAAATAAAATGTTTTTTAAAATAATTAGCAAAAATTAAACACAAACCACATTCTCTGACATTTTTGGTCAACAATGTAAACATAAAGATATACTTTCCTATTTTAAAGGGTTTATAGAAATATGCTTCTTCTCTTTTCATAATTTCATCCAGGATGCCCTCTGTGTGCCTATTATTCTTTCAAAGACTTTGCTGAGCCATGAAAGTCATGGCAGTTGGCAGTGATTGCCACTCATTCACCGTTTTTCGGTAGTAATGCCATCCATGAATTCCTCTATTCATCCCATATCTTTCCCTCTTTCAAGTATCTTAAGAGTCAGTCTCCCTCAATACCATCAATGTTACCTCTAGCATAGACCTCTTCTGAATATAAGTGGTCTGGTGAACCAATACTATTTCCACTTACACACACACGCACACACACACGATTGACATGTTGGAATCCAAATGTAGGTGACAGAAAACAGTTTGCTGCAAAATATGATGACAGTTATTCCATTTTTCATCTGTTTTCTTTCCTATTTTCAGTTTCTCCTTTAAATGCTCTTAGGATGATCTAGTTTAATCAGGCCTCACACTAGGTTTTCTGCATATTTTTTTTTTTTGCCTTTAGTATATATGTGTTATATGAAGAGACAAAGCTTATAATCTTCCAAAATCCTCCC
Organism: Bettongia penicillata ogilbyi; assembly: GCA_023548195.1. Lineage (NCBI taxonomy): Eukaryota > Metazoa > Chordata > Mammalia > Diprotodontia > Potoroidae > Bettongia > Bettongia penicillata. The sequence goes on along the minus strand of JAJHZJ010000318.1, from coordinate 4,643,056 downwards.
AATGACTTTGCAAATGACTCTGTATTTTAAAATCCTACTGCTTTGGGGTGCTTGGTCTCTCTATTTGGTAAAGAGACTAAGAAGTTCACTGCAGTGATTTTTAGACTTTTTGGCCTCCTTGTCAGTACAACTACTTTAAATCAATTATATTGCCATTGGAAATATAGATAGTATGTGTCAATTTAGCTACTCATTTGCCATTTAGCAGCGGCAATATCTTGTTTCAGTAGGTCATATTGGAGTTGTTTTAATTGTTTTCAGAACCTGAAGTCCTGTGCAAATTTATTCTTTTTTTATGTTTATTATCATCTTTTAATGATTGAAATTCTGAAATGGAAATGTATCCATGTGAATTGTCATTCAGTCTCACAACTGAAAGAAATAGTCTTTTTTCAAAGTTTCAATCAAGTATAGAGCATAGAAAACAAAGTGAATTTTTCAATTATATACATTGAGTATACAATATTTACATTTCTGCCATGGTCAAATGATTATTAGATTCAACACACAGGGTGATCTATCTCCTAGGAAGGGACTTGAGAAAATTCTCTCAAACTACATAAGCAACAATGAAATGTTCCTTTAAAAAAGAGGAAGAGAGACTTAACTGGAAGGATAGGGAAGGGAAATAGAAAAAACCTACAAAAAGTAAAAAATATGTCTGTCAGAAGATTGGAGATTGAAACACTGCCACACAAAAGATAAAGTGAAGAAAGATCATAGCACATCTGGAGATGAAAAACAAATCTGAGGGTCTTTCTGAAGCAAAGGGAGCTGGATGCTCTGACAAGGAAACAGCTGTTAATCCTCTCTATTAAGTCACAATTCATCCATTATGCGTCAGTGGAAAAAGCAAAAAAAGTGGTGGTCAACTACTCCCTGTTGAAGCACACTGAGGCAGCTCTTTGGCAATCTGATAAAAAAAGAAAGAGAAAGAAATCTGTCTCCCCACCCTATCCCAGAAATGTATACAAGTCACAGAGACCCTTCCAAGACTTGTCAAAACAGAAGACTACTAACCACTTCTGATGATCCACATGGGTACAGACAATATTGCCAGAAGGAACTTAGAAAACACTGCCAAAAATTATGGCATCTTGGACAAGAAACAGATGACCACAGAGGTGCAGGTGGTGTTTTTATCATAGCAATCCACTAAAGACAAGAGATTCAGAAGAGAAAATTTAATTTTGAAGCTAAATTCTGGCTAAGAGATGGTGCCTGGCATTGAGATTTGAATTACCGATACAAGGTTTAAAAAAGTTTTTTTTTTTTAAAACAAGGGAGACCTACTCAGTCTGCATCCCAAAGACAGCAAAGAAAAAGGGATCTAAACATACAAAAAATATTTATCATAGTCTTTGTTGTGGTAGCAAAGAATTAGAAATTCAGGGAACAAGTAGTGATAATATGAATATGATGGAATACTAATACACTATAAAGAAATGGTGAGGGAGATGGTTTCAAAACAATATGGGAAGACTAAAGTGAAATGAGAAGAACCAAGTGAACAATGCACACAGTAACAGCAATAGTGTAATGATGATCAATTGTGAAAGACTCAGGTACTCTGATCAGTAAAATGATCCAAGAAAATACCAAAGGACTCATGATGAAAAATGCCCTCCACCTCCAGAAAAAGAACTGATGAGGTCTGAGTGCAGATGGAAACATACTTTTTTCACCTCTTGGGTTTTGTTTTCTCTTTTTTGCAATGTGGCTAATCTGGAAATGTTTTACACGACCTTACATGTATAACTGATATATTGTTTGCCCTCTCAATGGGTGACATGGTGGCTATGGGGAAGAGAGAGAATTTGGAACTCAAAATTTTTAAAAATGAATGTTAAAAAACCTTTTTTTAAAAAAGTAAATCAGAAAATTGACACTCAGAATTTCACAGGGGGGAATTCTAAAAAAGGAGGAAGTAATAACCCATGCCCACAAAAGCCTATATACAACTACATAAAGTTTAGACAACAAACAAGGTGAACATGCAAGGAGGCAAAGGAGATGTCACAGATATTATTGAGGCTTAGTGAGATGTGACCTATGACTGTATGGCCCTGGAAGTTTATACCTTATTCAAAAGGGAAAAAAAATATATAAAAGAGGGTAGAGAGGAAATGCTACAAATAAGAAGAAAATATCATGTGAAGAAATCCAGGAAACAGAAGTAGAGAAGCATTGCATAGAGTATTTAGGTAAAGGTCACTGAATAGAGAAGCAGATGCCACTGGAGTATTTACTGGAAAAAATAGGTGAGTTCAGGGAACTGATAAGTCTGAAATAAACACATGATAATAGTCATGATGAAGAACTTCAATCATATAGACATGTAACTCTCTTTCTGTGTGTCTGTCTTTCTCTTGCTCTCTCTCACTACAAAGCTCTTAGAGTTTAAAAAGAAAGTCAGGAATAATCTTGACATGTATCCTAGAGTTTATAAGTTTTCAAGGAATCTACAATAAATATATGAAGAATAGCATGGATTAAAATCCCATGGAGTAGGGGGGCAGAAGTCAGCTCAGGAGTACTAGGAAATGTTCATGAATTAAATTATTACAACATAAAGAAAAACAATTCTGATAAAGAGGGAAAATAAAAGTTGTCTGAAGAGACTGATGCAGATGCAAAAAGAAGTCCTCAATCAATCCCAATTTTTAAAAGTTATATATGCAGGGAGGAGTCAAGATGGCGGAGTAGAAAGATTCAAATATGCTAGCTCCAAACCCACAGTCCATAAATTACCTATAAAAAGAACTCCCAACGGGTTCTGCAGCAGTGGAAGCCACACAGCAACAGAGTGGAGGAGATTTCTGTTCCAGAGAGCCCTGAAAAACTGACCCCAAAGGTCCATGGTGCACCGGACACAGAGCAGAGCCCAGCCCAGCCCAGCCTTGGCCGCAGCCCCGAGAGGAGCAGATCCAAGCAGGCTTTAGGGACGGAATCTCCAGCACCCACAAAGGTCCCTCCACCCACAGGCACACAGGTCAGTAAGAGACCCTATCTGGCCAGCTGAGAGGGGAGAGGGGTGTCTCCATGTCTCGGGCCCCCTCAGGAGGAAGTGGCAGGGGAGGCAGCGGACAGGGGCTCCTGGAGCAGAAGGGAGCTCAGGGCCATTACTGAAGGTCTCTGCATAAACCCCATGAGGGAACTGAGCCTGGGCTGTGGCCCCCCCCATCTGAGAACCTGAACTTAATCCCACTGAATAGCAGCCAGTTCCCCTCCTTCCCCCCCCCACCCAGCTGAAAGCCCTGAGGCTGGGGAGCAGCATTTGAATCTCAGACACAAAGCACTAACGAAGCTGGGGTGAAGAGGAATCTCAGAAGTCAAGTAACTGGCTGGGAAAATGCCCAGAAAAGGGAAAAAAAAATAAGACCATAGAAGGTTACTTTCTTGGTGAACAGATGTTTCCTCCTTTCCTTTCTGATGAGGAAGAACAATGCTTACGATCAGGTAAAGACATAGAAGTCAAGGCCTCTGTATCCCAAACATCCGAAATAGATATCCAATGGACTCAGGCCATGGAAGAGCTCACAAAGGATTTTGAAAATCAAGTTAGACAGGTGGAGGAAAAACTGGGAAGAGAAATGAGAGAGATACAAGAAAAGCATGAAAAACAGGTCAATACTTTGCTAAAGGAGACCCAAAAAAATGCTGAAGAAAATAACACCTTGAAAAATAGGCTAATTCAATTGGCAAAAGAGCTTCAAAAAGCCAATGAGGAGAAGAATGCTTTCAAAAGCAGAATTAGCCAAATGGAAAAAGAGGTTCAAAAGCTCACTGAAGAAAAGAGTTCTCTCAAAATTAGAATGGAACAGATGGAGGCTAATGACTTTCTGAGAAACCAAGAAATCACAAAACAAAACCAAAAGAATGACAAAATGGAAGAGAATGTGAAATATCTCACTGGAAAAACAACTGACCGGGAAAATAGATCCAGGAGAGACAATTTAAAAATTAGGGGACTACCTGAAAGCCATCATCAAAAAAAAGAGCCTAGACATCATCTTTCATGAAATTATCAAGGAAAACTGCCCTGACATTCTACAACCAGAGGGAAAAATAAGTATTGAAGGAATCCATCAATCACTGCCTGAAAGAGATCCAAAAAGAGAAATTCCTAGGAACATTGTGGCCAAATTCCAGAATTCCCAGGTCAAGGAGAAAATATTGCAAGCAGCTAGAAAGAAACAATTCCAGTATTGTGGAAATAAAATCAGAATAACACAAGATCTAGCAGCTTCTACATTAAGGGACTGAAGGGTGTGGAATAGGACATTCCAGAAGTCAAAGGAACTAGGACTCAAACCAAGAATCACCTACCCAGCAAAACTGAGTATAATACTTCAGGGGAAAATATGGTCTTTCAATGAAACAGAGGACTTTCAAGCATTCTTGATGAAAAGACCAGAGCTGAAAAGAAAATTTGACTTTCAAACACAAGAATGAGAAGAAGCATGAAAAAGTAAACAGCAAAGAGAAGTCATAAGGGACTTACCAAAGGTGAACTGTTTACATTCCTACATGGAAAGACAATATTTGTAACTCTTGAAACTTTTCAGTATCTGGGTAGTTGGTGGGATTACACACACACACACACACACGCACGCACGCACGCACGCACGCATATGTGTGCGCGCACACACACACATGCACATACACACAGAGACAGCACAGAGTGAATTGAATAGGATAGGATCATATCTTAAAAAAATGAAGCGGTGAGAGAGAAATATATTGGGAGGAGAGAAGGTGAAATGGAATGGGGCAAATTATCTCTCATAGAAGAGGCAAGCACGAGACTTTTTAGTGGAGGGAAAAAGAGGAGAGCTGAGAGAAAAACGTGAAGTTTACTCTCATCACATCCTACTAAAGGAAGGAATAAAATGCACACTCATTTAAGTATGAAAACCTATCTTACAATACAGGAAAGTGGGGGAGAAGGAGATAAGCAGGGTGGGAGGGACAATGGAAGGGAGGGCAATGGGAGGAGGAAACAATTTGAAGTCAACACTCTTGGGGAGGGACAGGATCAAAAGACAGAATAGAAACAATGGGGGGCAGGATAGGATGTAGGAAAATATAGTTAGTCTTACACAACATGACTATTATAGAAGTCATTTGCAAAACTACACAGATATGGTCTATAGTGAATTGCCTGCCTTCCCAAAGGGAATGGGTGGGGAGGGAGGGATGGGGAGAAGTTGGAACTCAAAGTTTTAGGAACAACTGTTGAATATTGTTCTTGCTACTAGGAAATAAGAAATACAGGTAATCGGAAATAGAAAGTTATCTGGCCCTACAGGACAAAAGAGAAGATGGGGTCAAGGGAAGGGAGGGATGATAGAAGAGAGGGCAAATTGGTGATAGGGGAAATTAGAATGCTCAGTGTATTGGGGTGGGGGGAGGCGACAAATGGGGAGAAAATTTAGAACCCAGAATTTTGTGAAAATGAATGTAAAAAGTTTAATAAATAAATTTATTTTAATAAAAAGGAAAAAAAAGTTATATATGCAAAATACGAAAGCAAGGTCAGTTAATAAGAGGATGAATTCAAAAGTCTGGTATAGTCTTGCCAGAATAGCATCAGGAGTACTAAAGCTTAGAATGACTTGAGGTTGATGATGAAACCGAAGGACAACCAAATAAGATGCAGGAATTTTTTTTAAGTTGCTTTGGGAAAAGCAGTGTGGAATTTAGTTATTATCTCTCTGGTGAGCATGTTAAGTGTTTACTGACTAAGGTATTCATCTTTTAAACTCTTTTGATCTCCTTATTAAGGTAACTCACTCATATTGGTTATACTTCTAAATAAAATTATCATAATCTGTGTTAATGTCATTTCTGCTGTCTACCTTTTTTCACTAACAATTACTTGTTTAAATAGTTTACTGTCTCCTGTGTAAAAATCTCATGTACTGTTTATCAGGAACAGGAAATCTTTTGGAAGAAATATTCTAAAATGTACCACTTCCTTACCATTTTCCAAATGACTAAAATGTATAGAGAATGCAAATTTCTACTGTACTTACTTTTGCTCAAGAAAAATCACTTAAAATCAGTCAATCAAAATATCCCTAGTTGACTCTCTTCCAAAAAAATGTCTTTTAACACTATCTCAAAAAATCAAAAGATTCTTTGAATGAAGTATCAATACAAACAACCCTGTTCAAAGAATATCCAGTCATTAGCATCAGGTGAGACATAAAACATACGGTTGTATGATGTTAAAGATGCAATGGAGAAACCAGTACGATTCCATAAAATTTAAAAGGTTTTGCACAAACAAATCGAATAAGGCAAATATTAACAGGGAAACAATTTGTTTTCAGTTTTTATTGCTGTATTTTGTTCTTATATTAGAACTATTTCAGTCAATAAATATTTATTAAGCACCTATTATGTATCAGGAACAGTGTTAAGTACTGCGGATAAAAAGAAAAGCAAAAGATATCCCTGTCTTTGAGGAGATCACAGGCTAATGGAGGAGACAACATACAAACGACTAAGTACGAACAAGCTATAAACAGGATGAATAGAAAATAATGAACAGTGGGAAGCCTTCTAGAATTGCAGGAGCTGAGGAAGGCTTTACAGTAGAAGGTGGGATTTAAGCTCAGACTTGAAGAGAGCCAGGGAAACCAAGAGGCAGAACAAGGAAGAACACTCCAAGAAAGGGAGAGAGCCAGTAAAAACACCAAGAGGAGGTATATCTTCTTCAAGGAAGAACAAAAAAGGCCAGTGTCACTGAACTGAAGAATACATGGAGGTTGGGGGGGGGGTTGGGGGGAGGAGGAAAGAAGAGGTAGAAAAGTGACATGGAGAAAAGGGGAGAAGTAAAAGACTGAAAAGGTGGGGGTGGGCCCCTAAGTCATGAATGGCTTTAAATGTCAAACACAGGATTTTATCTTTGATCCTGGAGTTCTCAAAGTAGTCAACGGAGTTTTCTGAGAAAAGGTTTTTGTGAAAGTATGAGACTCCTGCTCTAAAAAAAATCACTTTGGCAACTGTACGGACTGTAATAGAGATAGTCTTATGGGAAGTCAGATAAAGTTGCAGGCTGCTACAAAAATCCCATACCCAAAGCATGAGGTAATAAGGACCTGAAAAAAGGTGATAGCCCTATCAAAGAAAGGGGGGTATATTTGAGAGATGAAAAGAGGGAGAGATAGTAAAGAGTAAAAGATGACAATTTGAGGTCTAGGAGAATGGTGGTACCCTTCATGGTGACAGGGAAGCTTGGAAGGGGGAGAGTTTGGGGGGGATAGAAAATGAGTTAGCTTTTATATGTGTTTAATATAAGATGTCTTCAAGACATCCAGTTTAAGATATCTTCCTTACAAGAGACAGTTGGAGATGCAACACTGGAAATGGAGGAGGCAGGGGGAGTTAGGGCTACACAGAAAGATTTGAGAATCATCATCATAGAGATCACTGAATCCATTGGAATTGATTACTCTCACTTCAAAAGGTCTCTTGTAAGAAAGTTAAACAGTTAAGCAAATTAATAATACAGTATTCTGATCTGAAAATGCATATAATATTTCATATTTGTGGTATATCCCCCTCACAACTCTATTTTTTTAAGTAGGAATCTATTTTCTCTCCCTGTGACCTACCATCCCATTAAAGAAAGAAAGAAAAAAATTAACTGGAAGAAATTCTCTCAGCAAGTTTCCCTGACAAAGGTGCCGTTTCCAAGAAATTGATTCAAATTTATAAGAATAAGAGCCATTCTCCATTCTATAAATGGTCTAAGGATATGAACATGTATTTTTCAAAGAAAGAACCTCAAGCTATATATAGTGAGGTGGAAAAATGCTCTAAATCACTACTAATTAGAGAAATGCAAATTAAAGCAATTCTGAGATTCTATGTTGCACCTAGATTGGCAAAGATAACAAAAGAAGAAAATGGTAAGTGTTGGAGAGACTATATGAAGACAAGCACAATGATGGACTATTGGGGGATCTTTGAATGGGTACCCCATCTTGGAAAGCAATAAAGGACTTTCAAGAACATCAGGAAATAAAAGATGTCATCAGGAAAGTGTATGATAGAAAAAAATGGACTAGCCAGCTCAGCACATAAAAGGTGCTTAATAGTGCTTCTCAACTTGATTTGGACTAGATGAGGGAAAAAGATGGAAAGTTTCCAGGCCAAGTACTCTACAATTAGTATCATGATGTCAGAAAAACCTCAACAAAATATTTTTAAATACACATAAGAAAATCAGAAGTTCGGTAGGGGACATAAATGGCAATTCTGCTACTTGCTTACTGAAGATTCACTTTTTTAAAACTAATAAAAGTTCATGGATTCACATACATATGCTCTTCTTTTTGTCCTTGCTAGAGTGAAATGTTTGTTTAGTGATTATTTTAAATTCATAATAAAAATCAAAATTAAGAAAGATTTAAGGTTATTCATGGATTACAAGCTCAAGATAAGCCAACAGTGGGGGACAGAATGGAAGACACTGAGAGGTACATACATATATAGCCTGAAGGCTCTACCTGGACCTGTCCTGGTCAGATTCTATAGTCATTTCCACAGTTTATGAAGGATGTTGACAGAATGTAAACACAGAAAAATGAGAATGTTCACAAGGATGAAGGATTATCACAATCGAGTACAAAAAGTAGGGATGATTAGCCTAGAAAAGAAAAGGCTCAAGGAGAAAGGACATCTGAAAGACAGTAATCTGGAAAATGGATTAGTCTCTGGTACAAAGGAGTGCAAGTAGGAGTAAAGGACGTAAGTTATAAACAGGCAAATGTAAGCCTAATGTGAGAGAAAACTTTCTAAGAGTTAAACTTACCCAAATACACAACAGGATGCCTAGGGATATAAAAGGTGGGGCTCTCCCTGCCAAAACTAGATGAGGAGTCATCACATAAGCTGTAACAACTCTAAATTCTGTGATGCTTCTCCTGTCCTCTTTAACAAGAGTAAGACAAGTGATAGCATGCTGATGACACCTGGTGGCCACTTCTCACAGGAAGATTCATCCAGTGTAGCTTTTAGGAGCAGCATTTGAGAGAAGAGCATAGCATCAGACAGTAACATTTACCTGAACATCTGATGTTTCAGATCTCCTTGGCTGCATACAAAGCTGCAACTCAGTAAGAAGTGGCCATTCTATTCCTTCTACTCGCTTCTATCTGTCCCATTTCTCTTCAGTTCCTCTTTTTTTAACTCTCTCTTCACATTTAATCATTTAACTACTTTAGCCACAGACACTGAACACAGGCTCAGGAATGCACCGGAAACACCCCTTTTACACTGATATACATTCTCCCTCACACGCAGAAACCCTTTCTCCCACATAATTCTCATAAACACTGTGCCCACTGTGTCCAAAGTATTTCACTAAACACTCATATTAAAAATGACAGTCCCTCTCCATCAAAAAACGTGGAATATGTAGCAGGAGGTAAAGATAGGATTTCACAAGAAACAATAGAAAGTGGGGGCTGAAGAAGGATAAGGAAAGAACTCCCAGAAAGGCTCTGAAAAGCACTTGGAGGAAAAAGAGAATACCTTTAGTTACAGAAGATTAAAGAGGTCAACAGAGTAAACGTGCAACCTAAGCTAAAAGTAAAAAACAATCATTTTGAAAGGTAAATTGGAGACAAATGTAACACGTTTTAAACCATGGGTAAAAGAGCTTCTATTTTTTTCCAGGAAGCTAGCAGAAACTATTTGATGAGAGGAATGGCATTGGTAGAGCCAATCCTCAGTGAGATGTGGGCAGCTGGGTTACAGGGAGATTGCTATTCCCTAATAAACAAGTGATCAAAGGATATGAACAAACATTCTCAAAAGAAGAGAAAGCACAAGAAAGAATGTTCTAAATCACTAAGGATAAGAGAAATGACGATCAAAACAACATCGAAGTTTTACCTCAAATCATGTCAAGTCAAAGATGACAAAAGATGGAATAATGTTGGAGGTGTGGTGGGATGATAAGTATGCTAATACATAGTTGGTGGAGCTGTGAATCAGTACAAAGATTTTGGAAAGCAATTGGGAATTATGCAAATAAAGCAGTTAAAATGTTCAAGCCTTTTGACTCAAAGATTATATTACTAAGCTTATACCCTAGGACAGGGGTAGGGAATTTATGGTCTAGACCACCACACTCTAGTCCTAGGGAAACAACTGATAAGAAGAAAGTCCTAGTATAAATCAAAATATTTACAGCAACACATTTTGTGATAGTAAACTGGAAACAAAGTAAATACCCTTCAACTGGAGAATGGCTAAAGAAATTATAGACTTGAATGTATGGAAAACTACTCTGCTGTAAGAAATAATGAATATGATACAGAAAAGCATGAAAGATTTACAGGAAATGATGCATAGTGAATATATAGAACCAAAAAAGCAATATACATGACTACAGCAATGTAATTGGAAAGAGCCAACCAAAACTCAAGATTTCAAGAGAGATAAGAAGACATTCCCTGGCTTCAGGTGGGAGGTCCACAAGTATTGCACATTGCACATATTTTTAGACTTTTTTTGATGTACTGATCACTTACTTTGATTTTTTTCTTCTTTGCCATTTTTTGTACTTAAAAATAACATTTGTTATGGGCAACAGCTCTCTGGAAAGATACCAGAGAAAATTATGGTGATGTATTAAAAAAAGACATCATTAAAAACTTATTTGAAAAAAAAATTAGATGGTAGAGAGAGTAACCAAAGGCAGAGGGATCAGTTAAAATACTACTAAATAGTACAAGCAGGAAATGATGGGACCCAAAAATAACATAATAACAGGGTGAACAGTGAGGAAATGGATGTAAGAGATAAGGTGGAGAAGAATCAACAGGACTTCCTGTCTGATTGCATAGAGGTAAGGTTGAAAAGAGTAGGAAGAAGGAAGAATCAAAATGACTATAAGGTTTCAAATCTGAATGCCTGAGAGGATGGTAATATACCAAAAGAAAAAAGGAAGCTGGCAAAGGTAAGCAGATTACAAATTCAAAAGTGTTGGAAATGCAGTTAAGTTCAGGAGAGAGATTAGGGGTTGAACATATAGGCTTAAAAGTCTTCTGCATAGCTGATAAATGAACCCAACCAACAAAGTATAAAGAGAGAACAGACACAAAGACAAAGTTTTGAGTCAGGGAGATCACAGGGAAACGATGGACAGCAAAAACGGGCAATCTGAATGGAAGAAGAACCATAAGGCAGCAAAGCCACAAAAGTCAAAGGGTGGAAATATTCTCTCATTTTATCCTCACAATCACCCTACAAGGTAGGTCATTATGATCCCCATTTTACAGTTGAGGGAACTGAGGCAGATAGTTATGTGCATAAGAGTAAACAAAATAATAACAGAAAGCAACACTTACCTTACAAGGTCATCGGGAAGCTCAAATGAGATAGTATTTATAAAGCACTCAGCATGCCTGGCAAATAGAAGGTGCTTAATAAACGTTTATTTCTTTCCTTCCTGCCTACCCAGCTTTTTCCCTCTCTTCTGCCTTGACTCCTGACTCCCTACCACTTCTACTCCTTGTTCCCTCCCCTGCATTTTCCTGAATCCTTTCTCTCCCTCTCCTAATCTTTCCCACACTCACATATATACACATATACATATGTATTCACATATATAGACATACTTACCCTTAAAATGCTGGTCTCCTTTCTCCTTCCTGTCTCTCCCCTTTATACAAACACTTTCCCTCTCCCTCTCTCAGCTCAGAGCTAGAAGAAACTTTAAAGGTGTCTAACTTGAAAAGTCTAACTCTCTCATTTTACAGATGAAGAAAACCAGGCACAGCAATCACAATGCCAATTAATTAGAGAGAACTAAAAGTCAAGTCTCTTGATTCTCAGAACCGTACATTTTCCACTGTTTCCACCATGTTACCTTAAAGATAAGTCTTAAGAAAATAACAACAAAAAATACTGCAGCTCACATTTATATAGTCCATCAGTCATCAAGCATTTATTATATGCCTACAATGTGCCAGGCACTCTACTAAGGGCTGAAAATATAAGGCAGGGGGCAGGGGGTGGCGCGAGGGAGAGTCTCTTCTGAAGGAATTTGGAGTCTAACAATACACTTCATGGCTTATTTAAAAAAAACTTTCCTAAAAAAACCAGGAGGCAGACTCTGGTTATGGAAGTTGTCTAAGTAGTAGCAAATATTATCTACTCCAAATCTCTGATTTTGGAAATGAGGAAAGTGAGACATCAAGGCCTGAACTTTCTAATAAGTCTTGTGGTCATCCAGCAATACTATGCTATACAAGAATTACTAGCCCTATTTCTTAGCTGAAGAAACTGATGCTCAGAGCAGTTAAGTGACTAGGTGTATTACATAATAAGAGAAGAGCAGGAACAGCTAGAACGGTTCATAGGTCTATAAAGCGCAGTCCCAGAGACCAAAGGAATTACCAAGCCATTGGGTTTATCATTACGTGATCTACCCATGACGTCTTATTCAAATTTAGCTGAGGTTTACTGAACCCAGAATGGTGCATTTCTAAAAAGCTGCCTAAACTTTTATAATGTGTTGCTTCATCTCCCATAATAACTTGAGAGGCACTGAAGTAGTCAAATTACATGCATACACAATTTCTCAACAATCAGTTTGTACATTACCAACAAACCTTATAGTTAGATCAAATGTATATAGCTTTCCCTGTACCTTGAAACCCAACTGTCAAAAGAAGATATGCTCCCTGAGAGGAATGAACAGTGAGGAAATTTTAGGTGAAGATCAAGAAGCATAAAGAGAAACAATATTGTTATCAGCACATGCTACATTGAACGTGTACAGAAAAGAAAGTGATGAGGATCTTGAAATAAAGAACAAAAGTTTAGCACAGAAGCCCTGTAGATCTGACATAGGAGGCTTCAATCACGCAGACATTGGCTGCTCTGTCAAAAGCAGAGCAGCTAATAATTTCTTAACTTGCCCTAAAAAAGAGCATGGATCTGATTCTCACCACCCAGAATCAAGTGATTACTGGGGTAGAAATGATGGGAACCCTCCATCTTAGAATTGGCAATGAAGAAGGGAAAGAAAGCTGGACATGTACTCTAGTTCTGGGGAAAGCAAACACAAAAGTTCATTGAAAGGATAAAGAGAATTCCATGAACTAAAATTCCAAAAGAAAAGTCAGCCCAGGAAAAATCGCAAGTTCCCAATAATTAAATTTTGAAGACAAAGGGAAATAATTCCAAAAGGGAACAAAAGGAAAAGTTCCTTAAAAGACTTGGTGTAGAACACACAGGATTAACCAACCCACTTGGACTTTTATAAGAGAAACAGACAGAAATTGGAAGCAAAGGCAAATAAAAGAGGATAAATCAATTTATCATTACATCTTTAAGAATCTACTACCTGCCACGCACTGTATTAGTCAGTGGAAATAAAAAGGCAAAAGTGAAACACTCCCTGCCCTCAAAGAGTTTATATTTTATCAAGGGAGACAACAGGGACACATATAAACAGATACAAAATATATAAATATATGCATATACACACATATATATACACATACATACATACACAGACACACCCACCCTCTCTCTCTCTCTCTCTCTCTCTCTCTCTCTCTCTCTCTCTCTCTCTCTCTCTGTCTCCACATCCAAAACTGAACTCATTATCTCCACTCCCCTTCAACCCACTCCTCTTCCTAACTTTCCTATTACTTACTATTAAGGGTACCACCATCCACCATTTACCCAAACTCCCAGCCTAGGTGTCATCCTCCTCACTCTCTCCCACCTCTCATATTCCGTCTGTTGCCAAAGCCTGTCAATTTCTACTCTGCAACATCCCTATATGCCCCCTATTCTTTCTTCTGATACTACCACCACTCCAGTACAGGTTCTCATCACCTCATGCGTGAACTACAGAAATAGCTTGCTGGTTGGCTGGATTGCCTAAAGTCTCTTCTCACTCCAGTCCATCCTCCACTCAGCAGTCAAATTCATCTTCTCAAAGCAGAGATCTGATCATATCACCACCATCCCCCACTCAATAAATTCCAGAATCTCCCTGTCATCTCCAGTCTCAAATACAAAATCCTCTGTTTGGTATTCAAAACCCTTCAAACCTAACCCCCTCATCTCCCACCTTTCTAGTCTTCTTATACCCTATGCTATCCCCTCTCCACCCTGTCCAACTCTTCAATCCAGTGGCACTGGTCTCCTTGCCAGTGTCACTAGAAAAGATACCTCAAGATACTCCATCTCCCCCCAACTGCAAGTATTTTCACTAGTTGTCACCAATGCCTGGAATGCATGCCCTCCTCAGCTCTACCTACAGGTTTCCTAGACTTCTTTCCAGTTGCACCTTAAATCTCACCCTCTACACAAAGCCTTTTCTCAATCCCCCTTAATTCTAGAAACTTCCATCTCTTAATTAGTTCCAATTTATACTTTATGTAGCTTGTTTGCACATAACTGTTTACATAGTGTCTCCTCCATTCAAATGTTAGCTCCTTTAAGGCACAGACTGTCTTTTGCCTCTCTTTGTATCCCCAGGGTTTACCACATTGTCAAGCACATAACAGGCAACCTAATAAATGCTACTGACTAATTCATGAAAGAAGTGGCACTTGAGCTGGGCTTTGAAGGAAATTATTTTTATTCAGTCTAACTCTTTGTGACCCCATTTGTGGTTTTCTTGGCAGAGATACTGGAGTGGTTTGCCATTTCCTTCCTTCAACTCATTTTATAGATGAGGAACTGAGGCAAACAGGGTTAAGTGACTTACACAGGGTCACAGAGCTAGTAAGTGTCTAAAGACAGATTTGAACTCAGGAAGATGAGTCTTCCTGACTCCATGCCCAGTGCTCTATCCACTGTACCACCTCTAGCTGCCATTATATCTAGCCAACCCCAGACCAGGTAGGTCATGCTTCACATTTGATCCAGTCATCCACCAAATTCCATTCCTAAACCCCATGTTCTCTAGATAGTAACCCCGCTGCAATATATACCATATCCCTCCAATTCCTGCTCTGGGAATAATAATCACATCAATACTATTATTTCTACAAAATACATGTCAGCGGATTCCTCAACGAACCCACTCATCATTCCCAAAACATCTTTCTATGGTCACTACTCCCCTCTACGTGTTGTTTCATGCTATGCTTTTTGAGGGTAGAGTCTGACTCACTTGTTTTGCTTATCACAGTGCCTGGTACATAGTAAGCTCTTAAAAATATTTTTCTTTCATCCATTTCATCAATTATAAGTATCTAGGTAAATTTTCCCCCTCTAAATCAAAAATAGTATAGCTTTTTTAAAAAAAATTTCCTGTAGTACAATTACAAAGTATACATTACTATGGAAGAAAGCACTGAGAAAAAACAAGACTCCAATTATTTTAATAATATCAATTATACTTAAAGAAACAATAAAAAACGTGAAATGCTCATGTATATTAAAAAGCAACTTAAGATTCAACCACCTTCCATTATGATTGTATTGATATGTATTGCATTCTGAATGACCATGTGATAGTATTAAAGTGCTTATCCTTTAGAAAAAGGTATTAAATTTATTCCAGTGACAAATTCAAAATTTGATAAGCAAATCAAAAATATTTGCAAAGAATTTCAATTCTGCCTAAAGAACAAAACTGTTATTCAAAAATATCAATCAGAAATCTATAATTCTTTCCAAATTGTTTTTTTCCAAAAAATTATGCCGTTATTACTTGCATTTTGCTGAGTTTTTAAATCTCCAAAGATTTAAAAGAAATCTTAATGGAAAAGAAGAAAAAGAAATAGAAAAAAAGAATGAGTGAATAAGGTAGAAAATATGTGAATTCAATGCCATTAAAAGCACACATATACAATCCAATGTATCTTGAGCCATTTGTAAAAAGGTTGTTTTATTATCAACGTAACTAATCACAATGAAACCATCTCTTACAACCAAAGACATTATAATGAATTTTCTTTACAGCTACAGAGAAATGGGATTTGCTGTTCCATATCAAACTAGAACAGGCTATATAAATTCTTCTTCATATTTATTGTTAAATGTAATTTTATCTATAAAATCATCCATGAAATATTAAAAACTGAAACAACAGAATTTATATCCTTTACTTAATTTAGTTTAAACGGTCTATTCACTAAAAAAAAAGGGGGGGTTTAGGTTACATATGATAGAGCCCTTCCTTTCTCTTTTAAGCATTTCCATTAGAAATCTTTAAAGAATTTATAACAAAGCCATTTAAAACATCCTTCAATGATGGAAGTTAGTACCCTTTTCTTAAATTTCTTTTAATTTACTTGGAAGGCAAGAGAAAAGAGAGGTCTATGGCACATTAATGAAGGAGAATGAAGAAAGAGATCATTAAAAAAGAATCAAACAGAAAAATGTTTTAAAATATTTACACAGAACAACGAAATCAAATATCTCCTCTACTTACCTATATACTACTACTCATATCTAAAGTAAGAATGTATACTAATAAAGGGCATTTTATAATTCTAAGATATTTATGTATGAAAGGAAGTTTAGTTTTTGTAATAAATTTATTGTTCACAACAGAAAGAACTGACATTAAAATTAAAAAAAAAATCTCATAAAATAAACTAGGCCCAATTCTAAAGTTCTACTTCAAAGAAGCTAAGCAGGGGCCCTCAATTTTCAAAGATTATGCCAACAGAGAACTGGTAGGTTTTACTATTCTGAAAAGGATTCCAGTTCAGTCCCAGGGACAGATCACATATTCTATATTAAGAACCATTCTAGTAAAGTACAAAATGCTCATCTACAGTAGGCTGATAAGAAAATAATAAAATCTGTGCCTTTTTTAAAAACATGCTTCTGAGGAGTCCATAGGTTTTATCAGACTGCCAAACTGGTGCGTTTTACACACACACACACACACACACACACACACACACACACACACACACACACACATACACACACGTTAAGAATACTTGAAATACAGGAAATGACTCTATATCAATACTGAAATTTTAACTATGGGGGAGAAAACCCTAAAAGATGCCAAGAAGTTACAGCTAAACGAAAGGATATTTTATGGGTTCTTCTTAGATAGACAAATAATAGACTTGTTTCTTCATATATCAAAAGGCAACAAGATCATTTCATAGAATACACTTGGTCATTGCAAACTGCAGTACTCATAATTAGTATAAACAAAAACTGACCAGAACAATTAGTTCAGCTTATATGCCAATTTCTATTGCAGAGGATAAATAAAGTAGAAAAATTTTCCAAAAAGTTTTTGATAAGACCTTCCAAGGGAGGAAAAAAATTTAGTATTTGGTGACTTCAATGCAATAATAGACCCCAAGATCCCTTATAATTTGGCGACTTCAGTGTAATGGCAGGCAGCAGAAAATGTCATAAAATATGGTTTGGAATTAAGAAACAAAAGCAGTCACAGAATATCTTATTGAAGATGAGTCAGCAAGCACTGGACCTGACAAGTGCCGTGAGATACATGTTATTAAATCAATCAGCCAGTAAGCATTACAATGATCCTACTATATTCCAGGTCTTGAGTTAGGTTCTAGGAACACAAATATAAATTTGAAATAACCTCTGATCAAGGAAAATGAAATTAGCTATATCTTAACAATCAAGAGCCTCAGTGAGTCATTTCCAAATTAGGTATCTGTGTACAGATCAACAAGCTGTTGGAACAAATATCTCAATGCCAAAAAGAAGGCAAGATAAAGATAAGATAATATGGTATGTAACTAAAACAGCTTCAAGGTAACACATGCAAAATAATAAAAGAATACACAAACCATTTATTATCATTTTCATAATTTCCTAAGCAAGTATAACAAATGCAAAGCAACTGCTACAACAAATAACCCAGTAGCCTAGAAACTACCTCAGGAAGTAAATATCTGATCTCTTTCCCAAGTGGTGAAGCACGACAACCAGGAGTAAAATGTCATAAAATGGTTAGAAGTAGTGGAAGAACAAATAAGTTTACAGAAAGCCTGACATAGACACAATTAAACTAAGTCATATCAAGATAACTAAAGGATGAAACAGGAAGAACACGAAAATTTCTGTTTCCATGTTCTTCCCAGAAAATAATGATCAGTATTTCTGAAACAAACTATTTTGTTCTTCAGTGATAGCAAATCCACTACATTTGGATCCGACATCTTGGTTCCTGAGTTGTTACAAGAGAAAGTAGAAATGGCAACCAAGAACAGATTGAAAGGAAAGCTGGATAAGAGGGAGAATAGAGAAAAAAAAAAAAGTGACACATTGTAAGGGGACTAAAAGATGGATTTCTAAGACAATCCAAGCAAAGTATTAAACAATCACAAGAAAATCTTTTAATAACAAGATTGAGAGGAGCTGAATAACTGCATATGCCTTATTTCTCACTTCTGGAAAATATAAGAATGTGCTACACAAGTATCAAGGCAAAGATTCATAAAATAAGGCTGTAACAAACAATATTCTATAGCAAGGCACAGGGAATACAAGATCGCCCTTGAAATTACTAAAATTTGTGAAAACGTTTGACTCAAGTAAGCAAAATGGAGTCCTTACCAGACATTTTCCAACAAGGCATATCCCACGTATATGTTAAGCTATAACAAAATGTCTTAATAAATGATATAAGACAAATCATTTTGTTTGCAAATCCTTTTACTATTAATATCAAGGAAAGCATAAAATGAAAAGACATAAGCTCAACAAAGCTATTTGCCAAATGTCATGTAAGATATACAGACTATAGTTCAAACGAAATCAAGTTTCCTGTAAATAACAAGACCCTCCAGATGTTCCTTTTTTCAGATGATACATTGATTGTATTAAATCCTAGACTCAAGTATATCCTCCTAAGCAATATCTAATCATCATCATCATCGCCATCATCATCACCATCATCATCACCTTGATCTCCATTAAAACTAGAAATTCTTTGTGCCAGGCACTGTGCACTTTACAATTATCTCATTTTATACTTAACAACAATCTTGTGCAGTAGGCTTTATTTCCATTTTACAGTTGAGGAAACTTAGCAAATGGAGGCTAAGTGACTTGTCCAAGGTCACATAATAAATAAGTGTCTAAAGTCAGATTTTTAACTCAGGTCTTCATAACTCCAGGTCTAGAACTCTATCCACTGGCACTTAGCTGCCTCCAGATCTATAATTACTCACTCAGAATCTGGTCCAACTATCCCCATAAGAAAGAAGTGTATAAAAATGACAACTATCCATAGAATTGCTTTTTTCTTAAGTGTTTCCTTTCTATTCTTTATTCCAAGGTCTAGACAACAAAGTAAGGAAGAGAAGAGGACTATATTTAGAAATTAGAGTGATACAAAAACAAAAGATGCCAACACAAAATTAAAGACTGCCTATCATCCCACTGGAGGAGAGCAGGCTGGATTACTTTCAGTTAACTGAAAGGCAATTTTACCACCACCCCGCCCCACAAAAGCTTCCCATAACAGCAAAGGCCTGTCATTTCAATATATTTTTTTTGGAATTGCTGCATGGAAGCAAGATGGAACAACAGTCCTTTTCAAGAACTAAAGATATTCATCATACAAAAATCAATGAAAAACTGCAAAGTGGATATAAGTAGGATGCAACAACATATAACCAATGAAGAAATCCTGAAAAACAGTACAGAATGTTGTTTCTCAAAATTGTTATTTTCTTTATGTCCTGTTTATACTGTTTTTCTTCTAATTATCTGTTTCTGAAACCCTATCTGACTTTTCTTCTGTAATTTCTTACACAGAGGAAAATACATTTATTTTCTCCTGTTCCTTAATATTTCCAGAATCTATGAGTTTATTGATACTGTTCCTTTCTCCAAAGATGCAGATCAAGATCCCTCTATAACTGAACAAATTTTGCAGTTGCAGTAACCCTGCAGTCAGCCTGGCGATAGCCTTTCTCATTTTGGCTAGGCTGTTTCTTACATACTAACAAGTCTGTCATTGGGTCTAAACCCTCCATAACTGAGTTAAAGCCATTATTCTATTTCCTCCTACCTTTCCTGGTGTCCTTTTTAAAAAGCGAGTTTGGATTTTTATCCAGTTGGAATTAATTAAGGTTTACAGTTTATAGTAATAAATAGCAGATGAGCGGAGTTCCTTGTTTCATTCCCTTTACTTCACAACAATTAGCTCCCCTTCTTCATTGTTCTACAGAATTAGAAAGTGAAACCCAAATAGGTTAAACGATACAGTCAAAGTCCCAAAGGTAGTAAGCTGCCCAAATGGAATAAGGATCCAAGTCCTCTACCTCTAGGTCGAGGACACTAAAACTGCATGGCAATCTGTTCCAGTCACGTTAAGTATTGACACCAATGAGATAACGGACACAATGAAGTGTGAGAACAGTGTGAGACTACGGACAAAATGTGGTTGTGGTTTCTGTCATATTGCTGTCTAGATTAACTAATACTGTTTATTACATGAGTCACTTCTTCCATTTTTCTTTTCCATGCTTACTTTTCAGACTTATTGCTATTCCATATGATTTTTCTATTTTTTCATCTAATATCAGAAAGTTTTAGTGACAGGACTAGAGATAGAGGGGCTGGACATGATTTCATAGGTATCAGGAAATTCCAAATAAGGAAACTCTCTCTAACTGATATATCACTTTCTCTGCAATTTATATTGTTAGAAAGCTGTCTACAGCACAAACATGGCAAATGACTCCTTCGGGGTCACACAGTCAGCATGTGAGAAATAGGGACTCAAACCCAGGTTTTCCTGGGTTCATGCTTGTGGTCTCTGGTGGTTGTCTTTGACATTAATGTTTAATGTTAACTATTTTATAATATCCTTAGATATATTAATATATATGATATATAATATATTAATATATAAATATATTAAATATCCTTTAAATATAATATCCTTTAAAAATCTAGGACAAATTACACTTGATCAACATTATTATGCTATTTCATATTTACCTATGTGATTTTTTTATATAGTCCCATTTCATTTTATTTTTAAGGTATTTTATTAAGACTACACAAATCTTTAAAACAATTTGTACAGGATATTGAGGTTTACTACGTTGATCCAATCTAGTCAACTGTAGCTCTAGAAAGAAACTAGAACTGGGTATACTGATATTGGAATCACTCACAAGGATGATAATTGAACTCATCATGGTATGTGAGACAATGATATGACCAAGTGAGAAAGCATAGAGAGAAAGGAGAATGAGGTTGAGGACAGATCCTTGAGAGACCAAAGTGCAAGTGACATGGATGAAGAGATAGCAAAGGAGACTAAGGAGAGATCATACAAGTAGGAGAATCAAAGAGAACAATGTCATAAAAACCCAAAGAGAGAATATGCAGAAGCAGAAGGCAACCAACATTGTCAGCTGCTTCCTATTAAGAATGACGCTTGAGAAGAAAGCAATGGATTTGTCAATTAAAAGATTGTGGTAAACCGTCTCAACTAAATGATGAGGTCAAAAGCCAGAATGCAAAGTTCAAAAAAGGATGAATGGTGGAGACCATTCATCAATGATGGAGGTGGAGACAAAGATTGCTGGTGGCCTTATCAAGGAGTTAAGCCAAGGAAAGCAGAAAAGTCAAACTATAGATTTAGACATAAAAGTAGAGAAAGTGCTAAGATGCTAAGTATAGATGGCTTTTTCAAGGAGTTTAGCCAACAGGAGGTGAGATATAAAATGATAGTAGGGATAGCAGGATCAAGGGAAGAAGGAATTTTTAAAGATGAGGGAGGTAAATGTAGGCAACAGGAAAGAAGCCAGTAGTTAAGAAGAGACTGAAGATTAGAGAGGGCATAGAGGTGATAATGGAGGCAATCAGCTGGAGAATTTGGGAGAATCTATGATCAAGAGTACATGTGGAAGCCTGTCTGCCTTGGAAAGGAGAAGAACCACCTCTCTGTGTGAGACAAGAGTCAAATATAGTGGGTCAGAAGTATGTGAGATGAGAAAGACAGACTCTTTTTTTAATTTAACCAAAAATAATTTATAAATTAATATAATTTAAAGTTTTAAAGTATACTAAAATTAATTCATTTCTTAGCCTTTATTGGTAGTATATATGAAGTTGAGTTATTTTGGTAAATGCATCTTGTGATCCTGCCACCTTGAAGAAATCATTTTTGACTGAATTTTTTGCTGTTTGATACTATTAGTTTTTCTAGCTTTCTTTCCCTTTGAATTCCCTTGGTGTACATACCATGCCATAGACTCCACCATTTATTGTAAGATAACTATTTTCTGTCACATGTTATCTTCTAAATTAGGCTATAAGCTCCACTAACACAGAAACTGAATACACTGCTATGCATAGAGTTCACAATAAATTATTAATATGTACACACAGTTGAAGCTATGAAAAATGATAATATAAAAAGAAATAAAGGATGACCATTTTTTTTATTTATTTATTTATTTAGCTAGCTTTTTACATTCATTTTCACAAATTTTTGGGTTTCAAATTTTCTCCCCTTTTCTCCCCTCCCCCCACCCCAATACCCCAAGCAATCTAATTTTCCCTATCTCCAATCTGTCCTCTCTTCTGTCATCTCTCCCTTCCCTTGTCTTTATCTTCTCTTTTCTCCTGTAGGGCCAGATGACTTTCTATTCCTCATTAACTGTATGTCTTCTTTCCTAGTTGCAACAACAATACTAAACAATTGTTCCTAAAACTTTGAGTTCAAAATTCTCCCCATCCCTCCCTCCCCACCTATTCCCTTTGGTACGGCAGGCAATTCATTATAGGCCATATCTGTGTAGCTTTGCAAATGACCTTCCTGATAGTCGTGTTGTGTAAGACTAACTGAATTGCCATCCCTCTTAACCTGCCCCTCATTGTTTCTCTTCTGTCCTTTGATCCTGTCCCTCCCCAAGTGTTGACTTTCAATTACTCCCTCCTCCCTTTGCCCTCCCTTCCATCATCCCCCCCCAATATCTCCTTCTCCCCCGCTTTCTTATACTGTAAGATAGGTTTTCATACCAAAATGAGTGTGCATTTCACTCCTTCGTTTAGTCAAATGTGATGAGGGTAAACTTCTTGGTTTTTTGTTTTTGGTTTTTTTTCCTCAGCTCTCCTCTTTATCCCTCCACTAAAAAAATCTCCTACTTGCCTCTTAAATGACATATATTTACCCCCTTCCATTTCCCCCTCTTTCCTCTCACTACATTTCTCTCTCACCATTTACCTTAATTTCTTTTAAGGTATGGTCCCATCCTATTCAGTTCAATCTGTACTCTCTGTCTCTGCATGTGAATGCATGTGTGTATGTGTGTGCATGCGTGTACATATGTGTGGTCCCACCAACTACCCAGATACTGAAAAGTTTTAAGAGTTAGAAATATTGTCCTTCCCTGTATGAATGCAAACAGTTCATTTCTGGTAAGTCCCTTAATACTTCTCCTTGCTGTTTACTTTTGCATGCTTCCTCTCATTCTTGTGTTTGAAAGTCAAATTTTCTTTTCAGCTCTGGTCTTTTCATTAAGAATGATTGAAAGTCAGTGGAACGGAAATCTCTTCCCCTATGTTTATGCACCCCCTGCAGAGATTCAGAATTTATGGGGATCTCCTTTTACCTCAATTCCATGGGTTGTGGGCTCGGAGCTCGTAAATGTGCGTCCTTCTACTCCGCCATCTTGGCTCCGCCCCTGACCCAGGATGACCATTTTTAAAAAAGAGACCCTTTTAGACATACACATATAAATCCACTACAAATAAACCAAAGATTATAATTCTTTCCATTCCTAGCAAGATCAACAACTTTTGGATATATGTGAGCAGTATAATCCAACATTTTTCATAATGCATTTGATCAACAATCAGTAAAAATACCAGTTTTTTCCTTTAAACATAAAACCAAAAGTGCACAATTGCTCACAAAGGTATATGCCCACCACATCCTAAGACTATAGCTATAAATAGTATCATGGTGATGGTGATGTAATTTAGCAAGTCTTGTCATTCACTGAATAAAACAGTTGAAAGGTACCTCAAAAGATATCTCTTTCTCTGAACACTACCAACACTATCAGTGATGCATTGCCATCTAGGATCCACCTAAAGACATGCAGCAGCAAGGGGAAATCTGCAGCCTCCCAAGTAAGGTCACTCACTGTACTTTGTGTCACTTCTAATTATTAGAAACTTTTCCTTACATCAAGCCTACACTTCTACCTTTTTTGAACTCCTACCCATGATAGCTACTTTTACTTTCTGAAGCCAAGAACAAATGGCTGCAAGCGAGCTATCATATCTTTACTAAGTCTTCTCTCCATCTGGAATTCCTTCAATAAGTCTCTAGTCATGGTCTCTAGCCTTCTCCTCATTCTAGATTACCTTCTAATACTCCAGTTTAAATACACCTCCCAACTTCAAGCACTACGTACACTCATCCATGTGGGTTATCCTTCCTGGGTAATACTGCTGACAGTAATCCCATCATGACTTCCTTGATTATCTTTGCCCTCTACAAAGATGAACAAAAGCACCAGAGGGTTTTCTCTAGCACTCTTGACAGTGAATGGATACTACTGGAACATGCTTGTTGCTGCGGGGCAGCCTTTACTCTCACTATGTGATTGGGCCATCCTTTTTTTCCAGCCACATACCTTTTTTAATACATTTTAAAATTTTGTTAAATATTTCACAATTTTAAAATTTAACATTCATTTTTTAAAATATTGAGTTCTAAATTCTCTCTGACCCCCACCTCTCCCCAGCAAGCAATGTGACAAAAGTTATACATGTAAAGTCATGCAAAGCTTATTTCTATAGTAGTCATATCAAAAAAGAATTACACACATGCAAAAAGACAAAGAAAAATAAAGTGAAAAAAGTATACTTCAATCTGCACTCAGAGTTCATCTATCAGTTCTCTCTGGATGTGGATAGTATTTTTCAACATTGAGTCCTTTCAAATTGTCTTGATTACAATAGCATAGAGCATCGTTACAATACCATTGTTACTATGTACACTTCTCCTGGTTCTGCTCATTTTACTATGCATCAGTTCATATAAATCTCCCCAAGTTTTTCTGAAGCCATCCTGTTTGTCATTTCTTATAACACAAGCCATACACTACATCACAATTATACACTACAACTTGTTCTGTATTCTCAGTTAATGGGCATTAATGGGCATCCTCTCAATTTCCAATTCTTTGCCACCACCAAAAAAAAAAGCTACTATAAATATTTTTGTACAAATAGGTCCTTTTCCCTTTCCTTCAATCTCTTTGGGATTCAGACCTAGTACTAGTATTGATGGATCAAAGGGTATGCACTGTTTTATAGTCTTCTAGATATAGTTGCAAATCAAAATGGTTCAACTGCATATCTGGTTGATGATACTCATTATTTGCTTCTTCTGTGCAAGCTGCAGTTGGTAATGTGTTACAGTTTGTTCAAGCTCACTGTATACCTCTCTACTAACAATCTCAGTGTCTGAACCACTAGTAAGTAGAAATCAGTTTTAACTATGTTCTTCCTAAGAAGTACCCAAAACTGAACTCATTATTACTGGTTCTGACACCATAAAATAGTTCTTCCCTTCACTGAAGTCTGGACTCTGACAATATAAAATTGTTATTTTCTACTCTTTTATGCAGCCCAAATGTTGTGTCAGAAATGACAAATGTTTCAAATTCTGATATTCTGCATTATTTTTCCTCCTGTTTATTATTCTTTAAATTTTTCTTTTCATTAAATTTATCCATCTTTTTAGAATCTGCCAAGTCATTATTTTCTCTGAAAGTTACAGTCTTCCAATATTTGAGGATGACTGTACCTTTTCCTTACTTATCCGGATAAATTCAACAACCCATTCACATTTCATTCCCTCAAGTTTTCCCCATGAACCATTATCTCTATCCCATCATTTCTGTTGTTGTTCTCTAAAAGTGCATTTCAATTTTTATAAAGCCAGCTCTCAAATATTTATGGTAATTGGGAACTCAAATAATCCCCAAACCTCATTTCAGTCACCAATTTCAGTCCCCTTTTCTCTTAGCAAACTTTTACCTAAGTAAATAACTAGTAGTAAAACTGGCTGGTTGAAGTTTTCATGCCCTGTAACCTTTCCTTTATTCTTCTTGCCCACTGGTATAAAGTAACAATGGTAAGAGAAGAGTAAAAAGTTATGAGAAAGGCAAACAGTGATTAGGGTTGAAGTGGGAAGAAAAGAAGCAAGCCAAACAGCTACTAAAGACTCCTCAAAGTGGAAAAATGGACTAAAAAAAACCTGCTAGAGTGTACATATAGATTGAAGCATACTTTTTTAAAATTAATTTTTATAGAATTTTTTTAGAGGGGGGTCTGTTTTCTTTGACTAATGTGGAAATATGTTTTGCATGAGACTACGCAGGTACAACCTACATCAAATTGCCTTCCTTCTCAAGAAAATACTCTGTATTGGGTCAAAATCTAGTTCAATATTCTTTGTTACTGGCACCACAGGATGTTTTTTCTCAAATACCGCAGTATTTGCCTTCTAACACACTGACTTCAAAATTTTAGGAAAATATCAGAATATATTTATTCCCACAGTGGAGGAAAGGAGGAAGGGAGAGATTTTGGAACTTAAAATTTTATACAAACAAATGTTAAAAATTGCTTTTACATATAATTGGGGGAAAAATACTTTTTAAAAAAAGTAAAGATGGACTAAATGTCACTGTGTAAGTAAATCATATTATGAACCATATTGACTTTTTCACCAAACCTGCTTCACTATCATCACCACCACCACAATAGCTATTTACATAGTACTTTAAGTTTTACATAGCAGTTTATAAATACTGCCTCATTTTATCCTCACACCAATCCCAGGAGACACTGCGATTTTATATTCACTTTATAAATGAGGAGATTGGGGTAAACTGAATAAGGGTCACACAGACTAGATTTGAACTCGAGTATTCCTGGTGTCAGGTACATAACTCAGACATACCACCTACCAGTCTCTTCATAATAGCACTTCAAATATTTCAAGACAAGTTATCATAGTTCCTCTCTCTATCCAGGACAAAAAAGTCTAGTTTCTCCTGTCAGTCTTCACGTGAAACAAACCTAAGGTCCTTCTCCACAATGGATGCCCTACTAGAGATATACTTTAATTTACTGGTGTCCTTCTTCAAATGTGGCACCCAAAACTAAAGACAGTACTTCAAACATGGTTTCAACGAAAAAAAGTACAGCTGAACTGCTGTGATGGTTCAGTCGTTTCATTTTAGTCATTTCAGTAGTTTTTCTCAAGAAAAAAGCACTCAAAGGCTGTAAAAAATAAGCATAAGTGTATTTCTCATTCATAATTCCTATATCACTGTTGTTTGGTCATTTTTTCAGTCATGTCCAACTCTTTATGACCATATTTGGAGTTTTCTTGGCTAAGATATGGGAATGATTTACCATTTTCTTCTCCAGCTCATTTTACAGATGAGGAAACTGAAGCAAATAAGGTTGAGTGATTTTGCCCAGGGTCACACAGCTGGTACCTGAAGCCAAATTTGAATTTAAGTCTTCCTGATTCCACCTTCATCATTCCACAGTCCCATCTAGACAAAGGAACTATCACCTACCTATTCTTGGATACTGTTCTTCTCTTAAAATAGCACAAAACCACATTTGCTTTCTTGAATGCCACAGAATGCTAATGACTCACATTAAGCTTTCCTGAACGTTTTTATTCAAATCACTATCTCCCCAAGCCTTTCCAATCTCTTTGTGCTCATTTTTGAAATCAAGTGTTAAGACTCTGTGTTCAACCCTAATGCTATATGTCATCCTCAACTCCTCACTCTCAGCCCGTCCCCATCCAGTCTACTGCCCTCTAAATATATAAGTAGAAGCAATATACTGGGTGTCCCAAAAATCTTAGTGCCATTTTTAAGCTTACACTGTGTTGAAACTATTAAAGCTTCAAATCTGCTCTAAGACATTTGGGGAACCTTGTCTGCAAAATGAATACAAAGTAATTTTTGTCGGGAGCCACTAACACCTAAGATCAGGAAAGGCCTTCTGTCCTGTAAGAGTAGCACTCTTTGAGCTAAAGTTTGAAGGAAACTGGGCATGCTGAGAAGCAGAGACAGGTATATATTCCAGGCAAGATGGAACACTGTGTTTGAGAACAGCAAGGCCAGTTTACTAGGGAGGAATGCGTAATAATCAAGCTGCAAAACTAGGTTATTAGATCCAGGTTATGTTGCGCTACAAACGATAACAGAGGAACTGGTTTCCTCTCCCATATCCTAACTCACTCAGCCCTTCAAGGGTACTAGACTTCCAGCGATAGTGAACTCAACCTTTCTAGGGACAGTCCATTCCATTTTGGAACACAGTTTTCTTCACGCTGAAGTGAAATCTACCTCCATGTAACATCTACCTACAGGGAGGGAAAAATAAGTTTAACCTCTCACAAAATAAACCCTCAAATCTGAAGACAGCTATGTCTCACCTAATCTTTTTTCCAAGGTAAACATTCCTAGTTTCTGCAACCAATTGTCCTATAATACACTCTAAAATCCACTCACCATCCCAGTCACTCTCCTCTGGACATGCTCCACCTAAACAACAGTCCTCTAGAATATAGTCACAAGAAACTAGGCACCATACTCTCTGTGGGAGCTGATTTAACAGTCAGGAAAGGACAAAAATATATTGTGGAATAACTCTTGGATTTTGGAGTTGGAAGACCTGGTTTCAAATGAGGTTCTGCTATTTACTTACCATATGATACTAAGGCAAAGCAATTAACTTCTCTGGGCCTTATTTAGTACCTCACCTCTAAAATGAGGATGCTAAGGACTTTTCCAGCTCTAAATCTATAATCCTATTATCTTGTAGTCACTGAACTTTTATGGGATTCAGCTTCCACATCCACAAAATGGGGACACCGTACTTAAAATATCTACCTCACAGGCTTGTTCTGAAGTAAGTGCTTTGCAAACCTTAAAGTGCTATATAAATGTGAGTTACTCCAACTCGTTTCTTTAGAGTTAGCACATTGGATCATATGATTTCTATGGAGCTGTGCAGCACTTAAAGAAAGCATTAATCAGCCATTTAGTAGTAAATAGTTCATATTCACATATCATCAAGAGTAAGTCACATAACTGAGGGTCAGACCAAGAAGGAGAAAAGGTATACTGATAAGGAAGACAGGAAGTTGACAAAAAGTAAACTACCTATTTCACAAATTTTTCCAGGGCCGGCCTTGCCCAAAACGCTGAAAATCATCTGGGCCCAAGTGTCATGGTCTGCAGACCCATGCCCTTCCAGGTTACAATAATAAAGATGGAGAACAAATAGAAAGTATTTTGTAATTACAATTGTCACACTCATGATTCAACTGATTTAGGATTCCATAGATTCTAATCAAATCCATTTGATGAATCTATGGGAAAGACTAAAATGCCTACTATTTTTCTTTGATGATCTCATTTTCTAAGCTATTTTTGAGAGCACATTGCTTATCATAGTTTTCATTCTAATGGCCTTATAATTATTTTTTAAGTTAATATGCACTCTTATAACTGCTCCTACTCATTCTGTAATAATTGATCCAATAATTATAGATCAAATTCTGATCCATGATTCATCATCAGCAGAAATCACACAATTGAGTCATATACTTTGAAAGAAATGGTTTATTGTTCTAGATTTAAAATGCAAAGTTTCCATTATATTTAATAATTGAAAGGCATGCTGTGTTATGGTTGCATTTGGTGACTGGATTAATAGTACCCCAACTGTGCTAAACAATGCCTTTTCCTTATTAGGGTTCTGATTACCATATCAACTATTTGTTTAAGAAAAAGAAAAAAACACAGCAAGGAAAAAAGAATAAAAGACATGAGAACATCAAACACATTCAAAAACATTGAGATCCAGCACTGAGGAAATCTGGAATCAGCAAAATATAAGCTACTAAAGATGAAATGGCAGAGAAGTATTCAAATTTTAAGTTTCATATCTCAAGAAAAATGGTATATTATATTGGCCAATGAGGAATCACTTGTAATCACTGAAAATCTGGGAAATATAACAACATTATGGACCCTCCCAGGCTCAGTTTCTTAATTGGAGTATCATTTTGTTAGAAAATATAAAATTATGTTATTAGTGATGCTTAGCAATCCTGGTGTTTGAATCATCTCAACACTCAGAATTCTTAAAAAGAAAAATGTCATTATTTTCTTATTCCACAGCAAATATTATCTGTTTGGTTTTTCTAAATCTGCTTTTTAACTTTTCCTTGTTATTTCACAATATTTGCAATACTGTGATAAAATAAGAACTTCTAGTACAACATACTAATTACTTGTACATTTTTTCTCAAGGAAAAAGCATGCAAAGGCTTTCGAAAATAAGCATTATGTGTATTTCTCACTCATAATTCTATATCACTGTTGTTTTTTGGCCATTTTTCAGTGGTGTCTGACTCTCCATGACCCCAGTTGGGGTTCTCTTGGCAAAGATATTGGGGTAGTTTGCCATTTCCTTCTCCTGTTCATTTTACAGAAAAAAAAAAAAAAACCGAGGCAAATAAATTATTGTCACACAGCTAGTAAGTATCTGAGGCCAGATTTGAACTCAGGAAGATGAGTCTTCCTAACTCCAAGCCCAGCACTCTACCCACTGAGCCACATAGCTGCACTGAGGCTACCTTGTTGTATCATTACATATGCCACTGTATTGACGAATCATTTACCTAAACTACAACGTCATGTCTAATATCTGTATTGTACAATACTACTTACAGGTGAACTAAGTGTAAACATTCCCTGCAAGGTATTTCTAATCAACTGCTGGTAATGAAGAGCTACAAAGACAGTTGTATGGCTATCATGGCAAAGCAGTGATGCTGACCTCTCAAAGGTTATGTGCCTCAATAGAACACCCTTTCAGGATCTACAGAGCTGGAAAGGCTTAAAGTATGGGTTAGGTGACTGATGCTCTGTCACCCAAGGATCAGCCTCATTAAATTGAAAGAACTCATCACCAGACTGGCCGCAGAATGACCACAGTCAAAGATCACTACTAAACCACAAAGGGGTTGTGATGGAGTACATCCCAGTAAAGGGTGTATATACTTTAATGTATCTATACTGTCATCAACATAAGTGCCTCCTCTAATGGAACAGATCCCTAGCCATCCATGGGATCTCTCACATCCTTCTGATTAATTACAGGACTATAAAAATGTCATCTGGCTTAGGATATCATTTACCAAAATCATCCTTTCTTCATGTCTTCAGCAATTATGCCCTTGATACATGAGGAAAGTATTCTTATGAAGACTTTATATGGATGAGAAAGTAAGTGGATGAGGCAGCACCACTTTTTTGGTTAAGAAGATATCCATTCCCCCAAATATTTCGTATTCTCCTCTCCCTTTCAGATATCTTCAGAAGCCAATCATCCAGCACAGGCCTGAACAATTTATACTTGGTCTAGCAAAGTTGTTCTTCCCATTTGGGGTATTTTGTTTTGTCTGTGAGGTTTTTGGTGACATTTCTATTTCCATCATGGACTGTAACATTATAGTCCCAACGTGATAGCTCACTGAAGGAGAAAATTGTTATTTTCTCCAGTTTCCAGTTTCATTCTTAAAAGCTCAGGTTTTGCTGGCTTAAATATATCTCTCATGAATCTTTCAATAAACTTATTTTCATTCCATTTTTTCTTTTCATTCCTTTCCTTTCATTCCATTCCTCTTTTTTCATGAGGCAATACTATTCATAATCTTTCACCATCCTCCACAAAATTTTACAAATAAATTAATATTGTACATTGATGTGTCCTGGGCTATTATGTACCTACATGTAGCAAACAGCTTTGCTTTGAAGGTTTCTAAGCTCTTGTTGTCTCCTCATAAGAGTAAGGGTGAGTCTGCACATCTACTATTATATGCATTTTCCATTTTCCAACATCAACAGTTTGTTTAAATGGGTCAGGTTGTAGTTGCCACAATTGAATTACCAAATCATCTTATTTTTATTCTTTCTTCTAATTTGTATTTTAGGTTCTTCTCCAACAAGTTGATAATTTGATAATAGCCATATCGATAACTGTGAGTTTTCACTAGCGTACAGTCAATTTAATTTTGGGTTATATTATTGGGACCTGTCGTACCCAGGGTATCCTGACCATTTTCTTGAAGAAAATGTCCTTGACAAATAGGCATGAGGTTTCTGTAGAGTCTACAAACCTTTATCATCTCTTGACATAAATGAGGACCAAAGAAATCACAGTTCCCTAGAGTGAAGTATTTCTCCTCTCAATCTTCCTCACCCTTCTATTTTGTTTTTTAATTTCCTGCTTGCTTTTTTCATCTCCAACTGTCACTCAGGCATATTTCTCTTAATCCCTAAAAGATTAAGTTGTTTCCTCCATCTGTCCCACTCTGATAATCTACTTCTGAGATATATCATTCAGCAGGAAGCCAGGGAATAAGACATCATGTGCTCCTCCACCAAGGACCACCAACACCACTGCTCCCTCTGCCAAAGCAAAAACAAAACCAAAACAAAAAAACCACACCTGTTTCATGCACTCCAATTGTTCTCAATTTGCACATATCTCAGGAGAGGAAACAGGCTTAAATTAAAATAGAAGAGATTTTGTCAAGACATAAGGCAGAATTTTCTGCTGTTAGGGTAATAATACACATTGGAACAGACTACTGTGGAAGTCTCCATCCTTGGTGATCCTAAATTTTAAAAACAGACCACCCTCTGGAAAGAATACCAAATTTGAGACTGAAATTCGGGCTCTGCCATTCACTACATTTGACCCTTTTTAAGTAATTAACTAATCCCTCTGTTCCCAAATTTGTATTTCTGCAAAATGAGTAAGTTAGACGAGATGACATTCAAGGTCCCTCGGAGCTCTAAAATCTATGATACTCTAATCTAACTGGATCAGACTAAGAAAGACATCAGGGAAACAGAGGCGATGCTTAAACAGTATCCAATGTCAGCAGAACAATTTTGTGTGTTTAGGAACCCGAGAATAGGGGTTTTTATCTGGGGTCTTTGAATAGATTTTAAGACATCTTTTTTAAGTGCCAGTAACTTGGAAGGGGAGAAAAAATACATCTTTATTTCAATATGATTGTTTTCCTTTGTAATCCTGGGTATTTTTATTTCATACATTTAAAAACATTATCTTGAGGAAAAGGTCCACAAACTTTAACAAACTGCTAAGGAGATCCCTGACACAAAATAAATTTAAGAAAACAAAATCCACAGATATAAAAATAGGGACTAGGCCTGCTATTTCATTGGTATAGAGAACTCCTAAGTGAGGAAACTCCTTTTACCAATGCAGTTCTTCATATTCTCCAGAACTTAACGGAATCAGAGAGTTGCCTAGAGTACTGAGAAACCTCTTGCCCCAAATCACACAGCCATTGTGTCAGAGGCAGTACTTAAACCAAAATGTCTATGAGGATAGCTCTCTGTCTCTGCTTCTGTTTCTCATACACACTCTCATACATACACATACACACATACACACACACACAGCAATGTGTATAAAGGGACTGCACTTTTTAGGTATTTCTCTTTTATTGCAACTTTTGTACATTTTATGTGCTTTAACTGAAATGGTTAAGAAAGAATATGTAATTTCCACTAAAAGGAATTGGAAGGTTATTTGGCCTGTAACTCTAAATAAAAAACATGGGAAAGAAAAACATGTAAAAATTATTAGAATGTTAATTTAATTCATATTCTTATGCATTAGATAGAGCTATTTAAAAAAAAAACATAGCCTCTTAACTAATTAACTTGTTTTCTTCATTTAACCAGTGAAGAAACTAAGGTCCAGAAAAATTAAATGACTGAGGTCAAAGCATTCTGACTCCTAGCCTAGTACACTTTACACTATACCATTCTCCAAAGACCACGTCACAAAAAACATTTCTTGTATTTAAAACAGCTCTTCTTAAAGAAAAAATATTCAGAATACATGAATTTTTTGTTAAATTCTAAAATGGAGGCCTCTTATTTTGGCTATTTGTTCCCCACCCCAAACACAATGTAACACAAAGTATAGCTAAACATTCTTCAAAGGCCTAATGAATCAATAAAAATTGTTCACAACCACCACTCCCATTTCAGGTTCCATAAATCTATTTCAGTCAGCTTTGATAGCAAAATAACCAAATCATCATTAATTTCTTCCCATATCTTTACAAAATTCACCTAAAAATGTAACACTCTTTTAAAATATATAGTAAGAGAGGTGGAGTCATGATAGCAGAGTAGCAGAAAGAAGAGCAGTGAGTTCCCTCCATCCCTGACACCTCCAAAAAGATGAAGACACAGCCAAATGAATCCTAATAGGGAATTCCAAGAAAAAGTAATAGTAAGTCATTTTTCCAGCCAAAATTGGCACAGGAGGCAGAAAGAAAGTATGGAAACTAAAGACTGGGCCTAGCCAAGAGTATGGGGCTGGGCTCCACAGAGCAATCTACTATGACCCAAAATAGGTTATGTACTATGGCAGGAAAAGGTCCCAGAATCATACTGGGGTACCGTAAAGACAGCAGGTACAATTCTGACAGTCTTGTCAGCGTCTATCTAATTCTGGGTCACAGATCCAGGAAGGACCTGAAACCTGGGATGATATTCTTGGTTAAGGTATCATCTCAAGCCCTAGGGCTGTCTACTCAAAAAAGAGCAAGTTCAGAAACCAATACAAGCTGAGAACAGACTTTGTCTAGACAGCGCAGTCAAAAGCCTACAGAGAAATAAGCAAGGCAGGAATCCCAGGCCAAAAGGGAACCTGTAGTTCTGTTACTATGAATAAGCTGAGTTTTCCAAATGATTGATAATAACTGAGTCCAACTGAAGTCTGCCATTGCTTAGGTTCAAACTCAGGTCAGAATCATGCAGAGCTCAAACCATGGTTTGGACCAGAAGCAGTGATTAGACTTTGCCCTGGATCAGACCACTTTGGTAGCATTAAAAGATTGCAGGTATTTAGCCTATGGTATCTCTCAAATATTGGAATAACATGACATCCAATACCTCAAGAATGTAGAAACAGGACCAGACCAGGTATTCCCTCCAGAAACTTGCACAAAGCCTGACCCAAACATAAGTTCAAAGTCAGGAAGTAAGCTGGAAGAATAAGCATAAAAGAATTCTACTACTGAAAAAGTTTTAATGGTAAGAGAGGTGCTAAAGAAACAAACCCAGAAAAGAATTACTCCAAAATATCCATAAGCAATGCGTAAAAAAAAACAAAACCCACAAACCACAGTTTGAGCACAAATTCAACTAGAATTCCTGGAAGAAATGAAGAATTTTTTTCTAAAATGAGTTTAAAATCATTTTATCTATAAAATGAGAATACTAGAAAATGAGAGCTATGGAATAAAGACTGGAAAGGAAACAAACAGCTTGGCAAAGGAGGTACAAAACCCTTGCCCAAGCAACAAAATTCAAAATTCAAATGGACCAAATAGAAGCCAATGACTCCATGAGACAAGAAATATTAAAGCAAAGTCTAAAGTCCAAAAAAATTGAAGAAAATATAACATATCTCATTGCAAAAACAACTAACCTTGAAAACAGATCAAAGAGAAAAAATTTAAGAATCACTATACTACTTGAACACAAAGACCAAAAAAGATCCTAACCATGATATTTCAAGAAATCTTAAAAAAAACTGCCCAGAGAGCAAAGCAGAAATAAAAAATCCACTGGTCACTTCCTGAAAGAAACTCCCAAATGAAAATTCTCAGGATCATGATGACCAAAATACAGAACTTACAAATTAAAAAAAAAAAATCATACACTCACACACACACACACACACATGCCACAAGCAGCAAGAAAGAATTCAGATAGTGAAGAGCCATAGTTAGGATCAAATACACATTTACAGATTCCCTTATAAAAGAGTGGAGGGCTTGGAATACCATATTTCAGAAGGCAATGGATATGGGGCTTACAGACAATAATGTATTTGAGAGAATATAATCCTAGAGGGGAAATAATTAAATCATTAATGAAATAAAGTACTTTCAAGCATTCCTGATGAAAAGCCAAGAACTCTGTAGAAACTGTGACTAAACAAGGATACACTTCTTACAATTTAATATGGGAAGATGATATGTGTCCTCTCTGAAATTTATCACCAAGGGTCACTGAGGAAGTCTAGAGAGAAAGTCTTCAAGTAGTTCTGTTGTCTTTTAATGATCTTAAGAAAAAAACTGGAAAGAGAGGGGAAGAGAAGTGTACTGGGGAGGGGGAAAGGAAAGCAAGAGAAAACTATCTCATATAATCAGGATGCAAAAATAGACATCTACACAAACAAGGAGAAGGAGGTGAGAAAGCTGCTGACATTTGAACCTCATTCTCACTTGAACTGGTCAAAGGAGGGAAAAACACACATATATGCATATACAGCATTGGACAGAGAAATATGTTTCACTCAACAAGGAAATGAAAAGGGGAGAGGGGAGAAGGAAGAAGAGGGAATTAAAAGAAGCATAGGTTAAGAAAGGGATTAGCAAACCCAAAAAAGAATAACTCCAAAAGGTAAAGGCAAAATAAATTCCAAGAATGTGCAACAATATTTATAGCTCTTTCTGAGCTGGCAAAGAATGGCAATCTGAAGGGATGTCCATAAATTGGAAAATAGCTAAACAAGTTATAATATATAAATGTAATGGAAAACTATTGTACTGCAAGAAACGGTGAAAGTAATGGTTTCAGGAAAGCTGGGATGACTTGTATGAACTGATGGAGAATGAGGTAAACAAAAACAGAACAATTTATACAATGACACAAATTTGATAAAAAACAAACAACTATGAAAGAACTAAGAATTCTGATAAGTAAAATTAACAACCACAATTCCAGAGGGCTAATTATGAAACATTCACCAAACAGGGCGTGGAATACGACATTCCAGAAGTCAAAGGAACTAGGACTGAGACCAACAATCACCTACCCAGCCAAACGGAGCATAATACTGCAGGGGGAAAATGGTCATTCAATGAAACAGAGGACTTTGAAGCGATCAGAGCTGAAAAGAAAATCTGACTTTCAAACACAAGAATCAAGAGAAGCATGAAAAGGGAAACAGCAAAGAGAAATCAAGAGGGACTTACTAAAGTTGAACTGTTTACATTCCTACATGGAAAGACAATATTTGTAACTCTTGAAACTTTTCAGTATCTGGGTAGTTGGTGGGATTATACACATACACACATACATACAAACACACACACATATAGAAAGAGAGACAGAGAGCACAGGGTGAGTTGAATAGGAAGGAATCATATCTAAAAAAACAAAATTAAAGGGTGACAGAGGAATATATTGGGAGG
This sequence comes from Bettongia penicillata ogilbyi, assembly GCA_023548195.1. Lineage (NCBI taxonomy): Eukaryota > Metazoa > Chordata > Mammalia > Diprotodontia > Potoroidae > Bettongia > Bettongia penicillata. Next base: position 4,605,705 of record JAJHZJ010000318.1, on the reverse strand, counting down.
AATAAGGGAGAAATGGAATGGGGCAAATTATCTCTCATAAAAGAGGCAAGAAAAAGACAATGGAGAGAAAAAGGGGGAAGGTAAGAGGGAAAACATGATGCTTACTCTCATCACATTTGACTCAAGGAAGGAATAAAATGCACACTCATTTTGGTATGAAAACCTTTCTTACAATACAGGAAAGTGAGGGAGAAGGGGATAAGCAGGGTGGGGGGAATGATGGAAGGAAGGGCAATGGGAGGAGAGAGCAATTAGAAGTCAACACTCTTGAGGGACAAAGTCAAAAGAGAACAGAAGAAATGGGGGGCAGGATAAGATGGAGGGAAATATAGTCAGTCTTAAACAACATGACTATTATGGAAGTCATTCGCAAAAGTACACATATGTAGCCTGTATTGAACTGCTTTCCTTCCCAGTGGGGATGGGTGAGGAGGGTGAAAGGAAGAGAAGTTGGAATTCAAAATTTTAGGAACAATTGTTGAGTATTGTTCTTGCATACAACTAGGAAATAAGAAATACAGGTAATGGGATATAGAAATTTGTCTTGCCCTGCAAGACAAAAGAGAAGGGGGGACAGGGGAAGGGAGGGATGTTAGAAGGGAGGGCAGATGGGGTAATTAGAATGCTCGATGTTTTGGGGTGGGGGTAAGGGAGAGATGGGGAGAAAATTTGGAACTCAAAATTTTGTGGAAATGAGTGTAGAAAACTTAAAAATTTTTTAAAAAGGAAAATAATCTGACTTACATGAACTGATGCAAACTGAAGTAAACAGAACCAGAACACTGGACAGTGACAGCAATACTGTGTAATGATCAACTGTGAATGACTCAGCCATTCTCAGAAACTTAATGCTCCAAGACAATTCCAAAGGACTCATGATATAAAATGCTATCTCACTCCAGAGGAAAAAAGCGATGGAGTTCAAATGCACATTGAAACACACTATTTTTTACTTTTAATTTTTTTGTGGTGTTTGTTTTTTGGGGTTTTGGTCTGTGCTCTCTTCACAACATGACTAATATGGAAATGTGTTTTGCAAGTTTATAAATGTATAACATATCAAAATGCTTACCTTCCAGGGAAAGGGAGAGAGGGAAGGGATGGAGAGAATTCAGAACTCGAAATTTTCAAAAACAAATGTTACAAATTAGATTTACATGTAATTGGCAAAACAATAAAATATTACTCAAGAAAAAAAATCTCAACAAATTAGAACCGCTGCACTGAATAAGATAAAATTTAAAGGTAAATATGAAGTTTTATACCTGCTTTAAAACAATGAACTCCACAAAATATAGGAGACATGGCTAGGCTATAGTTCCTTTGAAAAAGATTCAAGGGTTTCTGCGTACTCCAGAGTCAGTGTGATATGACAGCCAAGGAGTGCACTACTACAGACCTCTTGAACAGGGGCTGAGGCAAAGGAAGGAAGAGCTCTCAGTATATCCGCTATGGTCAGAGTATACCTTGATTAGTATTGAGCTAAATTTTGGAAACATTTTAAGAAAAGTACAGACAAGTTAGGGAGCATCCAGAAAGGGATGACAAGAACGGTAAGAAAAATACAGAACATGTCTCAGTTGAAGGCTCAGTTCAAGGCACTGAAGATGTTCAGTCTAGAAGAAAGACAACTAAATGGAATCATAATAGTAGTCATGCACATTTCAGGGAAAAGAACATGATGCTTATGCACACGTGTATCCTCAGGCAAGTCATTTAACTTCAAGGTTCTCAGTTTCTGCATTCAAAAAATAAGGTTGATAGACACTAAAAAATATCTGGGAGTCTACCTGCCAAAACAAATCCAGGGATTATATGAACACAATTACAAAACACTTTTCACCCAAATAAAGTCAGATCTAAGTAAGTGGAAAAACATCAGCTGCAAGTAGGTGGGCAGAGTTAATATAATAAAAATGACAATTCTACATAAATTAATTTATTTATTCAGTGCCACACCAAACTACCAGATAATCATTTTTTAGAGCTAAAAAAATATCAAAATTCATCTGAAAGAACAAAAGGTCCAGAATATCAAGGGAACTAATGAAAAGAAATGCTAGGGAAGGTGGCCTAGCCCTACCAGATCTCAAATTGTATTATAAAACAGCAATCATAAAAACCACTTGATATTGGCTAAGAAATAGAAGGGTAGACAAGTGGAATAGGTTAGGTACTTAAGACACAGCAGTCAATGAATATAGGAAACAACTGTTGGATAAACCCAAGGACCCCAGCTTCTGGGATAAGAACTCACTGTCTGACAAAAACTGTTTGGAAAATTGGATAACAGTGTAGCAGAAACTGGGCATAGACGAATCAATGTCTAACACCGTACATAAGAATAAAGTCCAAATGGACACAAGGTATAAAGATTGATACTATAAACAAATTAGGAGAGGAAGGAATAGTGTATTTGTCAAATTTATGACCCAACAAGAGATAGAGCACATTATAAAGTGCAAAGTGGATAACTGATCACATTAAATTGAAAAGTTTTTGCACAAACAAACCCAATGCAACCAAGATTTAGGAGGGAAACAGAAACTAGGAAAGAATCTTTGCAAGTGATAAAGGCCTCATTTCTAAAATATATAGAGAACTGAGTCAGATGTACAAGAATACAAGTCATTCCCCAATTGATAAATGGTCAAAGAATATGAACATGGAATTTTCAGAGGAAGAAATTAAAGCTATCTATAACCATATGAAAAAATGCTCTAAATCACTATTGATTAGAGAGATGCAAATAAAAACAACTCTGAGGTACCATATCACACCTATCAGATTGGCTAATATGACAAAACAGGAAAATGATAAATGTTGGAGAAGATGTGGGAGAGATGGAACACTAATTCATTGCAGGTGGAGCTGTGAGCTAATTCAACCATTCTGGAGAGCCCACAGGGCTACAAAAATGTGCATACCCTTTGACCCAGCAATATCACTTCTGGGACTCTATCCCAAATAGATTACAGAAATGGGAAAGGGTCCCACATGTACAAAAATATTTACAGCAGGTCTCTTTGTGGAGGCTAAGAACTGGCAATCAAGGGGGGGGGGGGATATCCATCAGTTGGGGAATGGCTGAACAAGCTGTGGTATATGAACGTAATGGAATACTATTGTGCTATAAGAAATGATGAACAGGAAGACATCAGAGAGGCCTGGAAGGACCTATATGAATGGATGCTGAGTGAAAGGAGCAGAACCAGGAGAACTTTGTACACAGCAACAACCACAGTGTGTGAGGAATTTTTCTGGTAGACTTAGCCCATCACAGCAATGCAAGGACCTAAAAAATTCCCAATGGACTCGAGGCAAAATGCCTTCCACATCCAGAGAAAGAACTATGGAACTAGATTGCAGAATGAAGCAGATTATTTTCTCTTGTGTTTTGTTTCGTTTTTTCTCATGGTTTCTCCTACTCATTTTAATTCTTCCATGCAACATAACTAAGGTGAAAATTTATTTAATAAGGACTTATGTGCAGAACCCATATAAGACTGCACACTGTCTCAGAGAGGGAGGGGGAGAAAATCTAAGACTTATGGAAGTGATTGTAGAAAATTGAAAACAGATTAATTTTTAAAAAGTTAATAAATAAAATGAGATGACATTTGAAAGCGAAAAAAAAAAAAGGTTGAATTAGATGTCTTCTAAGGTCTTTCCTAGAGGTAGATCTATGGTCTCACTGGTAAGGCTATCAAATGAAAGAAGAACACTTGGTCTACTGGGCCCCACAGGGTTATGTTAGCTTCTCCACTGGAAGGATGTTTCAGAAACAGATTTAGTCTTCACATAAGGAAAAACTTCCTAACAAACAACTGTCCCAAAATGGAATATACTACCTTGAGAGGGAATGGGTCCCACACCTCACTGGAGGTCTTCAAGTAGAAGCTGGATGACCCCTTGTTCAGAACGTTGTGAAAGAGGTTCCACAGGTTCAGGCTCAGTTGGGATGAGGAAGCTTCTTAGTCTCTTCTCTTCTCTAAGAATTCACTACACATTTCTATTCTAAAATCAATAATCCAATGCTCTTTTGCCAATATCCAAATTTTTCACAGTTGCCAATGTTTACCTAACGTTTGAAATAATTGCCAAGGCACTGACTGTAAGAAAATACCTTTAGTATCACATGAGGGAAGAACGAATTTGGGAGCAAGTGAGTAGGAAATCTAAAGGTACTTTCAAGATTATTTTATAATTTAGAAGAATGACTATAATACATGATCTCATAGGCTATCGTAGCATGTCCTACTAGTTTTCAAGGATTCCAAGCTAATAGGGTATTCATTTTCAATCAACTCTTGAAAAATCTCTCAGAAGGGGTGGACTCAAGATGGCGGAGTAGAAAGACGCACGTTTACGAGCTCCAAACCCACAGCCCATAGAATTAATGTAAAAAGAGATCCCCATAAGTTCTGGATCACTGTAAGGTGTGCAGAAACAGAGTGGAAGAGATTTCCATTCCAGAGAGCCCTGGAGAGCCGTCCACAGGGTCCATCAGGCCCTGGAAAGCGGACCCCACCCCAGCGCTGCCCTGGCCGCGGCCCCAGAGAAGCTGACGCAAGCAGGCTTCAGGGACAGAAGCTCCGGCAGCCTGGAAAGTCCCTCCGCCCACAGAAGCTACAGGTCAGTGAGAGACACGCCAGGGCTGGCCGAGGGGAGCAGGGTGTCTCCGTGACTTGGGCCCCCTCGGGAGGAAGCGGCGGTGGCAGAGGCGGGGGTGGCGGCGGAGGCAGTGGTGCCAGCCCGGGACTCCCCCAGCAGCAGGCAGGATCTTCATTACTGAGAGTCTCTGCATAAACCCCCTGAGGGAGCTGAGCCTGGGAGACAGCCCTGCCCCACCCCGCTCCATTACTGAAGGTCTCTGCATAAAGCCTCTGAGGGAGCTGAGCCTGGGAGGCGGCCCTGCCCCCACCCCAGCACCAGAACTAAAGCTCACATTGATTAGCAGCCGCGCCTGCCGCAGAAAGCCCATTTGAATCTCAGACCCCAAGCACTAGCTGGGCAGATCTAGGCGGGGGTGGACAGGAATCTCAGAAGTCAAGTAACTGGCTGGGAAAATGCCTAGAAAAGGGAAGAAAAATAAGACTATAGAGAGTTTTTTCAAACAGATGCAAATGATCCCAACTTTCGGATCTGACGAGGACATATTCTTACCATCAGGGAAAGACATGGAGGGCGGGGCCTCAGTACCCCAGACATCCCAGCGGGATGTCGGGTGGGCTCAGGCCTTGGAAGAGCTCACAAAGCATTTTGAAAAGCAAGTTAGACAGGTGGAGGAAAAACTGGGAAGAGAAACGAGAGAGATGCAAGAAAAGTATGAAAAATGGGTCAATACCTTGGTAAAGGAGACCCAAAAAAATGCTGAAGAAAATATCACCTTGAAAAATAGGCTCACTCAATTGGCAAAAGAGGTTCAAAAAGCCAATGAAGAGAAGAATGTTTTCAAAAGCAGAATTAGCCAAATGGAAAAAGAGATTCCAAACCTCCCGGAAGATAATAGTTCTCTCAAAATTAGAATGGAACAGATGGAGTCTAATGACTTTATGAGAAACTAAGAAATCACCAAACAAATCCAAAAGAATGAAAAAATGGAAGAGAATGTGAAATATCTCATGGGAAAAACAACTGACCTGGAAAATAGATCCAGGAGAGACAATTTAAAAATTAGGGGACTACCTGAAAGTCATGATGAAAAAAAGAGCCTAGATATCATCTTCCATGAAATTATCAAGGAAAACTGCCCTGACATTCTACAACCAGAGGGCAAAATAAGTATTGAAAGAATCCATTGATCACCACCTGAAAGAGATCCAAGTACAGTAGAAAGATTACTTGGTTTCAAATCAGAAGACCTGGGTTTGGAGTACTGGAGGACACAGTGGATAGAGTGCCAGGCCTGGAGTCAGGAAGATTCATGTCCAGTTCAAATCCAGCCTCAAACACTAACTAGCTGTATGACCCTAGGCAAGTTACATAACCCTTGTTTGCCTCAGTTTCCTCATCTGTAAAATGAGCTGGACAAGGAAATGGCAAACTACTCCAGTATTTTTGCCAAGAAAACCCCAAATGGGATCATGAAGAGTTGAATACAACTGAAAATGGTAAACTAACAGGAGTCCTAGCTTACCACATAGCCCACTTTCTGAAATTGAGTCTACTGAATCTAATTTCAACTTTTCTTGAAAACTCAATCATCATTAGTTATAATCATCCCAAATCAGGCTGGGCTATGAAAATGCAGTGTCTTCTCTGTATCCTCTCCTGCTTTTGCCATCAGCAATCACTTGAAATATTGGTGTATCAGAAGTGACCTTCTAGCCCAACTTCTAGGTCAGACCTGCACAACTTGTAGCCAACACACCACTTTCAGCAGGGTCAAAGGATTCCCTCTACACATAAAGGATGTTTTCCTCTACATTTTTCACATTTTTCACTGTCCACCTGAAATCCTTGGTGTGCTGCAAGCGACCCAAGGGCCACAAAGGAAAGTTGTGCAGGCCTGTTCATGGTGATGAAATTTCCCTGATGTTGTACTTAACTTTGAATGCTGCCAGATACAGAATCTGCAACACCCCAAAGTAAGCCATTTCATTTTTAAACAGCTGTTAGAAAGTTTTTTATGTTGAGTAAAAATCTGTCACTTTTGTTCTGCTATATATTATCTAAGAACTCAGATCACATAGTATCTGTTATAACTCTACGTAAATTAAAAATTAATAAATTCCGAATGAAGGCCTGAAATCTTTTCTACAAAGAAAAGCACAAGCTTGAATGCATAGAACCTTCAGAAACTATTCCCGTGATCCAGAGACCTTTTTTGCTTATTCCTAAAGTCTCAACTTTGTTCAAGATTGAGATTACTAGAAATCTGGTTGCCAAATAATTGGGATGCTATCTTAATCTCAATATATTCAATTCCACGCAGTAATTGTGCTTGGAGGCTTCCAGAGGCAAAAGGGAAAGGGAGGGGAAGGGGGCATGGGGGTGTTGAGGGTAGGTAAGGAAGGAGGAAGGGGAAAAGATTAGGAGGGAAAGAAGAATGTAATGAGAAAAATTTTATTTCTGCAATGTAGGAACCTGTTGACAGCCTCCTTATTGCCTCTGGTCAGTGTCTCCTCCAACTACCAAAGCTCCTGGGAACAGAAGGTAAAAACAGAACTGTTCTTTCATTTCTACTTTCTGCCTTCGCCACCACCCCTTCCTTCCCCAACTAGCATCCTAAAGATCCTGCCCAAAATTAAAATGAAAATGTCTGATTTGTATCCATGAGATTTTGAGATCTTTGAGGGATGATTTTATACTTCTTTGCATCCCCAGCACTTAGTCCAGGACCTGACACATAAGCAGCACTTAATAAAATGTCTGTTCACTCAACATGACTACCTTCCTCCATTAAGGTCCTCAAATCATAGATCACAGATTAGGGATGAGAAAGTAGGTCAGAGATCACCTATATATTTTGTAGATGAAGAAACTGAGGTCCAGAAATGTTAAGTGACCTGCCTAAACTCATACAGGTAAAAATAAATCAGCAAAACCAGGATTCAAATTCAGTGCTGACTTCAAATCAAGGGACCCTTCATCTACACCACTCTTAATGAAAGAAAAACAGAAGTAGAGAGGGAGTTCAGAGCACCACCTTCCATATTCCTTCAAGTAATCACCTAGACTCCACTTATAACACTTTCAAGAAATAAACTACTCCTAGAGACATGACATTCCATCTTTGAATGGTTACAATTATTATTAAGAAGTTTCCATTACGTTGAATTAAAAAAAAAAATTCTTCCCTGGAGGCAAGTAAAACAATCACAGAAGAGGCAGTGTGTGCAAGATGACATGGATTCAAATATCACTCCCACACTCATGGCAGGGTAGCATTGGAGACAGAGTATTGGACTTCACATCAAGTAAACCTGAGTTCAAATCTCAACCGTGACATTTATGTGAGGCAAAGTGTCATATGACATAGAGCACTAGATGTGGAGTTAGGGCATGAGTTGGAATCACACCTCAGACAACTGCCAGCTGAGTGACCCTAAGCTAAGTCACTTAGCCTTCTGAACAACAAGCAGTTCTCTAACCTGTAAAATGAGGAGGCTGAAGGTAATGATCTTTTTAAAAGTTCAGTTCTACATCCATGATCCTATAAATAATCTCTCTCTTCAACATGATGTTGTTTTACATATTTGAAAGCTTCTATAACGCTCCCCAGTCTTCCATTCTCTGTTTCCTTGTGGGCTTTGTTTGCACAATGTACGATTAGTTGCAAGTTTATCTTTTCTTCCTCAAATCCAACCTTCTTCCCAATTTCCCTGTTACTGTCAGGGACACTACCATCCTTCCAGCTTCACAACTTTGAAATCAATACCCTAGATGCCTCACACTCTCCCTCATCCCACATATCCAAAGTTTCCAAATCTTGCGTTTCCATCTGCACATCTCTCAAACACACCTCCTTCTCTTCTACTTCTGGCCACACTCACCTCTTCTCTGGGACACACAAAGGCCTCATAATCACATAATGGCCCCTTAGCATACTGCTTTGTCCTTTTATGAACATGCTCCAACTTTTCAACGTCTTCTCTAAAACATAGTTCCCAGACGTTGACATATCAGACACAGTCTGATGAGAATAGCATACACAACTATTACCTGAGCCTGTTCAGGCACTAAAATTGTATCAAAGCAACCTAAGAACTTGATTTGTACTGAGTTTGTAATTCATCAGACTGATAGGTCTTTTTGACATGAACTGTTTCTTAGCTGTATCTCCTCCATCTTATACTTGAATGACTAATTTCTTAACATAGGTGCGAGATTTTACATTTCACAGTCTTGTTATCCTGGGACAGGATAAGCTTGTTGGATCCTGATTCAAGCAGTTGGCTTATTAGTGTTGCCTCTCAAATTCGAGTCATGCCAAAATTTGGTAAGCATACCACCAATGCCCTATGTTATTGACTACTTACAGTATTAAACAGAATAGGGCCAAGGGCAGAACCTTTGGCACTCAATATGACCTCTATTCAGGTCAACATCACTACTCCATTAATCATCTCTCTTTAGAACCAGTCAGTAAACCAGTTCTGAACCCAAATAAGTAAAGTATCATCCAGCCTACCACACAAGTACATTACGAGATTCTGCAAAATACTTTTCTAAAACAGAGGAAGACCTATGAATGTGGGAAGAGTTCATGACCAAAGAAAAGATAGAGAGGTTCACTAAAGGTAAAATGTGTAATTTTTATTTCATAACATTAAAAAGATTTTACACAAATAAAACCAATGCAGCCCAAATTAGAAGAAAAGCAGGAAAGTGGGGGAGGGGAAGAATTTTACAGCAAGTTTTTCTAACAAAGGTCTCACTTCTCAAATACATAATCGAGGCAGATTTATAAAAATAGAAGTGATTCCCCAACTGATAAATGGTCAAAGGATATGAACAAGCATTTTTCAGAGGAAGATCAAAGCTATCAATAATCATATAAAAAGTGCCCAAAATCATTAGTAATTAGAGAGCTACAAAACATCTTTGAGGTAAAACCTCATACCTCTCAGATTGGCTAAAATGACAGAAAATGCCAAAAAATGGAGAGGATGTGAGAAAATAAATACATTAGCGCACTGTTGGTAGAGCAGTGAACTAGTCCGACCATTCTGAGGTACAATTTGGAACTAGCCCCCAAGGGCTTTGATTTGGAACTAAAAATAGGTATTAAATTAAAAATAAAATAGAGGATTATTCTGTCCACGATATTCCTCTCATCTATCAGAGGATAGTAAGCCTGTCAAAAAAGAAAACAAAATCAATATAAGCACAATTTGTTCTTTACAACTCCATGCTTGCAGATTCCCTTACTTAACAGTAGAGGACTTAAAAAAAATAAAAACAAAAACAGTTGAGGAAACTAATGTCCTGTGAAACAGTAACCTGTCCTAGGTCACAAAACTAGTCGAGTCAAATCTTGAAATAGATTATATCTTCTGACATCCAATCCAGCAAGCTTCTATTACAGGTCTTACCACACACTCTCCTGCTCAAGAAGCTTCAATGTCTCCTTACTAGCTCTAGGAAAAAAACACAAACTCCTTTGTGTTGGCATTTAAAAGCCTTCACAACCAGGTATCAACTTTCTTTTTCCACATACATGACATTCCATTTCCTACCTTCATGCCTTTGCACACATACACTACCCTGTCATACCTGATAGTCTCCCTCCTCCCCTTTAAATCTTGGAATCCCTTTAAAGCTCAGCCCAAGAGTCCCCTCCAAGGGGCCCTTCCTGATTCCACAGCTATTACTGCTCTTCCTCACCCTTCCATATTACCTTGTACATACATCCGTATTCACTTCTGTGCACACATATTATATACCCCCCAGTGAAGTGTAAGGCTTTTGTCTTTGCTACCACAGAACTAACATACCTAGAAACTTAACATTCATTGAACTGAACTGAGGAATTCAGTCTCTATTCCTTTGTTTGGGAGGTGGGGGATGGGGTTTCTTTTCCCCCAATTCAGAGTGGCATAAGTGGGATGTTCAGTTTTGAGAGCTATCCTCTAAGAATTCACACTGGGGCAGATCCTCCTGGTCAGAAAGTCTCATGTATAGGCCAAAAGACAGCCAATGATTTTGTCATCCAAGGATCAATCAAGTGAAGTTCTCAAATGCCACCAAAAGAAAGTTTACCACTACATAACATTTTCACTCAGAAAAATCATGAAAGTCTTTGTGAAGTCATACCGATGTTTTGCTCTGAATTACTGGAGAAACCATCCAGTCTAATGAAATAATGGATACTTAAGAAAAGTATTTTATTATATTTAACATCAAGCATGGGGAGGCTTGCTTATGGATTTGTTTTTGGTCTCTTCTGACTTCAGGTTAGCTTATTTTTCATGGAGAAAAACAACTGTACCCCAACAACTGAAAGACGTTGAGACCTACTTCACTTACATTCCCTTGAAAAGATAAACTACTTTCTTCCCTCCCAAAAGGAGTACAACCTTATGAGACCTCACTTTAAGTAAGTACCTGAAAAGGCTGCAGCCTAAAAGGCCAAGGTCTCCCATTGCATCCTGGGCCATCTCCAGTCATTTGATGAATATTTGGTTACTGGATCCTGATGGCTCAGGAGGAGAAAGTGAGGCTTGTGACCTTGCAAGTCCCTCCCTCACTCAAAACAAAGTCAAGTGCAAGTCATATCATTTTTCTGAGGTCAAGACCTTCTTCGAAAACAAAGAATAAACACAACAAACTTATGAGGCCGGGAACATGTTTTGGTTTAACATCCTACATACAACAATTTTATCAATGCCAGCAGAGGCTCATCAGTCCTGCATGAAGGACGTAGGCTTGAAGAGCAGAGGACTTCACATCAATTATAAGCCAACAGGCATTTTTCTCCATTGACAGCACACTCTAAAGAGAGAGATGTCAAACTCGAAGACCATAAGACATCCAAGACAAGCAAGATTAAAATATAATCAGGATTACAGCAGCACTTTTTGTGATAGCTAAAAATTGGAAACAAAGTACATACACAGCATTTGGAAATAACTAGACAAGTTGTGGTATCTGAATTTAATGGAATATTACTGATGTGTGTGATGAATACAGAGAAGTATGGAAAGGTCTGTACAAAGTAATGCAGAGTAAAGACAGCAGAGCCAGGAAAATAGACACAGTAACTACAGTAATGTAAATGAAAAGAATGACAAATCAAAAACCAAAAGTATATGTAACAAAATTATAAAGATCAAGCAGGACTTGAATGAAAAGATATTCGAGGACATCCCCAATCCACCCCATCATGGAAGCTGGAGGCCCATGGATATTACACACTGTACATGTTCTCAAGACTTTTTTAACGTATTCAGCAATTATACTGATTTTTATTCCTCTCTAAAAAAGTGGTATTTGTCATGAGATGACTCTCTGGAAAGGAGAGAGAAGGAATACTTGGGGTAATTATGGTGATGTAAGAAAAAGAAAATCTTAATTTTTAAAATTTTTTAAAATATCAAGAAATGCTTAACAAAATTAATAAAAATACAACAGAAAATCAATAATGTTAATTTGTGGTTTTCTAAGTCCATATGTGACCTATAGTTTGACATTACTGCTCTAAGTGACTCCACTTCAACCTGGCACCAATTTCCATAGTTCCTTGACCTAAGCAAAGGAAATTGGGTATGACTCCCAGATCTGATCCTCTCAGAATTTTGCACTCATTTTTTCCCTCATAGAGGCTGAATCTCAATACAAGACCCTGGCTTGGCTTGACTTCATCTTTTCCCCAAAACCCCAATCCTTCTCTAAACTTCCCTACTGCTGTTGTTGGGCCTTCCTTCTTGAAGACCCGTAACCTACACTCACAACTTCAGTATTATCCTTTACTCTTCCCTCTCCTCATTCCACATACATTCAATGTTTCCAAATCTTGACCTTTCTATCTCCACAAAATCTTACCTTTCAAATACATCACACATCCCCCTCTTTTCCACTCACAGCCACAAATCTAATTCAGGCCCTTTTCCCTGGACTACTGCAAAGCTTCCTAATTCTAACTGGCCTCCCTGCTGAAGCATGCCCTTTCCCTCTCCAAACATTTTACACACATGCCCAGATCTAAATACATCACCTCCTCTAATAAATAAAGCTCCTTATTACTCCCAGAATCAAATAGAAATTTCTTTGTTTAGCTTTTAAGCTCTTTGCTAACTGGTCTCTTCCTATTTTGCCATTCTTATATACTACTCCCTAACACACATATTTTGTATTGGCCTATCTGCTGGTCCGCACACAAGGCATTTAACCTCTTCCTTCATTCCTTCTGCAATAGCTGCTGTCCCTGTCCAGAATGCTCTTCTTCCTCACTCTTACCCTTAGAATCCTGAGCTTGCTTCATGACTCATATCAAGTGCCACTGTCTGCCAATCTTTCCAAGGACTTGTCCTCCCACCGCCACCTGCTGCAGGCTTCTTTTCTATGGCTACTTTGTATCTTCTTTGTATGTACCTTTTACACACACTCACAGTTTTGTAGTCATTTTTCAGTCATGTCTGATGCTTTGTCAGCCCTCTGGGGGTTTTCTTGGCAAATATACTGGAATGCTTTGTCCTTTCCTAGATCATTCTACAGATGACAAAACTAAGATAATAAGGGCTAAGTGACTTACCCAGGGTCACACAGCTAGTGTCTGAGGTCAAATTTGAACTCAGGTCTTCCTGACTCCAGATCTTGCACTCTATCCTCAGTGCCACCTAGCTTACTTGCACACGTGCGTGTGCACACACACATATATACTGTACAGGTGTACGTATGTCTATATATAAATGCAGACATATATATACATGCATATTCATATGCGTATATAATATATACACATATACAAATACATGTATATATAGAATATAAGCAGAACATAGTAGAATATAATACATTCTATTAGAATATAAACTCCTTTGAGATAGAAATTGTTTCCACCTTTTCACTGTATCCCCAGATTTCAGTAAGTGCTTGTTAATTGGTTACATTATCTGCCAAATCCCTTCTGCCACTGTGGACATCAAGAAGTTCCCTTTCCCCTCCCCAAGTATTTGCACTATAGTCACTGAAATATTCTCTACATAAACCAACTATAAACTCATAAAAGAAAAATAGTGTGTAGTGGGCACCCTACTCTCCTTTGACTTCTCTTCTGGGTCCAATCCAACACTCAATCAGCCCACTCTAGCTCCAGTCAATCTAATGACTATAGCAGGACCAGAAAGGGAACTAATAAGTTAAGTCAAGAGACTAAGGAGAAAAAGTAAGAAAAGAGCTATTCAGGTCACTACAGACTCAGACCATCCCAGGCCAAAAGGTACAAATAAAACAACAGATCCTGAGTGAATCTGATGAAGGTAGAACTTCAGCCTTTCACATCAATCCCAACCCAAGTCTGATCATCCTAACTCAAAATGACCTACACAGATCTAGACTCAAAGACCACCTCCAACAACTCGAGTTTAACTCTGATAGATCAACTCCAATTCAAACAAACCATCCTCTAATGAGACAAACAGACCAACTGTAATCCAATCTGACTCCACAACTCTGACAAGATCCATAGACAGACCCTAACCTTGATAGTAAACAAGTGAGAACCAATTCTAACAAATGATTAAGAAACTCAAACATAATAATGTGGGCACATTAAAAAGACAACATGGTATAAAAGATACAGAAATGATATACTACCAAAAGAGCTGGACTGAAATCCAATATTAATTAATTACCTGTATTCAAGGCACAAGGCAGTGAAGATAAAAAAACTAAAAAAAAATAATAAGCTGTGCCCTCAAGGAGTTTACATTCTACTACAGAAATGGAGTAAACTAAAGCATATATTAACCTGTAAGACTTTAGGCAAGTCACTTAAGTCCTTTGCACTTAAGTTGTCTCATCTATAAAAATAAGGAACAATGATGCTTATACAACACCACCGCTGCGGGCCCCTGCCCCGCAGAGCTGTGAGGGAAAAGCTTTATAAACTGGAAAACATTTTTTAAAGTACACTTTTAAAGTATACTTTTCTCAGCAAAGTAAAAAGAGAAGGTTGTGGAGTAGGAAGCAATTACCTTATTCTGAAATTGTTCTTTCTCCTCTAACCTCCCAAAAAGGACCAGAGTAAAAATGAGAAAACCTTGGGTGAAAATTCGGTTTTCTCAATAGCTGGTAGAAGGCCTCTACAATACTGACCTTTCCCCTTAAACTGTTACCATCAAAACAACTTTATCTACTACTAAGCTCTGCTTGTGAGACTCCTTTCCCCAGGACTCAATTCCTGTGGTAGCCAGAGACTATATTATCCATGAGGGCCTCAAGAGTTTCACCACCACCAGGCATCTATCTACAGCCTCCCATCAATAGTAATCATATCATCACTTAAAAGACAGAAATTACTGTCGGTGTTCTCAGCACTACTCCTGATAGTGGCAAGTGCTGACAAAGGGTAGTAAGTGTATGAAAAATCCTAGAGATCCTAAACATTTAAGTCTCAATTGTTAGGAGCCTAAACAGAGAACACAAATTAGTGGTCAACACAGGACAAGTACTGACAGTTGCTAGGAGAGGTTAAGCTAGGGCAATTAATAGACACTTCTAGGTTGGGGAGGAGGTACCCAGACATAGAGGGAATTCTCCCTCTTATTGTCTTCTTTTCCCTCTTACTTTTTCTCTACGATGCCCTGCTACTTCTTCCAGATCAAAAGGTATAATTTCACCTATGATCCCCTAATATTAGCTAGGGTGTGCTTCCAAAAGAAATAAAAGGAATCTATTTAGCCAGCGCACTTAAATGGAACCCCAAAATCAACCAATAGTTAAGAGTGAAAGAACAGGGTACAGGCTATGTTACTGCTCCTGGCAACAACAGGATGACCAAGCCTCTAGTCACCCTAATCCTTTCTAGTATTACTCAATCTCCGCTTCCTTCTAGTCCTCTCAATCTATATCACTTCTACTTAAAATAAATTGATTCAGAGGAAAACTTTTGAACAGAGATCTTGGTGCCAACCTTGTGAAGCATCTGAAAAATTTTCCCTAAGGTACATCTGACATGTGCACATGCAGCATTGGGGAGCAATAGCAAAGTGGATCAAAGGGACTTAAGTCACTTTGACTTGAGATAGCTAAGGTAACTAAGAAGGTAGCAACAAAATTTATTATAGGGCTTACATGTGAGTAAAAAATTCAGCCACTATAGAATAATACATTGCATTACATCAGTACTTCTCATTGTCTCTTCCCTTCTTACTTGGTCCTAGAGTTAATTAATAATTCTGAACACCTAAACTCCACTACCTTGAAACTGACTGAGCCTAGAAGCTAAGCTAACTTAAGAAGCTAATCTATTCCATTGATTCATCTCAGATAGCGTAACCCTACCTCCAGAAAAATGGGCAGTCGCAAACAGAAATGAACTAGAGCCCAATACTCTATCATGTGTGTGTGTATCATGATAAAAGATGGCAAAAAAAACTCTGGAAATGGACGTCAGCTGGAACTATATAAAACAGCAACCGCTAGAATATTCTGAGATAGCCACCAGATCTCCCAGTTGGCTTAAGAAAAGATAGAGATACAGAAGCATGATCACCATGCAGCTGTAACAATTCCTGTGGTGATGTCCCTAGTCATCAGTCCTGCGGCAGTAGGTAATAACCAACCATTCACCAACATCTGTATCACTTACACAAAAAGGCCCAGGTGGTAGTGTTGACAGCGGGTGGTGTGTGCTGCTATCCCGCAAAAAAAAAAAAAAAAAAAGGCAAAAAACAACAACCAGTGCTGAAGACCTCTATGTGAACTTTTAATCTCCAGGAATATACAGAATTCTTTATTCAAAGGAAAATAGGGGGTGATATGCAGGCTCCATATTCTCTGGGGTGCAGATGCGGGGGAGTACCTGTGGATGGAGGAAGGAATGGTGTCTCACACTAGAAACCCCCCTCCCCAAATCTTGCGCTGACAGACACTGCAACCCAAGAGCCTGGCTGCACGGAGGGAACGTGTAGGTGGTTAGGGTTAGGAGGGAGAGGTAATAATCCCCATCAGACTCAACTGGGACATGAAGTGGGAGAGGAGGGTGGAAGAAGGCTCAAGAGAATGAATAAGAACTAGAAAAAAAAAAAGGCGGAGGAAGCCGAAGGAGGAAAAAGAAAAGAGAGACGAGCCACTGGGGAAGGAAGAGAGAAGAGATGGAGAGGTGGAGGGAGAGATGGAGAGGAAGGAGAGGGAGGGGGGGAGGGGGGAGGGGGAGGAGGGAGGGGGAGGGGGATGAAAAGGGAGAGGGAGGGGGGAAGGAAGAGGGAGCGAAAGGCCCCAGCCGAGAACCTGGCGGCGAGCTGCCCCGGCCCGCCATCCCCACACCGCCGCCGGGGCTCAGCCCAGACGCCGGACGGTCCCCGCCCCCAACCCCCCGCCCTAGCCAGATAATAACTTACCTGTTTGCTGGCTGAATCGCTCCTGTTCTCCCCTCCGACTGACTCCTCCGGCTCACCGTCTTCCCTTCGGGGAGGAGGCGGGACTTCTTGTCCCGCAGTTGAACGACTTCCGGCGGGAGCTGGACTAGCCGATCCAGGAGGGAGGGCCGGATAATCAGGCCAAGAAAGTAAAACCTGGTGCTGAGCCGGCGAAGCCGACGTCCCTGAAAGAATACCGGGTTCCACCTTCTTGTCCCAAGCGGCCGGCGGCCCAGATCACTGTCTACGATCAAGTCTTCCAGTTCCCGCCGGAAGCCACACAACTTCGGGACCGGAAGTCCCGCCCCTAAGCTAAGAGAAGACGGCGAGTCAAAGGAATCAATCAGAGGGGGAAGCGAGGAGCTGGAGAAAAGCGTGAGGACGCGAGTTAAGGTTTTATCTGGCCGGGGCGCGGGAGCCTCTGAGGGCGGGACTGAGATTGCCCGCTTCAGGCCACTTAAGATCGCGGGACCGGGGCCGCTGGGCATCCGGGTCCCGGCCAGGGGCGGTTCCCCTCCCGCTTCTTCCTCCTCCTCACCCTCACCCCTGCCTCGGCTTTCCCCCTCCCGCTCTCTGCTCCCCGTATCCACCTCCAGCCCTGAAAACCCCATTCCCTGCTGCCCCCGCCGCTCCTTCAGCGTGACCCCCACGGGCGGCCCCTGGACGGTGCCTGAAAAACAATCAAGTCCATGGTCCGCTTCGCAGGAACGGCCCCGCTCACGGGCCCCCCGGCGCGCTCTCCCTCTGCTCGCTCGCTAGTGCTCTCGGGTGGGCGCGGCGGGCGCTCGCTCCGTGCTCGGGGCGGGGTGGCGGCCAAGGACGGGTGACCCGGATGTGTTTGTCCGACGCGCCCGTGAGATCGCCGTGGATTTCCTTTCCTCCGGCCTTGCAGCCGCCGCCGTCGCCACTCGCTCCTTCCCCACGCCGGCTCCTTCGGGTTCGGGTTTGGGCGCGGATTCGGCCCTTGGTCCAAGGACGCCCGTTTGGGGCTAAGCCCAGGAGGGCTCCTCGTGGGAAGCTCCGTCCTTGCATCTCCCTGGGCGGAAAATGGGCCGTTGAAGTGACTACCGAAACTTTCGCGGATCCAAACTTGGCCAGGTCTGCATTAACCTAACAAGCTGCCCGTGGGCGTTGAAAGCTTCCTCTAGTGGTCTTCGTGCGCCGAGAGAATCCCGGAAGTGCCCGTCCCTTACCCCTCTTCATTCCAGTTATTTTCCCATTCATTCAGTATATAGTTTGCTGTGTATGTATTTATTTGCACGTGGTGTCGCCCATTCGATGGTAAGCGCCTTGAGGTCGGGGGCTGTCTTTTTATCTCGTTATATCCCGGGCTCGTAGCGCAGGGCCCGGTGCAAATTGAACTGGATAACGTGGAAGCTGCCTTAGCTTCAGAGCCAGAGTACCTGGGTGCTTCCGGATCTTGGCTTTGCTGTAATACCTGACCGACCTGAGACGCGCACCTTAACTTCCCTGGGCCTTCCCCCTAAGGTCCCTTCTGCCTCCAAATGAGATCCTACCACTTAACTGTCCCTAGTGTAAGGATTAATCTAGCGACTGGACTCAAACCAGATGCAAAGAGGTTGATCTCTGCTACTTGATATGTAGCCCTTGGCCAATACTGTGATTTATGTACATCTCTTTGCAGCTTTACGGTAACTTCAACGTGAGGTAGGCACCGGCCATTTTAAGAACGGAGAAAATGAGACTCAAGTTATTTAACTTCCCTTGGTTACATATCTTACCAGTCAAGTTGTATTTGAACTTGACTCCAAATCCAGCACGTTTTCCACCATCCACACCAGGCTAATGGCTAGGGAATGAATTATTTAGCCCAGAGAAAATTTGAAGAGAAGGTAGAAGGAAGGGAATAAGTATTTTTTAAACTACTCCTATTTTTCAGGTACTTTGCTAATCACTTTAGAAACATTCTCATCTGATCCTCATAACTCTGGGAGATAGTTGCTAATTTACGGTTGAGGAAACTTGGGCAAAAACTTGACGGTTAGTTGACTTGCCCAGGGTCTGAGGCTAGCCAAGTGTCTTGAGTCCTAGATTTGAACTCCAGTCGTTCTGACTCCAGGAACCAGAGATCTATTCACTGCGCCAGCTAACAATCTACTAAAGTATGTTCTTGAGGCTTTTTTCAGTTGTGTCCAACTCTGAGTGACCCCATTTGGGGTTTCCTTGACATGTACTTGGAGTGGTTTGCCATTTCCTTCTCTAGCTCATTTTATGGGGGAGAAACTGAAGCAAATGAGTAAATTATTTGCCCAAGGTCACCAGCTATTAAGTGTCTCAGGCCAGATTAGAACTTGGGAAGATGAATCTTCCTGTCTCCAGACTTGATACCCTATCCAGTTCGCCATCCATGTGCCCCTATGGCATTGCTTTGTTGAGCCAATAAAATCATAGATCTTTAAACTATTCCAAATAACCTTTCAGTTACACGACAGAACAGTTGTTGGCAGAAAATGCAGCCTTAGGGAAAGCAGGGTATCTATTCACTTTATATTAAATCACTTGACCTTTTTGGTCCCCTTTCCTTATAGCAACACTATTTGCCTGAAAATGGGGTGGAGTATCAGACTTCTTCCAGAGCCTTCTTATTATAGGAAACAGTGGACTCTCACCTCACTCTACTTTTCGTCTGCTGCCCTGCCCAGTTTCTACTCCTTGGAATGAAGTAACCCAAGATATGCTCATCATTTCTTATCTCATCACCAGGCTATCAGTTCTGGCCCTGATGGACGCCACCTCCCTCAGCTTTCTTTCCCCTGATTGCAGAGTGCTGTACTAAACGCCTCCGCATGCAGCAAATGAACTCTATTCAGTCATTTTCAGTTGTGTCCAATGCTTCCTGACCCCATTTGGGGTTTTCTTGGCAAAGATACCGGAGAGCTTTACCACCAGCTCATTTTACAGATGAGGAAACTGAGGCAAACAGGATTAAGTGACTTGCTCATGGCCACTGCTTACTATTTGTTTGAGGCCAGATTTGAACTCTCTTGACTTCAGGCTTAACATTCTATCCACTGCCTCACCTAGCTGCTTTACCTCTACTCCCAAGTTTACTCCCATTTTGTATCTGCTCCTTTTCCTAGTTTCACCTCCACAAAACAAGATAATCCTGGTATAATTCTCTTCCCCACTCCACTAACAGCCTCTTTTTGTCTCACCCATCCCTACCATTGGACTGTAAGCTCCTTGAGGGCAGAGACTTTTTTTTATTTATTGTTTCCCCATTGTTTAGCTTTGTGTAACTAGTAAGTACTTAATAAATGTTTATTGAAATGAATTGACCTGGAGCTGAGTCAAATGGTCTTTTTAGGAGCCTTCCACAGCCAAACTGTAAGAAAAAAACTGGGTAATGCTTTGCATTTTAATTATGTAAAGCTCTAATGGAATGTTTGTTTTTTAAAAAGAAGTCTTTTCAACTCTCATCACTTACACACTTTTACAGTTATATTCTAGTTCACATTGTTTTCTATTTCATGCCCAAGGCTTTTCATGAAAAACCCAACTAAGTTATAAGCTTTTCAGTACCCAGAACTGCACTGGGCAGATAGCATTCAGAAAGTCCTTGGAGGATTGATGTTGTCTTTTTACCCACTATGGAGATTTCCTCTTCCACTTTTCAACAAAAAAAATCAAACCTGAGCTCATTTCCTAGTTTTGCCAAACATTAAGGAATATGGTCAGTTTGTTGGCGTTTTGTTGTGTTGGGTTTTTTTTAAATTTTCAACATCAACTATTTATAATTGGAAGGGATCTTAGAAATCTTCTTGTCCAAGTCCTTCATTTTAAAAATGAGAAAACTTGTCAACTGGATTAGAACCAGCCTCCAGCCTGTGAGTTGTAGGGTCAGAACAGCAGGCTAGAAATAGGTGAGGCAGGACACAAACAGAAGTTTATTTTCAAAATGAGATGCTTGCAAGTGGAAGTCCTCCTGAGGAGGAGGGCTTAACATACTGGAGCAAAGGCAGTTCTCTATATACATAAGTGTGCTGGACCATGACATAACCATTCTTAGCCATTCCCATAGCAGACTCATGCTTGGACAATGCAGGCATTCCTAGATCCTGTGGGAAGTCTCCAAGTTGATTGTGTCACAGACATGAACAGAACCAGAGTTTGTGTGGCTTGTACACTTCCTGCCCTATAAACATACCCATCTCTCATCCCTTTAAGAAAAAAAATCCAAACTAGATCTCACCATCTCTACCAACTGTAGTCCTATATTTCTCATCCCCTTATCAGACAGACTCCTTGAAAAAAGCCATCTACACTTAGTGTCTTCACAACCTCATCTTCCACTGAGTTCCCTAAACCTAAAGAGTTTGGTCTAAAAAAAGACTTAACAGAAATAGATTGTATGCGTGCTTCCCTCAAAGCTGAGCAGCATGCATATGAATGCATGGGGTTAGGTTGCACACCAGTACTCCTGTCATCCCTTTTCACCCCTGGACTAAGAAAATATCTTTATACCAGACCACTCCCAACCTTGGGCAATCTAGGCAAAACCGTCTTCTCCACCCAAGCTTGAGTAGAACACAATGGGCTTCCCAACTTATACATTAAATTCCTTGCAATTTTGAGTGAAGTCTGACCTGTATTCAGAGAGTCTGCAATTTCATCAGTAATGTCCTTCAGAAAAAATAAATGAACTTAAAAGACTTTGGGGGTGGGAGTTGGGAAGTTCTGAACCTCCCCAAGATACTGGTTACTAATGATCGTTTTTCACATTCCTCCATTTAATTCTGTGGAGAGATACGGCCTCAGTGAAAAACTATAAGACCAACACTTCATCAAGGATTTCTGTGAGTCATGATGGGAGAAATTGATCAACATACTGAAAAAACCAAAATGGGTAGTCCCCTTTAGAAAGCAGACCTTACAAATAAAAGAGGAAAAAAAAATTTAAACTGTCTTTTTAAAGCTCAGAAGTTTCTTCTTGTACAGGTGTCTGGTTCTCGGTACATCATTTGATGAAGTTGTCTGGTATGGGTGTTGTCTAAGCAGTTTCTATCTGATTGTCTTAGCCTCAGGTGACTAATAGATAGAGGTGCTCTGTTAAAAATCTCCTATTAGTCTTAATTTAGTGTCTTATAGTCAGGCCAAAAGGGAGACCAAGGTAAGGTGAGTCAGGGGCATAGTGAAAAGAAATCACACCACCAAAGCTAGGGCAGCCAAGAGATACAGGCAAATGACATATGGCACGTAAGGATCTGGAAAAGAGGGTTCTCAGGTGGGGAGGGAGCCCTTTCTTCTCTTAGGCCTGGTCTGAATTTTTGGAGGGAGCTGTCTTCCTCAGATGTCATCTTCAGCCTTCATGAAGCCAAAGGGCAGGGACTGTGTGATAGGTTCAGACCTCCACTCGGGAACAGGATGTCTTCAGATGATCCAGGAGGATCCACAAGGTTGGAAGCCATGGGAGTGGTCAGAAAGACCTGGAGGCCCTTAAAAGACATATGGGTTGACAATTGAGAGAAAACTCCTTGTAATCCATCCTTTGTGAATTTCTGGTCAGCATTTCTTGGCCTTGATTAAAGTCACATTGAGATAGTTTCTCAGCCATACAGGTCTAGGTTCAAACAATGCAATAAAGTTTTGATCACAGTTCCCATAATTGTATGATTACATTAAGTCAGGTACAGATCAAACTACTTAGAGGACTCATAATGGACTAGTTTTGAGAAGGGAGATTTAAATGTCATCAATATATCCAAGAAAACTTAACTATAAATATCCCTTACAATATGCAGAGCAATACCATCATCACCAATGTTTGCTGACGTCAAGTCTCCTATCTCAGTAAACCATTCTCAATGTCCACTTAATCAGCACTTTTTTAGTTCCAGATGTCTCATGTAGTCATCTGGTACCGAGCTATCTTTTCTTGGGCTTTATTCTCAGAAGAGCTCTAAAGGGGGTTCTACTTCTCTGGTTCCAAATCTAAAGGTTCCTAGCTAATTCTGACAGTGTAATTTAGTACAGTCACCTAAATTTGGTTCTCTAATTTTGACGCTCCAGAGAATTTCAGTTTATATAATATTTGCAGCTTCTGTTTCTTATCTAAATCCTGTACCTAATATAAGAATCTAAAAATTTGTAGGTCCAACCATAAAATGAAGTCTTCTGCTTTTTAAAATTATCAGACAGATACTTTAAACAGAAAAATAATTTCACTTTATCATCATCCATACAATTTACGTGTAAAATCCACTTTTGAGAACTTAATACCAAAACATGCTCAAAGCCTGAATTTCCATGAAGCTTTAGAAGCCAATCATACATCTGCACGTAGTTCTCAGTGAAAACAACCTAATTCTGTTGCTTTTCTCAAGTTGTATTATTTCATTGAATTAAAAAAAAAGCTATCACATTATATCTTTGTCTTACTACTTAATCGAATAATTTCCCCCTTAGGAGGATATCATCTGTACATTATTATTTGACCACAAATTTAGATTAAAATTGTGAGATATTCATAATTGCATCTAATTAGAGTAATTCACAAATGTTTCAGTATTTATTATTTTTATAGATTTAGTATTATACTTACAAAATTTCTGAATTATAAAACTGCTATAAAAGGAAAAAGAGGGACATAGTTATAACAATGTCATGTATAGGAGAGAAAAAATCTTCCTTGGCTCTGTTTGATTCCAGGCATGAGTAAGATCTGAGAGCCAGTCATGTAGTCACAAGGTGTTAAAAGCAAGGCTCACGAAATCAGGTGGGAATTTTCCTGTTCAGAAAGGTGATAGAGTCACGAGGATCCTTCTTAGGGCATACCATAGTCATCCCCAAAACTTCCCAGGTACAGACATCCACCTTCAGCAGTTCCCAGACTATAGCACGTTTCATTTTCTGCTGTTGGCTTCATGAGAAATTCAGACAACTATTCCTGTAATCAAAGTTCAAAGCAATAGTAAATAGAGTCCCAAGAATTTTTACCTTAAATAATAAAATTTCACTAACCGCAACTTAGGGCCTAAATATCATTCTCAGTTATTGTAATCTGAAGCTTTTCCCTGCCCTGGAGACCCTGACTGACTAGGCTTGAGGGGGAGGCAAAGGGGGTGCAGCAGAGGTCACTGCCTAGGGTCTGAAATGGTTGGTAGCAGGACCTCCTGGTGGCAGAGCAAGGCAAATGTTAGTCATGGGGCCTGACCCACTTCTGCTCTTCCCCTCCCCAACAGCAGGTGTTGCTGGGACTGGGGCTAAGGCAAAGTAAGGAGGATGTACTGCACCTGGGTGATACCTCCAGGCTTGTCTAGAGGGACAAGGCTGCAGGATGCCAAGAGGTGTAGGACCAGTGGGGTTACTGCCAGTGGAGTCTCAATGTAGCTGCTGTCTCCCCTCCCCCACCAGGTGGGGAAGAGTGATTCAGGTTTCCTTACAATTCACCAGCATTCTCCTTTCTTGATCTGATCTGACATAAAAGGGGTTAACAGAAAGACATGGGATGTTAACCATCTCCATAAGTGAGATGCACCCAAGACCTCATGGAAAGGGAATAGGAAAGGCAGGGGAATTCTCTAAGTCTCAAGAGTTCTCTCCTACAATCTTAAAATGATTAATTTCCAAACTTCTTAATGATTAACCTCCAAACCTTCCAAATCAGCAAATGTGTTTTCAGTAGTTCTACAACTCTGATTATCCTACTTTATTTTGTAGTTCCAATTTGACCAGTATTGGGTCCACCAAAAAAAATTAAAATTCTTACCTGCTTTTCCTCTTATAACCTAATCTCTCATAGAAAACCTAAAGTGTAAAATTGATAAATCTGTCCTCGTGTTCTCTCTAACTACAGCCCTTAGAAATTTTTCTGATTGGCTACATTTTAAATCTTTAAGGTAACAGAATCTAACTCAGCACAAACATGACACACAGACAAATACACACAAATCTAATTTTAAAATGACAAGGAGAAGGAAAATCCAAAAAGCCTGGAAGGGCTTGTTAGAAACTCCCACCACCAATAGGATATCTTACTTCAAGCTGGGGAGAGAGGAGCTGGCCAGGGAATTTGCAATGATTCAAGACTGATACAGTGGCTTCTGTATTCACCAAAGGGTGGCCCTGTTTTATCATGAACACCTTTTCTAGTTGAGACGGGGGACTGGATCCTGCAAACTTTTTTTTCAGAGCACCCCTAAGATTGTGGGGGAGGGCCTTGGCACCCCTGGTATCCTTTATTCTACATAATCCTGAGGCAGATCCTACATTCAGATTTAAAGAGGCAGGTCCCAATGGGGTTGAGTTCAAGCATCTGGTCTGTAGGCAGGGTGGAGTTCCCTCCTCAGGACTTGATTCTTGAAAAGGAGGAGAGGGGACAGGGGTTGATGAGTAGTGTGGAGGGGCAACAGGAGGGTAAAGGTTATTGGGCAAGAGGGGAAGGGAGGGTAAAGGGAGGTAGATGGGCCAAAGGGGGTGAGGGTCCTGAGGGGGTTGCTAGGTCTGAGGTGGTTTCACTAGTTTTAAGGGAAGAACTTCCATCTTAAATTCTCACTCTGCCATTTCAGTACATTAGTAGTGGAGACACTCCCACTCTAGTCTAGACATCTTGTTGACTTTTTAGGCTTAGTTTGTTTTTAAGATAAATCAATTTTGACTGGTCAAAGAGCCCCAACAGGCAACATAATTCAAGGTTATCTTTAGTTAATTGACCCATGACACCAGTGCTGGCAACATTTGTAGTTGTCAGAATGGCTTGCCCTAGTTTAAGGTTCTGACTGACCCATGACCGAATTATAAAGGATATCTCTACTTCAGAAGAGACATGTTCAATGTAGAGTTGATTTGGAAAGAAATGCAGATTGCACCAAATAGGAGCAGGTGATAGAGAAGGGACTTACCCCCCACCCCCGCCCTCACCCTATCGGGGCCAGAACTGGAGGAGAATAAGTCCTGTGTGGGGCCAAGCATGGTGATGTCCTGTCCTAGTCATGGCACCAAAGTGTCAACCTCAAGAGCTGTTTGGTCTGGAAAAAGACAAACAGAATTAGATTATATTCATATTTATTTCTCTCAAAGCAGACAGGTATACATATGAATGCATGGGAGCTGCAGTCATAACAGAACTCCCTTTGGAGTTATACTGCGCAGTTCATATACCCTTCCAACAGGGATCGATGTCACTCCATCATCATTTTGCTCCTGGACAGAGGAAATATTTCTATAACAGACCACTTCTAGCTATACTAGACCACTCCCAGCCTTGGACTATAAATCAGAGTTCCCATCGTGAGTGATAATGCCTCCTGGGGGGCACTGAAACAATGGAGGGGTAATAGCCTCAGGTGCAATTGGGAAGGTGTTGAATAAAAATAAGGAGATGGTAGAAGTGATGGGGTCCAGACTTTGGGAACCTCCTTGAACTCAAATCTGTTACCCTTAACCTACCTTGGCTACACTGTCTGTTACCTCTTGATTGCCCCACCTGCTTCCCACCCAAGCCCTCCATGGTCTGATAGCCCTATTTCCTCCAGTTGTTTCCCAACCTTGATTATATCACTAGTTACCCCAGTCTCATTAGGTTCCCTCTTAGACCCTCCTCCCAGACTACTAGACCACTCCCAGATCTTTCCCATGGTTTTTCTGTATATAAGTTCTATGTCATCTCCATGAAGGCACTCAGATTCAGTCCAGCTCTTACTCTGTTTAGCTGAGATTCTGTCTGGCCTGCTTGTCAATTCAAGCATCACAAATGCTGAGGCTCCTTAAGAGTCAACCCAATATGGTGAACCTTTAGTAAACTTTGTTTTAATTTGGCTGGAAGAAGTCTTGAGTCAAATTCATTCAGCAGGACCTGGTGTGTTAGTATTTTGGGGTCCTGAGCACCCCAAACCTCATGATTCCCAGACCTCAACAGAAGCATAAAGAGAACAAAATTTTGAAAAAACATTTGTACGTTTCATCTGTTGTGTAACAGACTTAAAGTTGTACTGATTACATTATTTTCCAAATAAACACACAAAATGCAAGTTATAACACCAAAATTTCCATGCAGGGAAAAAACACAAATTTACAATAAATTATTAAATTTGAGATATCATTTAAAATTTTTTTTGGAATGATGAAAACTTTAAAAAAAAACTGTTAAAAGGTTAAAGGAAATAGATTTCCAAGGGGGATAATGAGTAATTTTTTTAAGGGGGTCACCGTAGGCCAAATAAGTTTGGGAACTTCTGCCTATCTAGACAAAAGAATCTCTTTCCACCTAAGCTTGAGTAGAACACAATAGACTTCCCCTCTTTAGATTAAATTCCTTGCAAGTTCGGGTGGGTGGGGTCTGAACAGGATAAGGAGAGTCAATGCAGTCTCATTAGTAGTAATGTCCTTCTGAAGAAAAACTGAGCTTAAAGTCAGGACTTTGGAAGAAGGAAGGTGGGAAAGTTCTGAACTTCCTTAAGATACTGGTTATTAATAATCATTTTTCACACCTACAAATAATTATGAAATTCAAATGAAACTCCTGTCTCCAAAGTTACCATGTCCTTTGGCCTCTTTTCAACCTCATACATACTTCTTGACCTCTCTAGCATTTGACTCTGGTGACTACCCTATCCTCCTGAATATTCTCCCGTCTCCTCTCTATTTTCATAGAAATGCTTTCCTGGTTCTCAGTCTGACCACTCTTCAGCCTCAATTAATGATTCATTATCTAGGTCATTATCACTTGTTTTATCTTGGGCCACTTACATTTCTCTCTCTACCCTCTCCATAATCCTTTCAGGTTTCATTCAATTGCCATCTCTCTACATATGACTTTCAGATATATATGTCTTCCCAAGGCTCTCCTGAACTACAGCTCCACATAGATCAATCAAGTATTTATTAAGTATATACTTCAATTTCCAATTCTTTGCCACCACAAAAAGTTGCTATAAATATTTTTGTATATGTGAGTCCTTTTCCCATTGTTATGATCTCTTTGGGATACAGCACTAGAAGTAGTAAAACTTTTTTTTTTTATTTTCAGTGTTCTACCATCACTACCATATAACTTAGATTTTTTTTTCCCTCCCTTCCTCTCCTTCCCTCCTCCCTCTCTGAGATGGCATACACTTTTATATAGCTTCTACATATACATTCCTATTAAATACATTTTCACCATAGTCATGTTGCATAGAAGAGTTAAAATGAATGGGAGAAATCATATAACAAACCAAAATGTAATACAAAAAAAGATAATCTGCTACATTCTGCAATTGAATTCCATAGTTCTTTCTCTGGATGTGGAAGGCATTTTGCCTTAAAAGATCATTGGGGATTTTTTAGATCCTTGCATAGCTGTGAAGGACTAAGTCTACTAGAAAAATTCCTCGCACACTGTGCTTGTTGCTGTGTACAAAGTCCTCTTGGTTCTGCTCCTTTTGCTCAGCATCAGATCATATAAGTCTTTCCAGGCCTCTCTGAAGTCTTTCTGTTCATCATTTCTTATAGCACAATAGTATTCCATTACATTTATATACCAGAACTTGTTCAGTCATTCCCCAATTGATGGACATCCCCTTGATTTCCAGTTCTTGGCCTCCACAAAGAGAGCTGCTATAAATATTTTTGTACATGGGGGACCCTTTCCCATTTTTATGATCTCTTGGGGATACAGTCCAAGAAGCCGTATTGCTGGGTAGTAGTACAACTTTTTAAAGTGAGTAGAAGTGCAAATCAAGAATGACTTTTCATTCACAGCCCCTACAGTTGATTGGTGGGTAGGTGGGTGGGTGGATGGAGAAATAGATAGATGATAGATAGATAAATAGATAGATGATAGATGATTGATAGATAGATAGATAGACAGATAGATAAATTTATCAACTTCTTACTTTGTGCCAAGCACTGTGCTAAGTGCTGGGGATACCAATACAAGAAGCAAGATGGCCTTCTTCCTACCTCCTCTGTATTGACAACTATAATCAAATAAACTCTGCCATTTCTTCCTGGATAGGTGTATCAATCTACTCCACTTGAACCTACTCACCCTCCCTTTAATTCTCTAAACCAAAGTGCCCCTTCTTGGCCATCCTAAGTGTTTTGTTGATATCATTAGATATTAACTCCTTGAGGTCAAACAGAATAAATAATCTCTCTTCCACTTAATGGCTTTTCAAAATATTTAGGACAGTTGTTATGCATCCTTCTATTATTTTCTTCCTTTTCTAGCTAAATATGCCTAGTTCCTTTAGCTCATCTTGTGACATAGATTCAAGGACTTTTATTATCCTTATTGCCCACTCCACACATCTGCCTTATCAGTGACCTTTCCAGTTGTTGTGTTTTTCAGTCCCATCCAATTCTTCATGATCCCTTTTGGGGTTTTTTTGGCAAAGATACAGGAGTGGTTTGCCATTTCCTTCTCCAGCTCATTTTATAGGTGAGGAAACCGAGGCAAACAGAGTTAACTGACTTGTCCAAGATTACATAGCTAGTAAGCGTCTGAGGCCAGATTTGAATTCATGAAGATGAGTTTTCCTGACTGGCACTCTATCCATTGAGCCACCTAGCTGCCCCAAGGGAAATATAGTCAATGTGAAAAAAAATTTTCTATAAAAATATATTTTTGAAACAGAGAAGGTAGTTTCAGTTGAATGATGAAAGCAAAAGTCAATTGGCAGATTTTGTTTTAAGTAAGAGGGGAATAAGTGGGGACACTGAGTATAAATGGCTTTCTCAAGGAGAGGAGAGATATAGTATGATAGGAATGATAGAATCAAGTGAGAATTTTTTTAATGATTGGAGAAACATGTTGTGTATAGGTAGCAGAGACAGAGCCAATAGAGAAGGAGAGATTTAAGATGAGGAGAGGATAACTAAGGAGTCAGGAAGGGATGGGATCAAGGGTACATTAAGGGGTTGGCCTTGACAATGAGAAAGGCCACCTCCTTATCTGAGACGGGAATGAAGAACATAGTGGGAGAGGATATCTGAATGGCTGAGATACAGAGGGAAAACGTATAGTTTTCAGCAATTTTTTTTGGAGGGGGCGCGAAGTATGAATTGAAATCTTGACTTGAAAGAGTGGAAGAAAGAAGATGCTTTTGGAGGACTAAGGAGAAATGAGGTTTGAAACAGATATTGTGGACAGTAGCATAGCAAATTGATTTGGGAAGGATAAAATGATTGCCTTGCTGCAGAGCACAATTGAGATTAGATAGCACATTTATAGTGGACTCCATCGAAATTCTTTTGTGATTTCTTCCAACTGTTCAGACAGACAGTGGATATAATCCAGAGTTATGGCAAAGTATGATTAATTATAGGACAAGATGGGGAGGGGATTTGAAAGTAGAGAATAATATAAAGTTCATTTGGTTTATCTACTATGTATCCAGTGCAGGGATATATCCTGGGCCTGGGAAAGAAAAGATGGATGGAGAAAATCTAGGTTACCATGAGGATAAAAAACAGGGTTAGGGGTCTTAAGGCATAGGGAAAAAGTGTAATCAAAGGGAAAAGGAATAAGCATTTATTAAGCACCTGCAATGTGCTACCTGCTGTGTGAAGCACTTTACAAATACCTCATTTGATCATTAGGAGGGAGCCATGTCTAAGTGAAGTTTAGAATATGGAAAGAGTAGCAAAGAAAAAAGTTTAAGATGAAAGAAAGTTTGTTCATTATGAAGCACGTATTCCAGACAACACAGTGGAGGGAAACATCTCGAGCAGATCATTAAGTGGGTGGGTATGAGGTGGACAAGGGAAAGTGAACATGGTGTAGAATAAGGATCTTATACATCAGAAACTGGGGGTTCAGAATCATGGAATGGGCTGAATACAAGGAGGTAGGAGTATGCTAACACTTAAAGAGCAAGTCCTGGAAGAGTTATCAGTACTGGAGAAGAGGACTGTTGAGGGGGAACCGAAGTGAGACTTTGTGAGATCCTAACTTGAGATTCAACCTTCTAATATATGTCACTATGCCCTATGAGACCCCTAAAGGCCCTCCTCACTGAAGAAAGAAGCAGACTGAGGTAGGTGGGGGAGCCTGGGGAGTGGGAGGATTGGGGAGCAGATGGAGGGAGAGAGAGACCTTGTTTGCACTGAAGTAGGCTCTGAAAAACAGGAGATGGAAAAGATCCTGAGCCTTCCATGTCCTGGCACTGGAAATGCCCCTGAGACAGAGCAACTTGGTCAGAGGACATAGTTTCCTTGGTCAGAGGGATAAAATTTCCACATCTTTTTCAAACAATTATCTAAACATTTCATCCCTCTTCTTGTTTTTGAATAGTTACATCTGGATTTTTGAACTTCACATTCATCCTTATTAAATTACATCTTATTAGATTTTTCTCAAAGGTGTAGCCTATCAAGTTCTTTTTTGGATGCTCACTCAGTCATCAATTGTGTTAGCTATCCCTCTTGACCTTATGTCAACTGAAAAATTTATAAAAACATAGGCCTTTATCCAAGCTATTGCAAAAAATTACTGAACAGCACAGGGCCAAGAACAGATCCTTGAGGAGCTGACATGGAACCAGAAATGACTGTACTATCATCTAACCTACATCTCTTCATCTTTTCCACAAGAATAGCCTATGAGATCTTATTATTAAATTAGTCAAAAATCCATTAAGTACTGGAACTCATTTGGCAAGAATATAAAATTACTCTCATTTAGAAAGTTTTGATCTCATATCTGCCACTTTACCTGAGCTCAGACAAATGACTTACTGTCCCTGAACCTCAGTTTCCTTTTCGGCAAAATAGGAAGAATAATACCTGCCCCAAGTTAGAGTATTTCACAAATATGTATATGAAAGACCTCTATAAAAGTATAAAGCACTAACATATAAGACATTATTGTCTTCATAGAAATATTTACCCCAGCTGATGATAATGTTTGTCCCACAACATTAATATTTGTTCGTCCTTTGTTGCCAAAGAAGATCAGGCCATCAGAGAAATGATGACATGACTTGCACTTGATTTTGTTTTGAGTGAGGGAGGGCTTGTGCAGGTCACCAGCCTCACTTGTCCAGAGCCATCTGAATCCAGTGACCAGATATTCATCAGGATAATTAGAGATGACCCAGGATGAGGCAATTGGGGTTAAGTGACTTGCCCAATGTCATATAGCTAGTGAGTGTCATGTGTCTGAGGTGAGATTTGAACTTAGGTTCTCCTGACTCCTGCACTGGTGGTCTATCCACTGCACCACCTGCTGCAGTGGATAAAGCACCAGCCCTGGGATGAGTTCAAATCTGGTCTCAGACATTTACAAGTTATGTGACCCTAGGCAAGTCACTTAACCCAGATTCCCTCAAAAGAAATCCTAGCAGTTTATACTTTCTGCTTCCAAGTCCTCACCACCCATTGACTTATCACCCCTTTGCTCCTGACCCCCATAATTCTACACAACATTAATACATGTAGCCAAGAGGTAAAACTATCAGTGCAGGAATACTATAACCTCAATCTTCTGTCCTAGAGATTCTCCCAAGAGATCACACCTTCTGGTAACTATGAACCTCCTAACAAATAATGTTTCATAGTCAAGAGAATGCTAATTTGGAAGTATTCCAAAACATATAGGTGTATAACTCAAAACTTCTATGATTAGGAGTGATTTTTTAAAAATCTAGTGCACACAAACTTTGGTATAGGAAGTTTTATTTATATAATGTAGAAAATCTGGTTTACAGCCAATTATAACCAGGTTAATATCATCTATAACCAAGAAGAGCAAACAATTTGTCATCCGGATGCTTATCCCACATCCCTAATCCACTTTACCAGCGCACACCAAATTAACAATTTCCCACTTCTGTTTATAAAATTTATAAAATCCATGGCTATAGATGATTTTTAATGTTTCTTTTTTCCCCAAACAGTATGAGTCCTGGGACCTTGTCGTGCCACATGTTCTTTTGTTGTGTTTGTCCTTCATTCTCCAAGAGGACCATGACATCAAGATGATGACATGACTTGCAGCTGACTTTGATTTGTGTGCAGAAGGGCTGTGCAAGGTCACCAACCTCACTGTCTTCTCCTCACATGTTCTTTTAGTCAATAATTGAAAGAATTACTTTATTCTTATTCTTTAGGGATGAAAGGAAACAATTAGTTGGGTCTAGAATCAAGGAGGAAGTTTAGCTGGGTCACATTTGGGAAATTGTTAACATATTTCAGTGATCCCAAGTTTCCTTCGATCATAAAAGCTAATTTCTTGGGACTAAGAGAGACTTGCTCATCTAGTTAAATTTTGTTAAATATCTTAGAAGATAGTACATGAGCGCACAGTATAGTGGGCTCTTTATGTCTCACCTCACTGCACTATTCTGCTATTCTCAGATATCTCTGACTTCCCCTTCCATCCTTTTTCTTTCTGTGTTTTGTCTTACTCCATTAGATTGTAAGCTCCTTCTGGGCTAAGACTGTCTGTTTTCCTATTGGTAGCCCTAGGCACTTAATAAATATATATGACTATGGTGACATCTCCAGGTAAAGACTATGAGTATGGATATCAGCAAGAAGGGCAGAACTCTAGCTGGGGAGAACATGACCATGTACACCCTGGACATAGTATGCTGAACCCAGAGTCTAGAGTATAAGGGTGATTACCAAGCTTAAGTGAGAACTTAGCTCTCTCCCAGAGAAAGACTTCAAAAAACAGTCTGCTGCCCACATTAAGTATCTATTTCTCAATCTGTGAGTGAAAAGCAACTATACCCTCATATTATGCTACAGAGTAAGAGAGATTAAAGGGGAATTGGATTATAACTCCTATAGAGACATACAAGTATTTCATGTTTTAATTAAAATACTTTTTTTCTATAGAATTTCTATATTTCAGATATGCCTAACAAAAAAGTAACACATCAAATTGGAGTTCAGATCAGTACTGCAAGAGATCCCACCCTGAAAAAAAGCATACTGAACCTGAAATGGCTGCTACATTTTTATATCACCAATACTTTTTATTGGATAACCCATGAGCTGCCCAAGTCTTTCCCAGATAAGTATTCTGATGGCTTTCCATCCAAATATATACACATACATATGTGTATATATGAACATATATACATATATGCATATGTCTTAATCTGGGAAGTAGACATTCTTCATCAACTTGGATGTTTCCTGTCTGGAAGGTTAAGGCTCTATATTATGGCTTGATGTAACCATCATATTGTCATCTGTGAAGATAAGTATTTGAATCTTGGATGAATACTATAACCTTGGAAAATAAAAATTGTAAGCAATCCAAAAGCCAATAGAAATATGTATAGGGGAGCTTAATAACTGCTTGTTGATTGATAAGTTGCATTATATTACCAATGACTATTTGCACTTAAAAAAGACATCAATGTTATGTATACTAGGAAAATAATATTAATGAGAATATAAGAAAAGAGATGGATATTATCCATGGTATATCCATACCTCTGAGGTAATATAAGCATCAAAGGACAACATCCAACTCATAAGGTAAATTTGTATAAGGTTTATGCAAGATGTAGATTAGAATTACAGAAGATATAGAAGAGTAGCAACCTGTATCTATGAAGAAAGAACTGATGAAATCATGAATCATAAGAACCCTTATTATATACTTTGTAGTTCAATCCCCTCATTTTATAGATGAGGAAACTGTGGCCCAGTAAAGTTAGTGATTTTTTTCAAGGTCACACAAATGATAGGCATCAAAGGTAGCATTTAGGCCAAAACCCTCTGATTCCAAAGTTGGAGCTTTTACTACTATATCACATTACCTCCTGGTAGAGAAAGCAAAATAACATACAACATAAAGGGAGCTTGATTTGATGATAGAGGAGTGGGGGCGGAGCCAAGATGGCGGAGTAGAAGGATGCACGTTTAGGAGCTCCGAAACCAAAGCCCATAGAATTAATGTAAAAAGAGACCCCCATAACTTCTGGGTCAATACAAGGTGTGCAGAAACGGAGTGGAAGAGATTTCCGTTCCAGGGAGCCCTGGAGACCCGTCCCCAGGGTCTGTCGCGCCCCAGAAAGCGGACCCTACCCCAGCACTGCCCTGGCCGCAGCCCCAGAGAAGCTGACCTGAGCAGGCTTCAGACACGGAAGCTCCAGCAGCCGTGAAAGTCCCTCCGCCCACAGAAGCTACAGGTCAGTGAGAAAGAAGGCTGGGCTGGATGAGAGGGGGAGCAGGGCGTCTCCGTGACTCGGGCCCCCTCGGGAGGAAGCAGCGGGCGGCAGAGACGGGGGCAGGAAGCGGCGGAGGCAGAGGCGTGGGCGGCGGCTGAGGCAGCAGCGGCCCAGGACTCAGGAATCCCCCAGCAGCAGGCAGGATCTTCATTACGGAAGGTTTCTGCATAAAACCTGACGGAGCTGAGCCTGGGAGACGGCCCTGCCCCCACCCCACTCTATTACTGAAGGCCTCTGCATAAAGCCCCCGAGGGAACTGAGCCTAGGAGGCGGGCCCCCCACCCCGCCCCCACCCGCTCCATTCCTGAAAGTCTCTGCATAAAACCCCAGAGGGAACTGAGCCTGGGAGGCGGCCCTGCCCCCACCCCAGCGCCAGAACTAAAGCTTGCCTCCGGAAAGCCCATTTGAATCTCAGAGGCCAAGCACTAGCTGGGCGGATCCAGGCGGGGGTGGAAAGAAATCTCAGAAGTCAAGTAACTGGCTGGGAAAATGCCTAGAAAAGGGAAGAAAAATAAGACTATAGAGAGTTTTTTTCCAACAAATGCAAATGATCCCGACCTTCGGATCTGATGACGAGGACGTATTCTTGCCATCAGGGAAAGACGTGGAGGGTGGGGCCTCAGTACCCCAGACACCCCAGGGGGGGGTGGCGGGTGGGCTCAGGCCTTGGAAGAGCTCAAAAAGGATTTTGAAAAGCAAGTTAGACAGGTGGAGGAAAAACTGGGAAGAGAAATGACAGAGATTCAAGAAAAGTATGAAAAACGGGTCAATACCTTAGTAAAGGAGACCCAAAAAAATGCTGAGGAAATTAACACCTTGAAAAATAGGCTCACTCAATTGGCAAAAGAGGTTCAAAAAGCCAATGAGGAGAAGAATGCTTTCAAAAGCAGAATGAGCCAAATGGAAAAAGAGGCTCAAAAGCTCACTGAATTTAATAGTTCTCTCAAAATTAGAATGGAGCAGATGGAGTCTAATGACTTTACGAGAAACCAAGAAATCACCAAACAAAACCAAAAGAACGAAAAAATGGAAGAGAATGTGAAATATCTCATGGGAAAAACAATTGACCTGGAAAATAGATCCAGGAGAGACAATTTAAAAATTATGCATCTACCTGAAACTCATGATCAAAAAAAGAGCCTAGACATCATCTTCCATGAAATTATCAAGGAAAACTGCCCTGACATTCTAGAACCAGAGGGCAAAATAAGTATTGAAAGAATAGAGGAGCTCAGTTTAAATCCTTTCATTTACTACCTGTCTGACTTTGTGCAAGTCAATTAACCTCAATTTGGCCCATTTTTCTAATTTGTGAAGTAAGGAGTTTGAACTAAATGGTCTCTAAGGAACCTTCTAGCCCTAAAATATGACTTATAATACTTAATAATGCTATGAATGCAGCTAACCAAACTGTAGCAAGCATGCATACTCTGATGAAAAGATAGTCATCACACCAGTTTCTCTGTATGTTCACTTGATCTCACTATCTCCCCAGATTGTACCCACAATAATTTACACTAACTTTTAATGTCTCCTTATCTACTACTTTCTTTGCTGCTACTTATAAACCTCCCAACACTCTTAAAACCCTCAGACCCTACTATCTCCTCAAGTTCCTGTCTTATGTCTTTCCTCCCTTCCATTGGCCAACCTCTAGAAGAAGCTCTCTGTAATTGCTGCCCCCACTTCTTTCACTTCTACATCTCTTGCATATAGCTTTTCATCTAATCATTCAACTGAAATTGCTTTCTCCAAAATTACCAACGATCTCTTAATTGTCAAATTTGATTCCCTTTTCTTAATCCCCATCATTCTTTTATATATATATATAAATTTATTTATTTAACTTTTTACATTCATTTTCACAAAATTTTGGGTTCCAAATTTTCTCCCCATTTCTCCCCTCCCCCCACCCCAATACACTGAGCATTCTAATTTCCCCTACCACCAATCTGCCCTCTCTTCTATCATCCCTCCCTTCCCTTGTCCCTATCTTCTCTTATGTTCTGTAGGACCAGATAACTTTCTATTCCCTATTACCTGTATTTCTTATTTCCTAGTGGCAAGAGCAATACTAAATAGTTGTTCCTAAAACTTTGACTTCCAACTTCTCCCCATCCCTCCCTTCCCACCCATTTCCTTTGGGAAGGCAGGCAATTCAGTATAGGCCATATCTGTGTAGTTTTGCAAATGACTTCCATAATAGTCATGTTGTGTAAGACTAACTGAATTACCCTCCATCCTATCCTGCCTCCCATTGCTTCTATTCTCTCTTTTGATCCTGTCCCTCCCCAAGAGTGTTGATTTCAAATTGCTCCCTCCTCCCATTGCCCTCCCTTCCATCATCCCCCCCCACCCTGCTTATCCTCTTCTTCCCCACTTTCCTGTACTGTAAGATAGGTTTTCATACCAAAATGAGTGTGCATTTTATTCCTTCCATTAGTCGAATGTGATAAGAGTAAACTTCATGTTTTTCTCTCAGCTCTCCTCTTTTTCCCTCCACTAAAAAGTCTCCTGCCTGCATCTTCTAGGAGAGATAATTTGCCCCATTCCATTTCTCTCTCTCTCCTCCCAATACATTTCTCTCTCACCACTTAACTTCATTTTTTTTAAGCTATGATCCCATCCTATTCAATTCTCTCTGTGCTCTACGTCTCTGTGTGTGCATGTGGGTGTGCGTGCGTGCGTGCATGCGTGTGTATGTGTGTCTGTAATCCCACCAACTATCCAGATACTGAAAAGTTTCAGGAGTTACAAATATTGTCTTTCCATGTAGGAATGTAAACAGTTCAACTTTAGTAAGTCCCTTATGACTTCTCTTTGCTATTTACCTTTTCATGCTTCTCTTCATTCTTGTGTTTGAAAGTCAAATTTTCTCTTCAGCTCTGGTCTTGTCATCAAGAATGCTTGAAAGTCCTCTACTTCATTGAAAGACCATTTTTTTCCCCTGAAGTATTATACTCAGTTTTGCTGGGTAGGTGATTCTTGGTTTTAGTCCTAGTTCCTTTGACTTCTGGAATATCATATTCCAAATCCTCATCATTCTTGACTTCCCTGCAGCATTTGGCAATGTTGAGCATTTTCTTCTTTCTGCATTCTCCATCCCTTCTCAGTCTTCATTGCTGGCACCATCCACATTATGCTTCCTAACTATGGTTAGGCAACAAGATTCTGTCCTGAGCCCTCTTCACTGTATAGCTTTTCATTTGATAACCTCATCAGTTCTGTTGGGTTTAATTATCATTTTTATAAAAATGACTCCCAGGTCTTTAACCTCACATCCCCAGCTACCTAACAAACATTTCTTCCTCCCCCCCCCGCCCTGCCCCATTTTACTCAGGCTATAAGTACAGTGGCTTCTCAGGACCGAATGTCTCTAGTGATTGGCACAAGAACCTTGATATGCTGTTTGTGACAGGGGCCACTTCATTCATCTGAAAGCAATCTTGTTCCTTCTCCCCACATCCCAGGAGCTCACCATATTGAGGCCAAATTTCATGCAGACACCCAGTTGGTGTAATTTATTGCAGCTCAGAATTCTAGATCTCCATATATGCCACCCTCAGCTTCCCTGGTAACTGAAATTATAGGTACCACAACTAGCTACTATTCATATACTTCAAATTGCATTTTTCATAGGTATCTCATTCTCTCCATGTCCAAACTAGAACTCATTATTTCCCCCCAAAAACAGCCCCTCTTCCAAACTGTCACCAAATCTTATAATTTCTACGTCTACAGCATTTCTCACATTTACCCCTTACTCATGCAGCTACTACCCTAATTCAGGATTATCACCTCTTTCCTGCGCTATTATAATAGTCTCCTAATTGGTCTCCTGTCTCTCTTTCCTCCATGATCATGGTCAATATAGTTGCCAAAGTAATTTTCTTAAAGGGCGGGTATGACCATGTTGGTTTTCTGCCCAGTAAACCCCAGTAACTCCTTACTGTTACTTAATCAAAGTGAACTCCTCTGTTCGGCATTTAATGTCCTTCATGGTGTGCCCCAACCTACCTCTACAACCGTATTATTCTCTTTTCTATACTGCACAGTCCAGTCAAATTGACCTTCTTACTTACTGTTCTTTACACACATCTCTCTCCATGCTCTATATTAGCTATCTCTCATGTATGTAATACCTCCTTTCCTCATTCTGCCTCAACAAATTCCTTGTTTCTTTCAAAACTAAACTCAGAGCCTGCAGTTACTAGTACTCTCCTCCATAAATTACTTTGTATCCATTTTGTATATATTTTGTATGTGTTTATATATGTACATGTTGTCTCTGACTTCATAAGGGCAGGTAGGCATCACTTCATTTTTTTCCTTGCATACCTAGGACTTATCAGAGCTTCAGACATGTAGTTAACACTTAAATGTGGATTGACTAACTGACTGACCCTCTCAAACTGGGATTTTAGGAAGTATTGAATTTGTGCCTATATCCCTTTATGATAAAACTACAAGAGATAATAGAGATTATAATAGCTGACATTCACATACTGGTTTCAGGTTTGTGAAGTACCTGTTATCTCATCTGATTCTCACAACAATCTTTTGCAGTTTTATTATCATCTTCATTTAACACATAAGGAACCTGGGGCTGAGAGAGCTTAAGTGACTTGTCCAGGACCACACAACTAATGTCTGTCTAAGGCGGAAGTTGAACTCAGATCTTCCTAACACCAACTAACTCTATTGCACCACTCTGCTGCCTCCAGATAATAATAGTAACTGATATGAATAATTTTAGTGGTTTATACAGATTATCTTACTTGATCCTCCCAACATCCTGATGATATAAGTGCTAAGGTACAATTATTCCCACTTTTACACATTAGAAAACTGAGGTTCAGAAAGGTTGATGTCACACCTGTAGTGATACACATTAAATATTAAATGTCAGAAGCAGGATTCGAACCCAAGTTGGTCTTGTGTCTGAGTCCAGCACTCTTTCTATTAAAGAATTAGTAAATAAAAATTCTCGATGGCATTCCTCATTAGATTATAATACTTCAGCATATTACAAAGCACGCACTCAGTCATATTTGGTGACTAACCTACTTTAAATAGTGTCACTTCAAGCTCTTATTTCCTTGAAGTTAACAATTTCTGTCATTACATTTAAATCCCTATCTACAATAACAGTAAGAATATGCTATGAACACTTATCCACCCACACTAGAATTTTAAAACTGAGCTCCTTTTGAGTCCTGTCTTGGAGAATTTCAATGTGGGAGGTGAGATGATTTAGAACTTCATATTTTCCATTATAATCAAAGGCACACTTTCTCTGACATCTTTTTTTATCCTGAATAGGGAATTTCACTAGAAAACAAAAAAAAAAAACCAAATTTTCTCCCCACAATGACAAATTTTTCCTCCTCAATTCTACCCTAACTAAAATAGCTCAGAAGTGTATATTTACTTATCATAACTGTTAAGAAATTATAGTGATTACACCTGCCATCCACGCTCTCCCACATCATGCTGCAAATAAGGAACTCTTCATTTTGCCTTGGAAGACCTCCCATCTTCCTATCCTTGTATTTCCCTCCTTTAGGAGCCCTAACTGTACTTCCCAGTATATAGAACACACCCTGCACCTTCTCCACCTGCCCGTTTATTTCCAAAAAAGGAAAGGATCTTCAGTCGCTTGTCTTATGGGGGAGGGTTATCTTTCTTTCTTACAAAGAGAGCCACCTTCTTGAGGAATTCAAAATATGAAAATCTACTCAGTATGCAAGTTCCATTCTCAGAGAGTAAGTTAGCAAGGAGAATGCTACACAGATTTTGAGAGAGAGAAGATAATTCCGAGACCAGAAGGTCCCTGACCACTATACTTCACAAGTAAGTGGTCATCCAGCCTTTATTTGAAGATCTCAGGGCCTGAAACTCACTCCTTCACAAGGCAGCCTATTCCACTTTTAGCTTTAATTGTTAGGGTTTTTTTATTTCCTTTACATGCTTTTCTTCAACTCATTGTTCTTCATTCTGCCTTCAAGGCTAATCTCTCTTGCAGAGGATAGCCCTTCCCATCCTTGAAAATGGCCACCATTTGTCTCCTTTGTTTTCTCTAGATTAAATATCTCCAATCCTCAAATGGAATGATTTCCTCTCCTCCTGCCATCCTGATTACTTTTCTCTGAACAGGTTTCTGGTGCCAAATGTCCTTCCTAAAAATATGGTGCCCAGAACTGAACCAGTATGCTAGATGTCATCTCATCAGAGAAGGTTATTTGCTCTTGGTTTAGATCTTACTGCCCACTGAACTTTTCTGTGAGTATGAGAGTGTAATGAAAGCCAGAGGCAGCAGAAACCAAACTGAGTTACAGAAAACAACTTTAAATAGTTTTATCTTGGCAAGTGTTAATCAAAGCTCCAGTTATATTATTTAACCCTTTTTTATTGAGACTTGTGATTTCATTGGTGTAGAGAATACCTGGTGAAAAAATAGTCTCTTCTAGTACATATATATCTCTAACTTGCAGAATTAGCCAGTTTCTTAGGCACTAAAAGGTGAAAAGAATAGCCCATTTAGACTGCCAGACTGTGTCAAATATAGATCTTAAACCTGTCAGTATTTAACTTACTTCCTAGGAAATCTAATACTTACATGGGTAAAGTTGGGAACGAGGGAGTGGGGAAGGACAGGCCTGGGCACCGTTACAATATATGACAGAAATTGAACATTTGGATAACACTAAATAAATTGAAAACTAATGGGTATAATTTGAAAGTAATTTGGTCTTGTCACAGAGTAGATGAATCATACTCTTAGAGAAGATTTTTTTTAAAATGAGACAGTAGCTATTAATGGAAGGTAAATCTTAATGCTATTTAGAAATAAAGAGATTTTGAGCTGAGTGGAAACAACGTAAAACACAATTCCAGGGTTTTTCTTATTTTCTATTTTCGTTCCATTCCTTCCAAGTGGTTGAAAACCACTCAGAAGCATCCCTCAGCATGTCTTAGGAATCTTCCCTTCCACCTATGTTTAATTCATTAAACAAGGTGATCCCTATGTATTCACATAGTAACTACCTATGTGGCTTTCCTATTTCTTAAAAAGGCACCACTGCTTTCACAGATTCACAATCTGAGTCATCCCTTTACTCTTTATTCTTCCTCACCCCATCTCCATATTCAATCATTTGTCAAGCATTGTCATATCTACATCTTCAATATCTCTCATCTCAACTGACACGGTCCGTATCTGTTTTCAGGTCCTTATCATCTCTGCCCTGAACCATTACGATAAACAGTAACCTTTTAAATTGTCTCTCTGCTTCTTGACTTTCCAGTCCCTTCTCCCAAAGATGCCAAAGTGATATTCCTAAAGCACAAAACTAACATTCTT
This sequence comes from Bettongia penicillata ogilbyi, assembly GCA_023548195.1. NCBI lineage: Eukaryota > Metazoa > Chordata > Mammalia > Diprotodontia > Potoroidae > Bettongia > Bettongia penicillata. The sequence continues at coordinate 4,563,184 of JAJHZJ010000318.1, read as the reverse complement.
TCACTCAGAAGACTCATAGCTCTGAATGGCTTCTAAGATCCAAACCGTTCTATTTTTCCCTTAAAATCCTTCACAATTTGACTCAAGCTTACCTTTTCAGACCCATTATATGTCTTTTTCCTTCACACAGTGGATCAGTCAGATTGTGCAGTGGATAGAGCATGGGCCTGGAGTCAGGAAGACCTGAGTTCAAATCCAACCTCAGATACTAACTAGCTACTTGACCCTGAGCGACTCACTTAGCCTCCCTCAGTTTCCTCAACTATAAAATGTGGATAATAATATCACTTACCTTTCAGAGCTGTAAGCATCAAATGAGATAAAATGAATAGTGCAGAGTCTGGCACATCGTAAGTGCTTGGGAAAATGTTTGTTTCTTTCCTTTCATACTAACATAACAATTCCATCTCCCATCTCCCCCCATCTTGATAACTTTGCACTGGTTGCCTGGAGTTCACTTTACCTTTTAGAATTCCTAGTTTTCTTTAGTTCAAGAGATACCTACATTAGGCCTTTCCTGATACCCCTCCCCCCATCACTATCCCCCCATATAGCTGTATTTACTTCAAATGTATTTTATTTCTAATTATACGTGTACCTTCTTCTTCCTCCTATTCCCAGCCACTCCCCACATAAACTCCTTAAGGACAAGGACTGTTTGGAGGTTTTTGTCTTTGTGTCCCCAAGCCCTAACTCAGTATTTGGTACATATTAGGAAATTAATAAGTGCTTGTTGACTTGATAATTCATTTCATGCATCCATGGGTACTAGACTGTAAACTTCATGTGGGCAAAGACCGTTTATTATCTGAATTTCCAATTATCCTAGTACCTAATACTGGACACATCTAATCTGTTTATTGAATTGAAGTGATTCTTTAAAAAAAAATATCGCTTGATTGTAACATATACTGGATGTGAGAAGATGGGGAAATCATTTAACCTCTTAGTCATATTCAAAAACTATAGAGATGAGTTGCAGCTCTGCATTGTTGGGGAGACTTTCCGTACCAGGAATGCTCTAAACTAATTAAATCATAGGCTCAGATGACAATATGTAAAAACACACACACACACACAATTCTAGTTCACAGATTCCAGGTTGAGAATCCCTGTCCTAGATCTCCTAACATTGCAGGGATACCAGTGGAGCCCTCAGACTGTCCATTAGCCCTCCCCTATTCTCACTGTGTGACAAATTGTAGCACCAACATGATATTCACAGCACCTACAGTGGTCATGAATATCCTGGTGGAATGCTGAATCGCAAAATAATAGACCCTTCATATGGAAGACAGAACCAAAACATTTATTCAGACACCAGAAATCCAATTCCATCATAATCTATACACAATAACAACGCAGAAGACAGCGCCATCCCCAGGCATTCCCCATCTTGGCTTCCCACAAACCAGCTCCATCAAACAAACCACAAGCAGGCTCTCCCAAACAAAATCACAAACAAGCTCTTTCCCTCATGCTAGCCAGCTGCCTGCTTGCCTTCTTCCTTCCTAGCTCTGACTAGGTCCATGACCAAGTTTCCTCTCAGTTCTGCTCTAGCTCTGCCTCTTCCTGTTCTATCCTTCCTGCTCCACCCCTTCAGCAAACTCCTCCCACAACAGGCTTTATGTGACTCAGACTCATGTGACTTAGGCTTCCATGTGACTTAAGCAGGTCATACGGGCCTACTAATGAATGGGAAACATCTTCCCATTTAAATTACCGCTACACAGGCCCATCCCTTTTCTTTAATTATTTTATTCTAAACTTAAAACCAAGTAAAATGATAATTTCCACATGCAAACTAAAACAGAAAAAGAGGATTGTGTATGAAATCACAAATGTATTATACAGTTTGTTTTTTGATGAATTCAACATATGACTTTCAAAAAAAAATATCATTTGAATACAATTACTAGGTTTGTATCCAAAAAAAGATAAAAGAAAAAGGTAAAGGACTTATTTATACAAAGATATTTATGGAAGCTTATTTTTGTGGTGGCAAAGAATTGAAAATTGAGGGGATGCCTATCAGTTGGACATGACTAAACATGTTGTGGCATATGATTATGATGGAATACTCTTGTTCTATAAGTCATAATGAGGGGGATGCTTTTAGAAAAAACATGGGAAGATTTATATAAACTGATAGAAAGTGGAATGAGCAGAACCAGAACACTGTACACAGTAGCAGCAATGTTGTGATGATGATCAACTGTGAAAGACACAGCTATTCTGATCAAGAAAATGATCCCTGACAATTCCAAAGACTTAGGAGGAAAAATACTCTTTATAACTAGTGAACTCTGAGTGCATACTTTTTTCACTTTCTTCATTTTTCTTGCTTCCTTTTCTTGTAACATGGCTAATATAGAAATGTTTTACATGACTTCACATGTATAATTGATTTGTTTGCCTTCTCAGTGGGTAAAGGAGGGAAAAGAGTGGGTTTGGAATTCAAATTTCAAAAAAACGAATATCATAACAAGTAAATAAAGTATATATATATATATATATATATATATATGTTTAATTTTTCTTGAGCACTTATAAGGTATAATACTATGCCAGGAGCTTTGGAAAATAAAGAGGCTGCTTAGACAGTCTTCCCTGAGAAGCAATTACTGTGGAAATAACTCCTGGCCACTACTCCTAAAAGTGCTACAAACATAATTACTGAAGTCGGGGCAAAAGAAAGTTCTTGGGTACTGTCAAATGGTTCTCCATCAAAACTGACAGGATTTTATCATTGTAGATGTTATTAAAGAAGAGGTATTGCCATCTGTTTTGCATCTACAGCCTCAGGAACATGGGACCTTTCTTTCTAATTTTCACCTAAAACCTTCCAAATATATGGCCTCCCCTATTAGAGAATGAGTCCCTTAAGAGCAAGGACTGTCATATTTTCTACTTATATCTGTGTTTTGGACATAGTAAGCACTCAATAAATACTGTCATTCATTCTTTGTTTCCCTGAAGGAGGTGTACCATATAAGAGAAAAAGACAGGCACATAAAAAATTACAAGACAGGTGATATGAGAAAATTTCTAGTACAGGCCTAGGAATGAATTTCTTTCTTACTTCCTTAGAGACTCAACTTGAGATCCACCTATTACATGAAGTTTTCCTTTATTTTACTGATATGGATACAGCATACGGTGTCATATGGGTTTAAAATAATATTAAAGAGTTGCTTTTCCCAATACTTTATGAAGCCCCTCCTGAGGAGCGCTAGGGCTTATCCTGTAACTTGAGGGTATCTTAAAGTTCTTTTCATCTTGTCTGGAAATACTCTACACATTTTTCTTATCTTGTAAGACCAAAAGTTAGTTTTTTTCCCCTTTATCCTGTGTCCCCTCCCCCCCTTATCCTGTCAACTATCTTCCCCATCCTGTGTCATCTTCTTCCTCATCCTATTTGTCCTTATCCTATTTCTAATTTTTAGCCCCCATAAAAAAAACTCTACAGGATACAGAGAACATCTAAGTGAATTCTTTCACACTAGGACCACTCTCCTGAATCTGACCTCAACATTACCACCTTTTAGTTGCTAGTGTCCTGGCTTCCAAAACTATCATGTTGGATATGTACATTGTTTTCCCTCGATAAGTTTTAAGCTCCTTGAGGGCAGGAACTTTTCCGTTTTTGGCCATGTATCCCCAGTGTCCTAGTTTGGGGATCATGGGTTTTTCAGCAAGCAAAGAGACCTAGTAGGTATTTACTTTTACTAAGTAAGGGAGAGAAAGGGTAAGCCAACATATTGTGTACACTATAGTGTGAAACTCAAATTAGAAACAGGGACACTGATCCACACAAGGATTTCTACAGGTCACATATGGATTTAATTTTAAAATGTAGTTTTATTCTATTTTTATTTATTTTGTTAAGTATTTCCCAATTACATTTTAGTCTGGTGTAGCTATGGTGGAGATTTTGGTGTATGTTTTATGCCTCTGGTTACACATATAGATAAATTCAGAATTTATACAAAATGAAGTGATTTGGGGGAGGAAAACCCTAGCTTAATAGAAAATCAGAAAATGCTTCTTGTGGGATACAGCACCTGAACTGAATCTCGATTTCTGAAGAACTGTGAAGCTGAGCAAGATGAAAAGCTAAAGTAACACCTCTCCTCCTTCACGACTGCCTCCCTTTTCCTCTAAAAAAGTCAGTTAGGATCATAGATCTAACCATATGCTCCTCCAATTCCTTTCTGGTTATTGTGCTAAGGAAACAAATTCAAATCTTTCTAGCCACACCCAGGCTGAGAATAAATCTTGAGGTGACCTTGACACTTAGAATTATCTAATCTTCAACCTTCAAGCTGCTATTAGCTTTTGAAAATAACTGGCCAAGAAAAAGGAAATCAGAGAAAAAGTTAGAGGTCTTGAGTGACCTATTTTATTAAATAGTTGAAGGTTTTTTAACTACCAACACAATAGACATTAAGTGCCAACTGTATAAAAAATCATTCTTCTCCTTAAAGAACACTGCATATAACTTTTGTTAACCTGTTTTTAGCATGTATATTTTCCATCATATTTTTGGTGGCATGCACATTTTTCAGTCCTTGGGAACCCTAAAGGCCAGTCAGTTACACAAAGAAGGTCCTCAAATGTCACAAGTTTATATACAAAAAGCAGAAGATACCATGCTCCTTATGGCACATAATACCATGGATATGTTTTAGATGAGCATTGATGGTCTGTGGCCATGTCACAGATTTTTATGGGACAGTCTATTTGAACTAGAAATGTCTATTATATGATCATATGACCCGATTTTTGGTTTGATAATGTGTATGGTGTCAAGAAAAATGTAGTTTTCTGACCTCTTTTTCAAGCTAAGCAGGGGTTAATTAGTAATACAACTAGTCTATTAATTCAGCAATATTAAGGTCTTTTAGTAATTAAAGTCTCTTATCTTTTATTTATTATAAATTATTTCAATTACCACTTAATTACCTAGTAACTAAGGTCTCTAAGTATTATTACCCCCCTTTGCATTGGGTGGAACTAACTTTAACTTTAGTTCGCCTTTTAGAAGCCTTGAGATCAAGCCAAGAGAAGAGCAGTTAAAGGAACCAAGGGTATTTAACCTGGAGAAATAGACTTAAGGGAAATGTTAACTTCTCAAGTATTTGAAAGACTGGCATGAAGAAGAGAAATCAGACTGTCTCTTCTTGGTCTTGAAGGGCAGAGCAATATGCAATGGTTGGTTGTGACAGCAAAGTAGTTTTAGATTCTAATGTCAAGACACTTATTTTTCATGAGAGCAGTCTAAAAGTGAATCTGCCTAATGAGGAGAGGTTCTCCCTCACACTCTTTAAGCAAAGGCTGACTAACAATGCTCACTGGATATGCTGTAGAGGGGATTCTTTTTCAAGTACAGGTTAGACTAGATAGCCTCTGGAGTCCCTTCCATTGCTGAGATTTTATGATTGTGTGAAACTTGTAGGGAAGCCAGTGGAAAATGAGGCCTAAGAATGAAATCTCTTTCTTAAAAGATAACTTATAAAGCCTATACGCTCCATCAAGTCCAATCAACAGTATTTGCTAAGCAATTACTATGTGCCAGTCATTGTACTAAACACTGGGGATACAAAGAAAGCCAATAGTCCCTGCCTTCAAGGAGCTCACATTCTAATGGGGGATGAGCACACAGAAACAATTAGGTACATGCAAGATAGAAACAAAGTATCCTCGAAATATCAGGGCTACTTGAGAAAGCACTGAGTATGTGTTAGGTGGATTTCTATTGTGACTTAATGGGAGGACATGAACAAAAGCCTCTGCACACGATAAGGAGGCAACGATACATGAATTGCCATATGAATTTTGGGAGAAAATTCTAACATCAGTGAGATCATAGATCCTTTTGAGTATTTGAGTGAACCTCTAGTACAGGCAAAAACAAAATTTCATTCAAGTCAATATTACAGAAACGAAACTATGAGAAAGGCATTTTGGGAGGGTTCAAATCTAAATTCCTCTCTATTAGCATGATTTCAATAACTTACCTTTAAAGGTTGAATTGATTTCTGTTTACATAAACTCAACTGTGAAAATAATTACATTCTTTCTATTTACACCATCAAATCCAATCAAGCCAAACTAGATGGTTAGCCAGAATGATTAATGGATGCCGCACTAGCTGAAAGCTCTAATTTCAAAATGTGTTACTATTGTCAGGGTTGATTAGTTCTCAATCTAAAACTGATGCTGTTGAAAGCCTTTAGCAATTTAGATGTGGATAGTAAAGCAGCAAAATTTGCAATGGGGCAATAAGGGTTCTATGGGGACTCTGCTGCTTCCTAGTAAACTTAGACATGACATTGGGAAAACAACTTTTCACAAATGCTCAATACCTTCTAGATAGACTTAGTGGAAGAGACTGAAACTTGAAGTTAATATCGCAGTATGGATGATGGAGGAAGGCACTGAACTAGAAACTTAGACTGCAATAGGAATTCTCAAGTGGTTGGGGTATTAATATTGATCATTTCACATTCAAACTTTTCATGTAGCAGAAATAAATGAAATAGAGGTAAGAGGCTAATACTCTGCCATGCTATAGTAACTTTTCTGAAAATGAATCCATAGGGAAATCAGTGTAGTCAGTGGTGGAGACCAGCATTTTTATTAATAATATAAAAAGAAATCTTGGTGATATGAAGTGCTATGTAAGGAGTTGACTGCAGAGGGATAGAGTTGTTAGGCAGGATGGCTAGGTATCGCAAGCAGTTCAGGGCCAAGAAGGCCAGGCTAAGTCTGTACTGATCAAGACTGCAAGCTGAGAAACTAACTGAAGTAATTACCCTGTTCTCAACCTATTCAAAAGGTTAAAATGGATTTAACTGGTATTGTTTTTATAGCAGCAAGATAGAGCTAAAAATTAGATTGTTGAAAAGTGGTTTTGACTTTAGGACTACATGAGAAGTATCATTAAACATTCTCAACATCTTTGCTTTCAGAATATTTTATTATTTTTGTCCAGTTTTCCCAAGATAATTTAAATGGAGCGATTTAAACAAGCTTTTGGCTAGAGAGGAAAGTTTTCCTGTATTTGGATGACATCCTTCTGCAGGAGGATGTTTAGTAGTCTTGGGGTTGGAAGCTTGAGTAAGTTATGAATGCATCTTAGCCAACTCCAGGAAAAAGGCTGCAAACACTTTGGATCCCTCTATATAGTTGTACCTGATGCAAGAAAAAAATGAAGAAAAATTCATTTCAGTTCATCTTAAAATGAAAAAGTTTGGAACTTGTATAGCAAGATTACCATATCAAGCTGATGTCTGCAATTTGGTGTTCTGAGATCACAGAGGGAAAGGCATTTTGTGTATCCATGGTGATAACATTACAATTATGAAGAGGACAGTCAACAAATTAGTAGTTATATGCCCTACCTTGTCACATGACCAAGGAGGTTATAGGTCTTATTGAGAGAAATTATCTGTTTTAGTTTCTAAACACTGACATGTGAAGGATTCTAAATTTTAGCATTTCCTTTGTCCACTCCTACGTATGCAGCTTAGGATAGTTTATACAATCTGACAACAAGCCTTGCAATATAAGGAATCCTTTTAAAAAGTGTTTGATCTATAAAAGAGCAAGAGTCATTTTACAATAGATAAATGTCCAAAGGATATAAAGAAACATTTCTCAAAGTAGAATTGTCGACTAGTAACAAACATATACAAGACTGTTCCAAATCACTAGTACCAAGAAAGAAAGACTGAACAACTCTTGAAGCTTCATCCAGTCAATAAAAATGTATTAAACCCCTAATGTGCACCTAAGCAGTGGGGATAAAAGGAAAGACACCTTAGAACCTGGCTTCAAGGAACTTTCTTTCTAATGGGCAGAGATGATAGATGAAAATAGTCATTTTGGAGGGATTTCTGGAAGATAAACACACTAATACGTAGTGCGCTTGCCATTTCCTTCTCCAGTTCCTTTTATAGATGAGGAAACAGAGGCCGATAGAGTTTAATGAGAATCACACAGCTAGTAAGTGTCTAAGGTCAACTTTGAATTCATGTCTTCCTTACCCCAGGTCTGGTGCTCTATCCACTGAGGAAAAAAAAACCCACTGTTGGTGGAACTGTGAACTAGAAAGTAACTTGGAATTAAGATTTTTTTATAAAGTGATTAAAATGTCCACATTTGCCTCAGAGATCCCACTGCTAGGCATATACTTCAAGGAGTTCAAGACAAAAAGAAAGGTTGTCTATATGTGAAAATATTCATTACAGCACTTTTTTTATGGCAGCAAAGAATTGAAAACTGTGGGCTGAACAAATTGTGGAATATGAATGTAATGGAACATTACTGTACCATAAGAATGGTACGAATAGGAAAGATTCAGAAAACATGGAAAAACATGTGAACTGAAGTAGAATGAAGTAAGCAGAGCTGGGAAAATAATGCTACATAACTACTAACAATATGAATGACAAATGAAACTGTACACTGTAATTTCAGTGGCCACGCTTGGTAATGGAGAAGAGCTGAAAAAATGTGCCTCCTCTCTTCTTTGACTAAGAATGTAGAAGATGTATACACTACCACACATGGCCTGTGTGTTGATTATTTTTGCTGAAATGCCTTTGCTCTGCCCTGTAAAATGGATAAAGAGAATTCTTTTTTTTGTGTGTGTTTCATTGTACTTTTTTGTTTTATTATATATTTCCCAATTGCATTTTTTTATTAATATAAATTTATTTGACTTTTTACATTCATTTTCACAAAATTTTGGGTTCCAAATTTTCTCCCCATTTATTTTTTGATCTTTGTTACAAGTGATGGCACTAGGTAAGAGAACAGGAGGGTATATATTAAAAATTGAAGATCATATAAAAATAAGGTACCAATAAAAAAATTTTGAATTTTAAATGTTTGGTTGTTCTTAATTAATGAACTGAATACGGATCACCTCTGAGTAGATACCTAATGATCAAGCAGTGAAGAGTTTTACCCCACCAAGTATTCCCATTAACCTGTTTATTTTTTCATTCTGAGAGTGTTCTCCATCATCAACAGCTCCTAGTGGCAGCATCATCACACTCTTTTGGATAATATCCTGGAATGTTTTAGCAATTGGAATAGTTGATCCATCTCGTATCATATCAGGATCTACTCCAAACACTGAAACACAGGAAAAAGAGAAAGTATTGCATATAAAACAAACACCTGAGTACATTCAATTCAACAATCAACATTTCTTAGGTCTCACCTATGTGCTAGAAATGAGGATACCGTCAAGGGCATTCCCTGCACTCTAGGCTCCTCTCTCTCTCTGGCTTTCTACATCTCTACATATCTGCACACACAGATTTACATATTATATATATGTGTGTATGTGTATATATGCATGTATGTATGCATATATGCAAACACATATGTATGAGTAGTCTTCTGTAATGCTAATGAGATTAAAGATCTTCCCCACCTAATGATGGGCCTGCCCATTAAGAGAAGCTTAATTGGGGAGGCCGGCACCTTTTGCTAATTTTCTAATGAGGTGTTGGTTCTCAAGGGTTGTGATGCCCTTTGGCTCTGAAAAATGTGTAAATACTCTGAGGTGAGGTTTTACTTTTGGGGCTTACTCACTGGAAGTGTTTGTTTGACCAGACAGACTCTAGGCAGCCATTAAGAGCCTCCCCAACTCCCTTTTAAAACCCAGATGTTGGTGCTTCTCTGATAACTATGTATGTATGGTCAGACAGTTATCTGTCGATCTGTCAGATAGTTGGAAGACCAGTCTGTTGGCTGATCTTTGTTTCTCTGTATTTTCTCTGAAGTTCAGGGTACTTACTTTTTTCCCCTGTACTAAATGAATGATACATATGCTTGATTAAAGTGATTGCTGACCCCTCAAGTTGCTTTCCTTTTAGGAAAGCACATCTAAGAATCTGTGACAGGCCTCCCATGTATGTCAGGGTACTTGCTTATACATCTTCTAAGACACTGCATCAATTTTTATTTTAATGGTTCGGCATTTCAGATATAGGGAAGTCCTTTGGTAATCAACCCACACACATTTACCTAAATGATGTTACTGCTTCTTGAATTAAATGGGAGGAAGAAATATTTTTTCTCACAAACTGTACATATTAAGTTAACATTGTTCCAATCAAGGAACTAACTGCAGATAACATGTTCAATGATCAAAAAAGAAGGGATTTGGTAACCTGCTTTCTGCACAGAAATAGCTGCTTTAGGGACCAAGCTTTAAATCTGAATTTTTGCATCTGAGGCCAATACCTCAAGCTTTGCCCTAGGGCAAGTGCCAAGAAACCCTGGGGATGGGGGGGAAGGTGGCTATCACCTCACAGGAGGAGACAGAGGCCTAGGGGCACCACAATAGCAAAGATAGGGAGCCTGCTCCTTCTTCTAGGCACAGGCTACCTGGTAGCTTCCCATTTTAATTAATTATTCTTGATTACTGGCACAGTGCTAGACTTTTGGAGTCAGGGATTCCAAAATTCAAGTCTTGCCTCTAACACTTACTACTAGCTACATATATGATCCAAGTAATGACTTAACTTTTCAGTACACCAGTGACTCAGTAGGACTTCTGAGTCCAAAAGGTCTGCACTAATTGCTGCTCTGCCCTGCAAAATGGATAAAGAGAATTCTTTTTTTGTGTGTGTGTTTCATTGTACTTTTTTGTTTCATTATATATTTCCCAATTGCATTTTTTTATTAATATAAATTTATTTGACTTTTTACATTCATTTTCACAAAATTTTGGGTTCCAAATTTTCTCCCCTTTTATCCCCTCCCACCAACCCCAATAGACCAAGCATTCTAATTTTCCCTGTCACCAATCTGCCCTCTCTTCTGTCATCCCTCCCTTCTCTTGTCCCCATCTTCTTTTTTGTCCTGTAGGGCCAGATGACTTTCTATTCCCCATTAACTGTATTTCTTATTTCCTAGTAGCAAGAACAATACTCAACAGTTGTTCCTAAAACTTTTGAGTTCCAAATTCTCCCCATCCCTCGCTCCCCACCCATTCCCTGGGAAGGCAGGCCATTCAATATAGGCCATATCTGCATAGTTTTGCAAATGACTTCGATAACAGTCGTGTTGTGTAAGACTAACTCTATTTCCCTCCATTCTATCCTGCTCCCCATTGTTTCTATTCTGTCTTTTGATCCTGTCCCTCCCCAAGAGTGTTGACTTCAAATTGCTCCCTCCTCCCATTGCCCTCCCTCCCATCATCCCTCCCACCCTGCTTATCACCTTCTCCCCCACTTTCCTGTATTGTAAGATATGTTTTCATACCAAAATGAGTGTGCATTTTATTCCTTCCGTTAGTCGAATGTGATGAGGGTAAACTTCATGTTTTTTTCTCAGCTCTCCTCTTTTTCCCTCCACTAAAAAGTCTCCTGCTTGCCTCTTGAATGAGAGATAATTTACCCCATTCCATTTCACCCTCTCTCCTCCCACTACATTTCTCTCTCACCGTTTACCTTAATTTCTTTTAAGATATGGTCCCATCCTATTCAATTCACTCTGTGTTCAATGTCTCTGTATGTTTATGTGTGCATGTGCACACGTGTACCTGTGTGTGTGCATGTGTGGTCCTACCAACTGCCCAGATACTGAAAAGTTTTAAGAGTTACAAATATTGTCTTTCCATGTAGGAATGTAAACAGTTCACCTTTGGTAAGTGCCTTATGACTTCTCTTTGCTGTTTACTTTTTCATGCTTCTTCTCATTCTTGTGTTTGAAAGTCAAATTTTCTTTTCAGCTCTGGTCTTTTCATCAAGAATGCTTGAAAGTCCTCTGTTTCATTGAAAGACCATATTTTCCCCTGAAGTATTATACTCAGTTTAGCTGGGTAGGTGATTCTTGGTTTGAGTCCTAGTTCCTTTGACTTCTGGAATATCCTATTCCACGCCCTTAGATTCCTTAATGTAGAAGTTGCTAGATCTTGTGTTATCCTGATTGTATTTCCACAATACTGGAACTGTTTCTTTCTAGCTGCTTGCAAGATTTTCTCCTTGACCTGGGAATTCTGGAATTTGGCCACAGTGTTCCTAGGAGTTTCTCTTTTTGGATCTCTTTCAGGCGGTTATCGATGGATTCCTTCAATACTTATTTTGCCCTCTGGTTGTAGAATATCAGGGCAGTTTTCCTTGATAATTTCATGAAAGATGATGTCTAGGCTCTTTTTTTGATCATGGCTTTCAGGTAGTCCCCTAATTTTTAAATGTCTCTCCTGGATCTATTTTCCAGGTCAGTTGTTTTTCCCATGAGATATTTCACATTCTCTTCCATTTTTTCATTCTTTTGGTTTTGTTTTGTGATTTCTTGGTTTCTCAGAAAGTCATTAGCCTCCATGTGTTCCATTCTAATTTTGAGAGAACTCTTTTCTTCAGTGAGCTTTTGAACCTCTTTTTCCATTTGGCTCATTCTGCTTTTGAAAGCATTCTTCTCCTCATTGGCTTTTTGAACCTCTTTTGCCAATTGAGTTAGCTTATTTTTCAAGGTGTTATTTTCTTCAGCATTTTTTTGGGTCTCCTTTAGCAAGGTATTGACCCGTTTTTCATGCTTTTCTTGCACCTCTCTCATTTCTCTTCCCCGTTTTTCCTCCACCTGTCTAATTTGATTTTCAAAATCCTTTTTGAGCTCTTCCATGACCTGAGCCCATTGGGTATCTATTTTGGATGTTTGGGGGTACAGAGGCCTTGGCTTCTATGTCTTTCCCTGATGGTAAGAATTGTTCCTCATCATCAGAAATGAAAGGTGGGAACATCTGTCCCCCAAGAAAGTAGCTTTCTATGGTCTTATTTTTCTTCCCTTTTCTGGGCATTTTCCCAGCCAGTTACTTGACTTCTGAGATCCTCTCCACCCCCCCCCACCCAGATCTGCCCAGCTAGTGCTTGGGGTCTGAGATTCAAATGCTGCTCCCCAGCCTCAGGGCTTTCAGTGGCGGGTGGGGCTGCTATTCAATATGAGTTTAAGTTCTGGTGCTTGGGTGGGGGCAGGGCCACCTTCCAGGCTCACTTCTCTCAGGGGGTTTATGCAGAGACCTTCAGTAATGGCCCTGAGCTCCTGCCTGCTCTGGGAGTCCCGGGCTGCCTCTGCCACTGCCTCCTGATTTGGCCTGAGTTATGGAGACACCCCACTCCCCTCTTGGCCACCCCAGAAGTCTCTCTCACTGACCTGGAGTGCCTGTGGGTGGAGGGACCTTCGCGGCCGCGGGAGGTTCCATCCTTGGAGCCTGCTCGGATCTGCTCCTCTTGGGGCCATGCGGCCAGGGCAGTGCAGGGGCAGGCTCCGCTGTCCGGTGCGCGATGGACCTTTGAGGTCAGTTTTTCAGGGCTATGGAAATCTCCTCCACTGCATTGCTGTGCAGCTTGCACTGCTCCAGAATTTGTGGGGAGTTCTTTTTACAGAAAATTTATGGACTGTGGGTTCGGAGCTAGCATACGTGAGTCTTTCTACTCCGCCATCTTGGCTCCTCCCCCTGATAAAGAGAATTCTTACTAGTGATGAAATAAAGATCTCATTTTTGTTAACTATGCGCTAAGATCAGTTGTTTCTTGTTATTTGGCATCCAAAGAGCCTAGTTGGAGCTGATATAGTGAGTGGTTAAAGCTGGAGCTGCCCTTAGAGATCATTTTGTCTAACACTCTCATTTTACCAAAGTGGAAGCAAAGACCCAGAGTCAGTCTTCCAACACCTAGTCTGGTGCCCTTTCAGTCATATTGCTGAAATTTAGACACCTTCAAGTACCCTTCCAGACAATTCCATTTGGCTTCATGACTTGCCATAAGCAGCTGAGTATGACGGGAGAATCCTCAGTCCTATATGTACTCTGACCCAAAGGTCACCTACCATCACCACTCTGGGTGAGAGAAAGAGAGAGAACATTTTGAGACCTGGGAGAGAAGGGAAAGCAGATGGTAGAGGGAAGGAAAAAGTCCCTGGGGTTTGGAAGGCAAGGGCATCTACAGATAGGAATGGCCCCCCAACAGGATCTCTGGGACTGCATTCTTCCTCTGCCTTAACCTCCCTAAAGTGGCCCCTACCTCCATCCCTCAATGGGTAGATGATGCTGAGAGGAAGCCCATGAAAAGGCCTTTTCTTTCAAGAACTCTTAGTCTTTGGGTGGCATTTCTCCTTTACTATCGAAACCTGTCCCCTAAAGCACCTCTACTCTATTCAAAGGGTTCTCTTCACTTTTATTCTCGCCCTTCTTTACTCCGTAGGATTCCCTCTGAAGGAAAGGTTGAGAAGTCAAGAAGGGTAAAACATCAAGGAAAGGAGAAAGTCCCTGGGATAGAGGAGGCAGAAGTGTCCCCAGTAAGGCCCGCCCTCAGCAGAAGACAAGGGTCTCTCTCCATTCCTCCATTCAATCCATCTGAAGCATTTACCATCTTTCCTTTGGATACACAATACAGAAAACCAGCCCTTGAATGGCTTACTCACTGAGGGCTGGTTTTGGGCAGAGTACCATCCACCAGCACTCTAATGATCCTCCAGCTCCTCTTGTATCCCAGGGCAGCCTATTCAATCTTCAGACATAAAACTATTAAAGATTACTTTTTCCCAATGAACCACTTTTAAACCCACCACATATTTTGTTGTCATATGTCTCTTTCATGTCTACAAGAGTGACATGAAAGATTTAACTAAAATTCTCTATTAAAATCTAGGTAAGCTTTATCTACAGCACTCCTTTGGTCTCCCAATGTAATAAACCTGTCAAAAAGTTATGACACAAACCTGGCAAGACCTATTTTTGATGAAGCCATCCTGGTTCTTAGTGATCACTATTTCATAATCTAGATGCTCACTAACCATACCTTTGAGAGTATCTTCTATAATTTTGGCAGGAATAGAAGTCAATGACGTCTATAGTTTGCAGATGCAATTCTCTTCCTTTTTTGAAAACCGGGGAAGATTTATCCTTCTCTTATTGTAACATTTCAATTTGTCTTTGGATCACTGATACTGAAAGCAGCCTAACCACTTCTCTTAACTTGGGAGAGCATCATAGTCATTCTAAATAACAAGATCCTGTCTTCCTTGTACCCAGAAGGTAGCCTTTGTCAAAGGCTTCAAACATATTCCCTGCAACACTCCTGAGTGTAGTTTTCTAAGTTAACATGTGGCCCGCAGGGATCACTTTGTACAGTTCAGTGTCCCACAATTCTATCAGAGTTTGACCCCACTGGTTTATATCACTGTAATTTTTAAATGTTTTTCTGAACCTTAAAAAAAATGTCCCTTTTCCTGATGAGTACAAATCCTTTGCCATGTTCCATGTTGTGATATCAAAAGTCCACCTAGATGTTTCACCTGTTTTTATTGCTCTCTTTGCAGCCACATACTGAAGATCATGAACACTAGTTATCCATGGGGGTACTCCCAATGTCATGGTGACTTTCAGTTTGTTGGAACTGTTGCGCTGAGAAAATACATCCTCAAGGTGCTTTTTCACCTGGAAGATAAGATCTCCATCAGAAACACAAACATTTTCTATTTATTCCCTTATTTTACTCACCCTATTTAACCTCCCTCATTCTCATTTTCCTCTTCTGTAAAATGGGCATCACAGTAGCACCTACATCACAGTGCTATTGTGAGAATCAGACAAAAACATGGATGTCAAATTTTGCCTGGCAAAATCTATAGTGCCATATAATTGTCTATGATATAATGCTATTTTATTATTATTTTTATTATATGCCCACCAATCATTTATAATAATATTTAGATGCTGGAGACTGGGTAAAATTGCTTTGTGACATCTCAAAGAAGTTTTGATTTTATTTCACCATTGAGAGAATTCAGCCTAAATTATACTAAATATTGGATCAGACCGTAGCAACTTGAAACACTTGCTAATGTTTAGCAAGCACACTTGCCCATAAGTAGACTGACCCCTATGGCCAAAATACTGGGCTTCATTTGATTAGAGTTCAAAATCCTTGACCCATAAAACATAAAAATTTAAAATTTGCAAAAGAAGTCCTCTATGATGCTTTCAACGCATTACCATGTTGCATATTTTTTGACAGGAAACAGTCTAAAACGTTCCTAAACAAAGGCTCAAGTACTAGGCAAAATGTTTCACCCTCCTATCTACCATTCTGTACCCTTGATGCATCCTTTCTCCTTCTCTATCAAAATTTGCCTTATTCCCTCAAGGCCCTTTTTTCATTTAATCAGATATATTTATTCAGATTGATAAAATAATGCTGTAATTTCTGCCAGATAACATTTACCTTGTAACTACTGCTTTCAATATTGGAATTTCACATCCCAGTGAGATGGTAAGATGCTATTTCCACCTAGGCTGCCTTAGCATAGAGCCAGCTTTGCCTAATTAACTATCTTATTTATGAAAAAATTTTCCTGGCTCTTCAGCAATGATTGATCCTACAATCAACAAACGTCTCATAAATAAAACGCAATTCTAAAACCTAAAAATTTGTTGTCTGATATGGACTACTAATGCAAATTACAGAAGATTTCTAGTATTTCCCTTTAATAAAAAGTGGTGAATTTGCAGGATCATACAGATTTTGAACTAAAAAAGACCTCAGAGATCATTTTAGCCTAAATCTCTAATTTCACAGATGAGGAAACTGAGGCCCAGAAAGGTCAAATTATTTGCCAAAGTCACATCAATGTCTATAAGCTAATTGTTCACTTACAACATATGTTTTATGTATATATATATATATAGTTGAGAATTATATTTCCATTGATAGAACAGCAGTAAATTAGTTCATCTTTTGTTACCTGTGTCTCCACGACAGAAATATTCATGTGAGGCACTAAACGGATTGAAAATTTTCCTATTACGTGGGCAGGTATGACTGTTTTAGCTCCTGGTTCATCAAATGCTCCCTCAATCCCATGGATGGAAAGAGATGGGTATCGCCATAGGTGCATAAGGATTTCCTCCTAAATGGGAATAAAGTCATCCAAGGAATATTCAGTGACTGAATGAGGGCTCCTTAAGATGAATCTTAGTAAGTAGCACCACTGACATAATGTACTCAGAAAATATCTCAGATGGCTCTGAATAGACCCTCATTACAGAGGTTGTTTTCTCTGTTGGAGAACTGGCTATTCTGTACTTAAAGGGCAAAGGGCCCCATTCTGAAATTTTTATCTGGAGATGGGGAGGTTCCAGATTTAAATCTACATAACCAATAATTAGGAATTCATTTACTAAACATTAAGGGCCACTGTTAGGCAATGGTATAGATATAAAACTTAGATAAGACTCAATCTTTGTCCAAATATATATAACAGGATACCAAAAAGATCATAGCTCTAAAGCTGCAAGAACCTTAGAGTTCATCTAATTCAACCTTCTCTTTTTGCAGATGAGAAAAAAGCCCTAGAGAGGTTAAAAGACTGCACAACGTAACCTGTGACTCCAAATTCAGTCCTCTTTCCACCACACCTTCATGCTTCCCTTTTAAAAGATAAAAATAAAATAAAAAATTTAAAGGTCACACAGTACACAGTACAGAAAGTACTTAGTGGATGTTTGTTGAAATGGAAATGGAAATTTGTTGAGAAGTCTTCAAAAATTCTTTTGAATTTTGGAATACTTGTCTTCTTGTCCTGAGTCCTCCAAAGCTAATTGGAGGGAAGAAATGCTGTTTCCCAGTTAGGAACTCCCTCCCATCTGCCTGGACTCCCAGAGAAAAGAGCCATAACTCCCTAAAACCAGACCATGTGAATGAACATTTCTAAAAGAAGAATCTAACTTTTCATAGTGCTGACACTATTCCTGCTTCAACATCATTACAACTATACTAGGTTCTCAAGACCCAATGCTCGGATTACAGGAAGCAGGAACTTACAGAATAGTCCCTTGTGGCATGAAAGCTTTACTAATTGCTCAGATTTCAAAGGTGCAAAGATTTGGACTCTGAGACTAAACTGGGCATAAGAAGAATTACATTAATCTTTTCTATAACTCTCTTTCAGACCATCAATCAAGTTGTGGCTGTACCTTGGTGTCAAAGAGGAATTTTTCCACTTGGCTACTATTTTGGTATTCTTCTAGGTTCAAATCAATAGCTTCATACATCTTCCTTTCCTCTTCTGAAAGGGGAGCCACATAATCATAGATTCCAGGGATCAGAATATGGCCTGACGAATCTACCAGGCTGCCTACAAAAGAATGCACCAAGAAGAAAGAATTTAATTCAGTTCAGTTCAGTAGCCATATATTAAGTGCCTTCCATGTGTAGAAGGCGGGTAGATAGGTCAGTGGATAGAGTGTACTATCAAGAAGACCTGGGTTCATTCAACCTCAGATACTCACTAGCTGTGTGATCCTGGGCAATCACTTAACCTGTTTGCCTTAATCCACTGAAGAAGGAAATGGCAAACCATTCTAATATAAAACCCCATGGACAGGATCAGTGTAGTATTGTCTGTGAGGTCAAGAAGAGCTAGAGAAAACTGATCAACATGTTGAAGCTACTATGCTGGACAGTGGGCTTACAAAAATAAAAATAAAAGGATCTCTGCCTTGAGGGAGTTCACATTCTGCTGGACAAAACAGCCCGTGCAATGATAATTAATAGCCATATGGAAGTAATTCAAGCAAGAGAGACAATAACCATGGAAAAATTAGGAAAGGCCTCCTGTAGAAGTGATACTTGAGCTGAACCTTGAAGGAAGCTGGGGATTCTGGGAGGCAGAAGGAGGGAAAGTTTTCCAGGCCTGGAGGACATCAGAGGTTGAGGGCTACAGAAGTGGTCCATGGCAGGGCTTGGCCTATCATTTCAGCAATCATTATGATGGGGACTGTTTACCATTGCTATATCTATCATGCAACCAGAGAGATAGGTAGACAGACAGATAGACATGCATGTGTGTGCAGAGATTTCTAAAAATATTTTTTTTTCTCAGTTACATGTAATGACAATTTTAAACATTCATTTTTGAGAAATTTTCAATTCCAAATTTTCTCTCTCCCTCCCTTACCTCCCCCTCTCTGAGACTGTAAGCAAAAAAAAAGCAATTTGTTATAAATTATACAGGTTTAATCATACATAACATCATATGCATACACACACATAGAGAGATTTATATACATATGTTTGCATGTCCGTGTGTGTGTGTGTATCTGGTCAAAGTCAAACAAATGAAAAGATTAACTCTCTATAGGCTGGTTATCTTATGGACCCAATCTAAGTTATAGTTCTTTTAATTGAAATTAGCACGTTATCTAATTTACTGGTTAAAAACAAACAAACATGTTGTACTGCCACAAACTAAATCATGCATAACTTACAAATATCACCTGGCAGCCATCATTTTTTTTTGCAGGAATTAGTGCTATGATCAAGAATCTTTAATTCAAATTCAATTACCTTTTAGAAATCTAATGCAGTAGGGTAATGATGATTAGTGAAGTACTTATTCACAGGATATAAACATAATCAGGTCTTAGGTCTTTATTTCAAATTTTATGTTAACAGGATGGAAAAAAGAATCTGATTGATAGACACACAAAAAAAATTTGCTATCTATCTCTTAAGAATTTAGTTTTTTGTTCACTTCAGTGTAGGGTTGGAAAATATGTATTCAACCTCCCCACTTTCTTTGCAGAAATGGAGGACTGGCAAGGGAGAATATTACAAATACTGCCAGACATAGTTGATGTGTTGGTAAATTTTTTTACTCAACTACTTTTACTCTCTTATTTTACATTCATTTTACATAGAATGGCTTACTGCGTAGGGAAGTTTAATACACACATAAATAATATATAAAATGTTAATAAAATTTAAAATAAAGCATATATACAAAAAATATATACACACCAGCGTGTGTGTTCATCCTTCGTTGCCAAAGAAGACCATGCCATCAAAGAAATAATGACATAACTTGCACTTGACTTTATTTTGAGTAAGAGAGCTGTGCAGGTCACCAGCCTCACTTCTCCTCCAGAGCCATCTGAATCCAGTGACCAGATATTCATCAGGATGACTGGAGATGACCCAGGATGAGGCAATTGGGGTTAAATGGCTTGCTCAATGTCACACAGCTAGTGAGTGTCAAGTGCCTGAAGTGAGATTTGAACCCAGGTCCTCCTGACTTCTGCACTGGTGCTCTATCCACTTTACCACCTAGCTGCCCATAACCAGTAGTAAATTTAGAGGAAAGCAATGGAAAAGAAGTTTTCTAATCAATTCATTTGAGAAATTCAGACTTACTTTCACTTGTGTCTAGTCAGTTAATGGCATATTTATAAAGTCAAGACCCCTTGTGAATACAAACATAATATTAAAAAATTTAAATAAATATCAGAGGAAAGAAAAAATTACTTCTATGCCCTAGAATCTTAAAAACTATGAAGCAGGAAATTTAATCATAGAAATTTGGAGGTGGAAGACAGTTTAGAGATTATTTGGTCTAATTTCAGAAGAAATTGTGGCTACAATAACACGTGTGATGTGACCTTGGATAAATCATTTAATCTCTCTAGGACTCAGTTCTCTCATGTATAAATTGGGGAAGGGGTGGGAGATTGGACCAGATTATCTCTAAGGTCCCTTCCATCTCTGAAGCTATGATCCCATGAACTGGTATCACAGATTCAAACCACCTTCCCTCATCAACTGACCAGCCTGTATGACTGGAGTGAATAAATTTATTTGGTGCTATGAAATTATAGCTTAAGTAAGCTAATAGTTTTTTTTCAGAAAAGCAATCATCAAAAGCATGGACTACTAACAGCTAGTCTCTATCTAAACAGACCTACAAAGAGAAGAGATCTAACAATTGCTCAATTTGATTAATGATAAAAGCCCATTGAGATAATTTAAGTGAAGGGGGGTGGGGACAATTTTTGTGGTTGAATTATCAGGATTGACTGTCACTGATTAACATAAAAACAACAAAAAATCCCAGATTATTTGCCAAATTTCCTTTTCACATTGGGGTTGGTAGGCAATATCTTGATGGTGAAAACTATATAACTCTTTACTTGGCTTAAAAAAAAAAACAGGAGGGGAGGAGATTGGAAATAATGAATGACCAGATGATTAAAATAGAGCTGGAGCTAAAATAAAAGTACTCTCAGCAGGACGTAAGGGGTATATGAAATGGAAATGAACTGGGACATTTTCCCTGTGACTTGAGCAGGTATTGTTAGACATGGCTATAATGGTGGACATAAATTTAGTTGTCCTTAGCAAATTAGGATGTGATGTAAGAGGAAATGGCTCTTCATACACTCACTCTACTTCACCAGCAAAATTGTTCCAGCCTCAGACCTCACACTGTATTTTAAAATCCCTCATTAATTCTGTTCCCACAGGGTGTAAAGAAACCTTCCCAGCTGCGAGCTCAGGACGAGTGCCATTGCATACACCCTGCCAGAAGAGAAATATTATTTGCTCATTTTCCTTTTCCTTTTAATTAACTCACAGAGAAATTTGATTAGAGAGAGCTATTGAGTATTTCTCAGTAAATTCTGCTTTAACTGAAAGACCATCACTAAGGATGGGTAATGGGAAAACACTGATATATACTCTATTCAGAAATCATTCTGTTTTACATATCCTATTTTCAGTAGTTCTCTGCCCTAGTTCTTTAGTATTGAGTGAATTTGCATGAAAACAGGATGCTTAAGAGTTCATTTTCTCCCACTGCTCATTTTCCACTTGAAAAACATAATCCCCTGTACGTGATATAATTTCTACAGCAACCGTCACATCCAAGAGGATCATAACCTCAGGAAATGAATGGTAGGTTGATAGTACCGCCTTTTCAAACTACATATAATAAATGTAATTCTTAATCCTTAATAGTCTTCTTTGGAATTTTAACAGCTTAAGTAATATCCAATATTTGATACTTATAAAAATACCCTTGCTCAATTCTCCCTTCTGCTACATTGCCTCAGGAGGACTGTACAGGCATAGAATATCTCTTCAAAAGGGAAGTGTTATAGTTAGAAAGCTGAAAGGGACCATAGAGGTCACCTTAATATATCTGACCCTTTCATTTTGCAGATGTGGAAACTGAGGCACAGAAATTAAATGGCAGAAAAGGCCAGAATCATAACCAAGGTTGAGCAAACTGGTGCTTTGTCCCAGGGTGCTGAACTTGTGATCAGAGAAACAACTGCACTAAGCACCTAGTTAATAGTAATTATTAACTAATATAAGAAGCTACCAGGTGGTTAGTGTTTCCTCTCAGCGATGGTCACATCTTAAGTGAGATACTCCAAGTCCTAGGGTCCTCTTCACTCCTGCCAGCAACTGGCATATATTGTGTCTCTTCCCTCCTCCCACTATCCCCTCAAAAAAATTGCTAGTTCCATCTCTGTGCAACTCCCAGACTGATGAAGGGAAAAGCATGGTAGATTCAGAGAGCCTGATTCTACTTGACTTTCTGTATCTCTGTTGCCCTCTTTGTCACATTTTAAATATGCACAAATGGCCATCAAACTGTGGATCCTAAATCAGTAGTGAGTGGTCCCTCCACAACATCCTACTCCTCCCCAGAGGGCAGAAAGAGTTATGATTGTGACTGGATAAATGCTACATTTCAGAATGTTGGGGCCACATATATGTGAGTGTGTGTACAAAGCATACACAAATTCTACAAACAGCAACATTCAGAAATCACTCAATTTGTTATGAATTTCTCACTTGATTTGTTCTGAAAATTAAAGAAAGTAAAACAATGTGCTTTTTATATTCCATTCATGAACCCCAAAATGGCATTCCTTAGCAATGCACTATGCATTTGCTGGACTAAATGAAATTCTATGCTTGATTTAAGCCACTCGTTCTGAAAAAGAAATCATGTGCTGCAATCATGCTTGGGGAAAAAATTGAAATGTACTACTAATGATTTGATGATGCAGTGTTCTTAGAGAAGGGAAAATTGATTCAGATAAAACAGAAAATGAGCCCTTTTTTTAAAGTGTTGAGCTCCATATTTCTGAATTCAACTGGAAACTATTTAAATACTTGGGAAGAGAATCATTCGTGATAGTTCTCTCTGAAACTGCAAAGTGCAGGGAATTTCTCCAGGGAGTCAGATTTCAGAAGAATTAAAAGGTTGCTATAAAATAATAATGGCTTACATTTGAACATTGTCTTATAGCATGTACACACATATACACACACATGCACATGTATTATCTCATTTGACATTGACAGCAGCCCTGTAAACATATCATTATCTCCATTTTATAGATGAAAACACTGAATGAAAGTGTCGCCCAGGATCACACAACAATCACGCAACCAGCCCTAGAACTCAGTCTTTTGATTCAAGATAACCTTTTGTAATTGGATACAGTGTGGGATGGAGAAGACCTTGCCCTTCTACTTACTGCCTGTGTAACGTGAGCAGTTCACTTTTCCCTTTGCATCATTTCTGCAGCTTTCACATCTTAGGTATTCTCTCCTGTGGGGTGGGTAGTGGAATGGGTGGGAAAGCACCACAACTAAAGCACCCAAAGGAGGTTATAAAGATGTTAAAGCATTGATACCAGACTCCTAAAAAACACATTAATATTACACTTGGGTCAGGGAATTGCAAGGAACTCACGAGAGCCATGATGAAGTTTGGTGCTGTCTAAAACAGATCTGAAAACCATCCTCTGTACCACCATTGCAGCCCCTTTAACAGAGCTGGGTATTTGGAGTCATGGGGATCAGACGTAGTGCTATCTTCTGTTTGTGGGGGCCAGAATCTTAGGAAACCCTACCACCTATGTCTCTGGAATCGCTACAATGGCAAAACTGCCCAAGTGAATTGGGAGTACCTATATTAGAGGAGTTAACAATAGGTTACTGCATGTTATAATAGAAAAACTGCTAGAATTGGAGTCAAGGGTGCTAGGCTGAAGTCCTAATTCTGCTCCTTCAAAGATTATGAAATCTTAGAGTTGGAAGGGACCTCACCGAGTTCAAACAACACCTGAAAGGAATTCCACCATAACGTACTTGACAAATGGTCATCCAGTCTGTTAGGAATTTTCTTTTCCTGATATCAAACCTAGTTTTGTCATTTTCCATTTGTACTCATGAATCCTGGTTCTGGCCTTTGGAATCAAACAGAACAAGGCTAAGCCCTCTTCCACATGATGACCTTTGAAATATGTATTCTGCTCCTCCTCATCCTTAGTCTTCTTTTCTCTAAATATCCTCAGTTTTTTTTCAACCAATCCACATGGACTCAAGATCTTTAACCACTTATGTTTCCTTCTTCTATGCTTTCCAACTGATCAATGTGCTTCCTAAACTAAGTTGTTTCAATTGTGTCTGACTCTTTGTGATTCCATTTAGGGTTTTCTTGGCAAGGATATTGGAGTGGTTGGCTATTTCCTTCTCTAGTTCATTTTACAGATGAGGAACTGAGGCAAACCAGGCTAAAGGACTTGCCTAAGGTCACACAGATAGTAAGCATCTGCGGCTACCTTTGAATTCAGGAAGATATCTTCCTGACTTAAGGCCTGGTATTCTATCCACTGTGCTATAAACTGTGGTGCCCAGTATTGAAATATGCCAGATGTGGTCTGACTAGGCCAGCATACAGAATGACTATCACCTCCTTATTCCTAGAAACTGTCTTTCTGAATATGACCCGGAATTTTTGGTTGCCATATCACACTGCTGACTCATATTGATTTTGAAGTCCATTGACATCCAGATTTTTTTCAGACCAACTACTTAACCAAACATACCTCTCCCATTCTCTATTTTGTGAGATTGATTGTTTGAACCCAAGCGTAAGGCAATGACTTTATCCCTACTGAATGTCATTACCTTAGTTTCAGTCCAATGCTCAACTATCAAGATCTTTTTAGATCTTGACCCTGACATAAGTTTGTTAGCTATCCCTCCAAATTTTGTGTCATCTGCAAATTTAATGAGAATGTCATCTGTGTCGTTATCCAAATCAATATTAATGGCCAAGGGACAAATACAGGTGCCTGAGGCTTTCTACTAGAACCCCTCTGCCAAATTGACTGTGAACCACTGAAGATAACTGAGTCCAATCATTCAATCAGTTCTGAATCTATCTAACTAAATGATTATCATCTATCTTTCTATTTTCTCCATAACAATAGCATGAGCTACTTTTATCAAATGGTCTGCTAAAAAACCTAGGCAGGTTCTCTCTGGAGTATTCTCCTGATATACCAGCTTACAACATCTGTTAAGAAAAGGAAATAAGGTAAGTCTGTCATCACCTATTCTTGATGAAACTATGCCTCCTCTTAACTTTGTAAATGTTCTCTATGTTGTTAATGATATGTTCTAGAAATTTTCAAGGAATTGAGGTGAAGTTCACTGGCCTAAGATTTTCAGACTATTTCTTACCCTTTTTTTTGAAAATCAGAACATTTTCCTCCCTTTAACTAT
Organism: Bettongia penicillata ogilbyi; assembly: GCA_023548195.1. NCBI lineage: Eukaryota > Metazoa > Chordata > Mammalia > Diprotodontia > Potoroidae > Bettongia > Bettongia penicillata. The sequence continues at coordinate 4,537,793 of JAJHZJ010000318.1, read as the reverse complement.
TGATACCTTGAAACTTTTAACCTGCGTGTCCTTAGACAAAAACATTTAACTTCTCTGTATCTTGGTTTCCTGTAAATGAGGGTTCAGAATATCCTTTATAATTCTAAATAATAATTCTTTTGGTCTTTCAGGTCTTCTGATGCCCATTCTATTGTCATCCAAGTCTGACCTGTGGTTTCCCAATTTCTTTTAAAGAATACAAGGTTAACAGAAGAGGAGTCTGGGAGGGAAGAAAGACAGATTTGACTCAAGTCTGAGTGAAACAGTTGGGGTTATTTAGCCTGGGACTATATGTAGGAGGGTTGAAGTCAATGCCTTCCCTTGTCTCTCATCTATTCTGCCTTCCTTCAAAAATTGTGTAGGTTGTACGGTCATCCAGTACTCAGAGATTAAAATCAAACTGAACTTTCGGGAATTCACTTATGCTTAAATGATGACTGATAAATAAAATGAAATAAAGTGTTACCAAGAAGGGATACCAAATCAGCCATTGGTTCATTGAGGATGCCACCAAAAGTTCCTGAATGAAAATCTTGATCCCTGCATTTTACCTGAAAGAAAAGAGGCAAATGACTTACTATTTTTTGTTTGTTTCTTTTCTTTTTTATTGCTTTAACACTAACTTGCCATGTTAAAAAAAAAAAAAGACAGAACTCAAGCAACAACACCCATACCAGTACTTACTTTCTGAACCTGTATAACCATTTTTTACCTTATTGAGCTCTCTTTTTTACAACCATTGTGAATAAACTATACCCAATTCCTCCATTTCATCATCCACTCTTTCCTCAATTCCCTAGAATCTGGGCTCTATTCCCATGGTTCCACTATTGGTTTAGAGAAAAGAACAGTGGATTTGGAATCTAAATATTAGAGTTCCATCACTGCCCTCTTACTGACTTTGAGACAGTTCTTCCTTCTGAATTCACTATTTCTATTAGTAGCACCAGAAGCTGTCCAATCTCCCATGTTTGAAACTTTGGTATTATTTGATCTTCTTTTTCCTTTTCTCTAACACCCAATCAGTTAATAAATTCAACTGAGTGATTCTACCACTTCAGTGTGTATCATAGCCACCTCTTCTTTATTTCTCCTACCTGCCATACCAGTCCAGCCTCACATTACTACTTGGTTGAACTACTATAATAGCCTCCCATCTAGTTCTCCAACCTCTACTCACTCTCATCATCTTCTATGCTAATGCCAAAGTAATCTTCCCTATGCACAGCTCACTGTTATTCAAAATCACATAAAGGATTGTCTATTAAATAAAGTTCAAATTCTGTAGCTTGGTATTCCTCTCCATTCCTATTGCTATCATCATACCTAACTTCGTGCCTAAGTTACTTCAAGCTCTTAATAGATCTTTTTCTTCCCCAGTTCATGCATTGCCTGATTAATCCTAAAATATCACTTTCATAAGGTTCATTCCCTTGTCTAAGAACCTTCTTTTTTTAACTTAAAGAGATACAATCCCATCATGGAACTTACAGTTAATAGCAGCTTAAAACAATTACTTTATCTCAAAAACCCCACACAACAATGATTCTGAATTCCTTGAGTATTTGTGTGGCTGTACTGTATCTTGCTCTTCCTTGATCAAATCTTTTCTTTAAATTATTCTTTCAGGCTTTCTTGGAGGAAGTTAAAAATCATGTTTCTATTCCCATATGTTGGAACTTTAAGATCATGTAGTTGATGGAGGCACACCCTCCTTTAGAGTAATCAATCAGAAAGTGTTAACAAGAAAGATAATGGCCTAATAGTGGTTGGAGAGGTAAAGTAACTTAGCCAGTCCTTCAGTAGATTAATGAATGAAGCAAAGAGTGATGGGGCTGACCTCTAGAGGACCTGATAATTGAGCCATAAGAGGACAAAAGCTTTAATGTCTCTCTGGTATCAAAATATTCTGGGAAAACTCCTATTTAGTGGGGAAGGACCTTAAATCATTCCCGTGACTCAGATGACAAGCACAGTGCTGTTTTTGTGATGGTGATGGTGGTGGTATTTAATGTTTTTATTGATGTTTTTTATCTTCTATAACACTATCACTTCCCAATAGCTGCTCTAACCTCCCCATTCCATAGAGTTCTTCCCTGGAACAAAGAGAGAGAGAAGCCAATCAAACCATCAGTGGAATGACATCAGATAGATTATGCAACGTTCTTCCCTTACAATCCATAAACTCTTAATGGAGAGGTCACAGTCAGGTGGACAATCATTTTTTAAGCATTTGCTATGTGCCACTCACTGTGCTAAGCACTAAGAATACCTCCCCACCCCTCCAAAAAACACTCTACCCCTGCTCTCAAGTCACAGTCTAATAACAGAGAAGGCAGGCAAACAAATATGTACAAACAAGATACATACAAAATAAGGTGGAGATAATCAACAAAGGGAAGGCATCATTTTCTAAATTACTAAGGTGACTTTTCACTTCATTGGAAACCCCTGCTGTCTACTGCGCCTCACTACCAGGACTTCCTCGGCAACCTGGTCATATACCAAAAGGTAATCAGAGCAAACTGAGATATCAGCCAATACATTCTCTGAATGAAAGTTTCTGATTTTGTCATAGAATAATTTTTTAAGTAAATTCTGATTATGTTTTATTATGTTTCATGCATTTTAATTAATGAGATAAGAATTGGATTTCTCCATAACATTCAGTATTTGACAGTGTAGAACAATACTTTCTACTTCAGATTAAAAAACCTCAGCTACTTCCACAATCAGTGATGTGATGCTATTGAAATGTCAGTCATTAACAGTACCAATTAGGAAATAAAGCCCTCAGGACCTCTTGCTCTTTGGTTTAGCTTAATTCAGAGTCTGGAATATGTAAGAATCCCAAGGAATAATGATGTCTGGGGCAATGGATGCTCTCCCCAGTAACATATTTGGGGAGGTGGTGTTACCTATTCACACTAGTGACTTTACATTTTGCCTACGTTTTCTATTTATACATGTGTGTGTTTGTTTTCCTTTGATAGAGTATAAGCTCCATGGAGGCTGTTTCCTTTGTGTCTTTGTATGTATGCCTAGTGCCTATCATGGTGTAGCAATAGGTGCATGATAAATGCTTGTTGAAACTAAATCTTTACAATCACAGTTGGCAAAATAGCACAGTACCTTAGATCTTTCAGAGACTGCGTGCATGTGTGCGTGTGTGTGAGTGTACATACAAACATACATATAGTTTATATAAGATTTCATTAAATATTTGTATATAACCTTGTAGCAGTAATTCTGAGCCTGTCAGTTTGTTCAATCAGCTCTTTCTTGTGTGATTAATGTTATCATTAACTAAGTTATTCTAGAGTAAAAGTATTAGTTTAGTTTCCTTTCATCTTTTCCCAACCAGATACTTCTCACTCAACTTTCTGACAGTTTTCTCAGTACCTCCACAGTAAAGTATGTGTTTCCTCGGGTTCCATAGGTGAGAGCAGGCTTCTTCTTGCTAATCCACAGGTTGTCAGAGATGACAACATAGTCAACACTAGAGAAGAAACGATCTTTTTCTCTTCTGACAAGCTCATCTAAAGAAAGTGAACCTGCTTCTTCCATTCCTTCAATGATGAATTTAATATTCACTGGGATATCCTAAATTAAAAAAAGTGAAACACTTTAATAATTATACTTACTTACCTGTCAAAAGTCAGGAATTATTTGCTTATATCTCAGGTTTCCATATTAATTTTTTTTTAAATGACCAAGATCTGTGATTTTGTTGGTATTCCCTCTATCAATGCAGTTGGGCAACTGTTATGAAATTTGTAGCTTTAGAAAGTTACCTAGGACTCTGAAAAGTTAGTGGACTTGCCCAGGGTCCCATAGCCAGTGTATGCCAAACTGGGACTTGAATTTGAGTCTTCTTAACTCAGAGGATGACTCTCTCTGCTCTGTGGCCATGCTGCCTCTCATTAAACGAATAGAGATTAGCCTAGGGATTGGTCCAGTGACTTCATGGTTATAAGGAGGTCCTAGTGAAGAATTTCCTCTACCAATGCAAGTTGGCAACTTCTGTAACAAGTTAGGTAAATTGTCAAGTACCTATCGGAAACAGAACTGCATTCCAGGTCTCCCTGGTTCTGAGGTTGTCTCTCTATCAATTGGGGAAAGTAAAATTAAATGTGCATATATAGTAAATGTTTTCAGTATCTTGTTCTTACAAATGTGTTTCATCTTATATAGCAAGTTTCCTTGAATATATGGACACCTGAAGTTCAGTCATATGCATTATAATAGCTTACTGTTCTAATACCATGATGAAAGATCACATTCATTCACTCAGTTATCACTGATAGTGGGGAGAGAACCATTAAGAATCCCCTAGTCAGAAACAATTCCACTGTGTCCTCTCGGAATACTGACATTTTATTTTTCCTTCTAAAAAGGAAATGTGCACTCCTAGGTCAGTCCATCTTTAAGATAATATCCCCTTTCTCTCCTGACTCAATCATGGGCTTTGTAGTTTTCGTTTTTCTCTCTACCTCTTTAGAAGCAAACAAAAATCCCACTATACTGAGAATCATAAACTAACACATCTTCTTTCAGAAGATTTTCTAATGTTTGAGCCTTAGGATAATTTCTGTTTCAAGTATCTGTTACTTTTCAACTATCATTTCAATCTTCTTTTTAATTTTCTCAAAGGACTTTGATCTTGTGGGAAAAAATGGAATTTGACTTCTCTAGTTAATGTTTGAGCATGGAAGAGTGCCTTTTAAATTTTTACAACATGCTTTCCCCCACTTTTTGCCTTTGATCTTTTGGTGTCTTTGTAACTTATAACTTCAGGTCTTTATGAGCCTCATGAGGAGATAATAAGGTTCAAACCCGTCCCAAAGCAGAAAGCATTGGGCTAATGTAAATGTAGAGAAAAAAATACAAGTAAGGCCAAGTGTAAACTTAGTATAGCAGAATCACACTAATTAGTACTAATGATGAGAAGAAACTTTTAGATTAGTGAATCTTTAAAAAGGAAAAATGAGGGCTGTATTAGAAAATAAGTTAACTTTATTCATTTAGTTAGATAAGGGCAGGGTAAGTATAATGATTTATGAAACTATATCCCATTGTATTTCTATATGTTTCAACAAATCTTTTGAGAATACTGAAATCTTAATGATATGAGAGCTCACTGTAGCAGCACTCAGTTAATAAGTAATTGCTAGGAAGTCATTGGCACCCACTAAGCTTTTTTTGGCAACCAGGGTTTGTGAGACGTGAGAATTCACAGGGCTTTTTACATGAAAGCATTTTTAATGTACACACAAAAGGATATTCAGACTGCTAAAAATCTGAGGTGCTTTCTGCATTTATGATTTATGATGTGGGCCGGCGTAGAGGAAGTCCGTATATTTTTAAATGTTCATAGTGCCTTTTAGATTTTATATAAAACAATAATCCTGTCATTTGAAAAGGACAGAACATCGGTCCTTCTGGACCAGACCAGACCTGCAGGTGTAAGTGTTTATGGATGTTTGCAAGGATCTGAATAAAGGTCCTGTGGTCGAAGGGTATGGTGTGAACATGGGAAACTGAATTACATGGTAGCTCTTAGGCTCATCTTAGAAATGCTGGACCACAGTGGACCTACAGGGTCTGAACCCAGAGTGCAAGAAAATATAAGCAGGGGATGGCCCCTGTCCTGCTAAGATGACCCTGAGCATTCTAATCAATACTGGAAGAGTCCTGGCAATATGGACTCCACTGGAACCAATGACAAGAGCTGGAAGTACCCGTCATCTTGGGTATTATCCTGGGCTTCAGACCCTACTTAGCTTGGATTTCTCTTCAACAGCAATGGAAGTCAGTTTTGTCATCTGTAATATGAAGGATCTGAACTAATTGGATAATTCCTTGCAGTTCTGACATTCTATGATTTTGTTTATTCTGTACTTTTTCCAAATACAGCGAAGCTTATAAATAAACAAGATAGGCAGAGATAGGAAGGGAAAAGGGGTGAAGTAGAACAATGGGCATTTAAAAATATTACATATTTTTAATACTAGAGAATTCCAGTCTGCATTACCTTAAAAAAAAAAAATGAACCAACCCACACCCACAACTGTTATTTTATCAGACTAGGGAACTTCTAGAGAGGAACTTTAGTAATGCAGCCAAGAACCTTTTCTACAACTTATAGTTTTGGTAAGTTGACTAAGGTATCATAGTAAAAAATATTATTAAAAACAACTAACATGTATTAGGTGCCTGCTGTACTGCATATAATTGCTATCTCATTTGATCCTTACAACTGTAGGAGGTAGGTGTTATTTTTTTTTTTCATTTTACAGATGAGGAAACTGAAGCAGACATTAAATTACATGCCCAGGGCAACACAAGCTAGTAAGCGTCTGAGTACAGATTTGAACTCATGTCTTCCTGACTCAGGGCCAAGACTTTATCCACTGCATCACTTAGCTGACTCATGTTGTATAACTTGTAAGTGTTAGAGGCAGAAATTAAACCCAGAGCTTACTTGATGTCAAGCTTGCCTTGGTTCACATCTCCATTAGCGTATGTGAATTGGAGGGGAGACAAAGTTAAATGTTGAGCGATGAAAGAAGAATAATAAAGCTGAAGCAGCAGATACCTGTAAGCATTTATTGTTCTTGATCCAAATTACTCTCAAACAAATGGCATAATGTTTCAAGATTTTAAATGGCTATTTCTGCTGGTTACAATCACCACAAAAAGCATTACTAACATAATAAAATAATACACAAAGAATATAAAGATATCAACGATAACTTTTGTATCTCATTATCATTATTTTGTATCTCATTTTGTGCCTCCTTATGAAAGACAGCATGGTCCCGTGGAAGGGTGTTGAGTTTGGAGTCAGAGGACTTGAGTTCAAATCCTAGTTCTTGTCAAGTCCCCGACCTCTCCAGAACTGTTTCTTTACCAGTGAATGAGGGTTGGATTAGATAACATCTAAGGTTGCTTCTAGTCCTAAATCTGTGATGCTCTGATCCCACAGACCGTAAATGATTGAGGGCAAAGGTGTTTTCTGATCTAAATTACATGTCTGTCCTTCAGCACTTAGCAGAATGTTTGTTGAATTTCTTAGACTGAATTACCAATCAATCTGAGAATCAAAAACTGTATCTAAAGCCTGCAGATATGTAGTCAGTCTGAGAAGAACTATTTTTATTATGGGAGGCATTGGTAGATGCCAATGTAGCAATATTATGCTTTTTTACTTTATGATTCAATTACACTGGAATGTCTTCCTGTAAATTTCTACTTTAATACTTTATCATGGTATGGAGGTACTGACCCTGGGGTCTTTAAGACTACACCACTACAGAACAGGTTCTCACATGTCCAACCAAGGTGGAAAGGTGAGTACTGCCCTTTACTCCATCACAGTTCTATGATCCAAGGAATAGTCTAGTGAAGTTCAGAGAGATTCATCATCAATTTATTTTTCAGTCATAGTATCTCTCAAAGATTGTCTGCTAAGTTATCAGGTAGTTACAAGTCAAGGGTACATCTTTAGTAATGAAATTTCAGGTCCTTTAATTACTGAATACCACCTAGCCCTGGGCATCGAGGTAGCACAATGAATAGAATTCTAAGTCTAGAGTGGAGAAAGACTCATCTTCTTGAGTTTGAATCTGGCCTCAGACACTTACTATTTATGTAACTGTGGGCAGATCACTTAATCCTGTTTGCCTCAGATTCTCATCTCTAAAATGAGTTGGAAAAGGAAATAGCAAAACACTCCAGTATCTCTACCAAGAAAATCTCAAATGGGATCATGAAGGTGCAGACATGACTGAAAGAAAAGACTGAAACCACCTGCCCTATCCCCAGTAAACTAGTGACTAATAAATTGTGCGAAATGATAAAATGATAAGCATATTTTCACATATTTATTCATACACACACATATGCATATATCTGAGGATTAATAAAACACAGTCCTACCTAGGAATTATCGCTAAATGTAACTTTAAAAAAAACTTCTTCAACTTAATTTTATCTGTTCAGAGATACTTTACAGTTATCTCTTGTGACTGAATGTATTATTATTTCCATGAAGTTAATGGCCATTTTCTACTCATAGTTATCCTTTTAAATTCAATACCATAGACCACTGGTGACATACTTGGTTTAGGGCTTTGAAGGCACCCACTGCATTAATCCAAGCTAAAACAGGTCCTTTGTTGTCTGTTGTTCCTCGTCCATAAAGTTTTCCTTTAAGTGAGAAAAGGGAAAAAAAAGGTCAGAACTGTGTTTTAAACTGCAGCCAAGTTTAAGTTCAAAACATATTTACATAATGAACAATTATGTTAAAAGCAGATTTTCGTTTTGGCCTTGCAAAAACCTTCTTCTGAAATTGCAAAGTACATTTCATAAGCCCAAATTTCATATTCACCTGATGGTTGACCAATGTAAGACAATGTATATCTCAGTGGCTTGGTAATAGGTTGACTGCTTGACCACTGCTTATTGGAAGAGATCTACATATTTGCCACTGAATGTCATACGATCTGTCATTTTTTAAAACTTGCAAATATATGAAGAATGAATGAAAAAATGTCCCAGTCCCTCTCAATAGTTTGTTACAATTTGTTTTTTTCCTTCGATCTTTCTAAAATACAAATGATTGGTTTGGGATTTTTAAACAGGAAAACATTTTCATCATTAATTGAGAAATCCTCTTAGTGGTGAGTTAATTCATCCAGCAGTTCAAGAGTTCATTGTCTTTAATAAGTGAAAGAAAATCAGTAGTAGTGGTAAATCAAATGATCTGAGAAGGGGAAAGGATGGGCTAGAGGTAAAAAAGCATTTCTATTCATTTTATTTGCTAAAATATCTAATAAAGGCAAATGTCATCAATAAAATTTATTTAGCATAAATGAAGACATAAATAATGAAGACTAGATTCCTTTGCGGAGGTGGGGTGGAACCACTTCATTTTTTGTAAATTCTTGGAAAAAGTTAAATATTTCTGTTTCTTTAATAAAATTCTGCAATTCAAGAGGCAGCATGTCATAGAGTACAGAGACTTAGGTGTGAATCCAGGAAGACCTGCGTTCATGTCCTACATACTGGCTTTGCGATACTAGCTGTTCAGTCATGTCTAACTCTTCGTGACATCATTTGAGGTTTACTTGGCAAAGATACTGGAATGATTTGCTGCTTCCTTCTCCAGCTCATTTTACAGATGAGGAAACTGATGCAAACATGGTTAAATGACTTACACAGCTAATAAGTGTTTGAGTCTGGATTTGAACTCAGGTTTTCCTGACTCCAGACCCAGCTAATGCTATCACTGCACCACCTACCTGCCCCTCAGGGCTCTAGGTAATTGTAAGACTAGAGCTTGTTGAGAAGGTGCTGACCTGAATTGGTAGAGAGTTCTGTAAATTGTGAGTTCCCTAAAACAATGAAATCACAGGTCCAATTCCTATCCCTATTTAATTTAATATGAAATATCAATTAATCCTGCTTTGCAATTATTTGCATTTAAATAAATGAATTTCAATGCGTACAATGCCATCATTTTTCAGTCACTCCTTTTAGAATTTCCACCAGGATTCATTTGTTCTTGTCCATTTTTCCTGATCCCTTTTGTGGTAATAGTAAGTTGTCTATTTTTCTGGATCTGATGTTTTTCATTATTTCCAAAATGTCTTTGAAAATTTCTTTATATTCCTTATACTTTTAAATCTGAATTGTATTAAAACATTCTTTCACATGAGTGTTACATAATTTATTTAACTATTCTTGTATTATTAAATGTTTAGGTTCCTTTTCTTTCTTCCTTCCAGCCTTTCTTCCTTTTTTTTTGTAATTTACAAATAACACTACTATAAAAATCTTTAACATAACAGCTTTTTTTTCTTTGTGATAATATTCTTAGGATATAGAGTCTGAATACTAGGATTAATGAGTCAAAGTGTATGTTTATTTTTGCTACTTTTACTGTGTACTGCTAGAGTATTTTCTGAAAAGATTCTACTAGTTTCAAGTTCTTTCAACAATTAATGAGTGTGCCAGTTTTCTTTAATAACCCCACTCGCACTGAGTTTTAATTATTTTTGCCAATTTTAGGTGCTATTTCAAAGCTGTTTTAATTTGTTTTCCCTTTAATTATTAAAAGTTGAGCATTTTTCAACTGATTATTAACAATTTATGTTTCTTTTTTTTTTAAATTGCCCTTTTGTAGATTTTGAACTGGACCTATGAAAATTTTAGTAGTTCCTTATATATTTTAGATGTAAAGTTTTTATGTCATATTAGCATTAAGTATTTTTCCAATCTTACTTTTATTTTTCTTTGTATTGTTTTTGTTGTACATAAAATTTTTGTTCTAATGTAATCAAACACATTTGTCCTAATAAGTACATTTAACAATAGAAATACCATTTCCTCTTCACAATTTTGATAAATGCCCCCTTCTTCTGTCTTTTGAATAGTTTCTCTTTTTATGCTTAAGTCTATTATCCAGCTAGAATTCACTGTGGTATATAGCATGAGATATGGGTCTAAATTCATTTTCACCAAATTACTAAACAATTTTCCAGGACCTTTTATTAATAATGAGCAATTTTTCCAGTTTTTGTCTGCTATAGGTTTATCAAAGTTTAGTATTTTATGTATATTTGGTTAGATATCTTGTGTCTAGAAGCTATTCTATTGATCTTTTTTATAAGGCTCCAGATAGTTTTGAGAACTGCTTTATATGTTTTAAAGTCTGGGAGTATATAACTACCATTGTTATCCTTTTTTCTAGACTTCTCTTTGATTTTATTACCTACTTGTTTTTCTATATACATTTCATTATTTTTTATCTGTTTTTATAAACTTTGCTCTTTTGATTGATATGTCATTAAACTTTCAAATGAATTTGGGGATTGTGGTCATTTTTACTATATTGATCTGACCCATTCTAATCCTTGACCTTCAATTATTTAGGTATTCCTTTATTTCCAATATTGTATATTTATTGCTGTCCTTTTATGGGTTATGTATTTCTGGGTAGGCTAATTCCCAAGTATGTCTGACTTTGTTATTGTAAATTTGGGTTTCACATTTATGATGTTTTCTTTATTTTTAGTGCTGGCAAATAAAAATTCAAATGATTTTTCTGGCTTGACCTTGAATTATGTGCCATTGCTAAGTTTGTGTATTGTTATCATTAATTTTCTGATTGAGACAGTTGGATTTTCCACATAGACCAATGTTACTTGTAAACAGTGATATGTTGAGTAATTCCTTTCCAATATATTTTTTTTGTCTTATTGAAATGACTAGAATTTCCAAAAACATGCCAAATAAAAGCAATGATGATGGGAAACCTTGTTTGGTCCCCTCTTTGGTGGGAATAGTTCTGTTTTTTCATTGAATATTATGTTAATTCTTGGCTTAACGTAGATACTTTTATTGTGCTAAGGAAAAATCCCTCCATTTCTATGTTTTAGTATTTTTGTTCTGAGCAAATGCTATTAATATAAGTGCAAAAGATTTTTAAGTGGTTTTGTTTATATGTTGCAATTATGTGATAGTTTTTCTGATGAGCCAGACTTACATGCCTTACATAAACTGTTTTGTCATGATGCATAATTTAAAAAATATATTGCTATATTGACATTAATATTTTATTTGGCATTCCTGCATCTATATTCATTAGGGAAATTGGGCTATGATTTTTATTTTCTACTGTTCTCTTTACCAGGTTTTTAAATCAACATCACATTTCCTTCATAAAAGGTATTGGGTGTATTCCAGCATTCTCTGCATTTGTAAATATTATAATTTATGTAATGCAGGGATTATTTGTTCTTGGAAAGTTTGAAAGAATTGACCTGTGAATCATCTTGGCCGTGTATTGTTGTTTCTGGTGTAATTCTTTGATGGCATCTTATTTCTTTCTTTATCTTTGCTTGATTTGGATGAATAATTTTCCATTATGTCAAATTTGGCAATTCTCAGTTTTGTAGATAATAAGCTATTGCCTTTAAATTGTCTATCTTTTAGATTTTAGCTACGTGCTATGTTCCATAATATAATACTAGTCTTCTGGTTGCTTTTTAAAAAAATAGTTATGCTTAGAGTATATGACTTTAAAGTCTCATTTTAAAATTTTTTCCCCAATAATGTGTACTTATTTATTCTACCTTATACCTTCCTCCAGATGCAAAGAAAAGGAAAACAAAACCCTTGCAACAAATACGCAGAGTTAAGCACAACGTGCTGTTACATGGCCATGTTAAAAAAGTATGTTTCCTTCCGCATCTTGAGTTCATCTTTGTCTGTCAGGAGGTAAGTAGCATTTTTCATCATTGGCCCTTTGGACACAATTCTATTGTTTTAAAAATATTTTTGCATATTTTTACATTTGTCCTATTTTTTTTTTAAAAAAAGTCTGATATTGCTCAAGTTTCTATTTTTCAAGTATAATTTCTCTTTTCTTTTTCAATACTTAGGGAATCTTTTCTTTGTCTTTGTAACTTTATAGGTTAACAATTATATGCCCTAGAGAATTTTAGTTAGCATTTCTTCAAGCTGGGATCCTCTGTATTGCTTGTACTGTCAGTGTTGCTCCACCTTTTCCACTCTGGAAAAGTTTTTTCTAATGGGGTTTTGGAATGCAATATCTGTGGTATTTGTGAACCCAATTGACTGACTTCTGTTGTTTCTAACTTTATTTTTTGAAACTGTTACTTGCTCCTAGATTTTTAAAAATTTTTTCATCTCTATTATATTATAGGGTTGTTATTTTTATTATTTATTCATTAGAGTAAAGCAGAAAGCCCAAATTTTCTTCAGGCTTTGGACAAGCATAGAAAATAAAGAGGTCAGGAGATGGTCCCTCTTATCAAGTTTGGTATTTTGGAAAGAGAGTCAGAGAGCATACTCACTGTTCTAGTAAGGTACCAGGTGTCTTCCAGAGGCCTAGATCAATCTAGCTCTGGGACCCCATCTGGAAAAGGAACTAGAGGCATTGGAGCCTCTCCTCCTGAGTGTTGGGATTAGGAAATTAGAATGATGTCCTGGCTTCTGGAGGTGGTGGTGGCAGGGTGTGTGTGCTGCAGTAGAAGGGGTGGGGAAAGGCCTCAGCAATTTACGACTCATTTCAAAAAGTCAGAGAGATGACAGGTTACAAATGTCTCTATTTGTCACGCCAAAGGAGCTAGCACATGAGTAACTGGAGGTGTAAGTTTCTGTACAGGCTCAAGAACTCCAGGACAGTAAGACATTGTAATGGTAACAATATCACTCCTCCTGAGGCAGCATGATACAGTAAAAAGAGCATTGGAACTGCAATCAGGAATGACCTGGATTTCAATCCAATCTCTGACACAATAGCTGTCTGACTTTGGGAAATTCACTCAACCTCTCTCAGTCTATTTCATCTTTAAAATGGGAATAGTCCTACATACTTTAATCTTACACAGTTGTTCTTAACATCAACTGAGATAACGTGTGTAAAGCAATTTGCAAAATTTAAACTACGATATATAAAAGACTGCTACTATTCTACTATCCTAGTAATTTTTGCAAATTTGTTTTTGCTTCCTTTTTCTCCTTTTTTTTTTGATGTAATATGGAGAAAGTTAGACAATATTTCTAGTTCCTTGAGGTGATTTGGGCACAGCTGGCTCCTGTTCTACCATTTTACATGAAGTCTCATCAAATATTTCTGAGATATTTTCAAGTAGATAATTTTTGGGATAGTGATCAATTCACTGGAAAGAAGTCAGTAAGATAATGAGAGGTTTTAAAGATAGTCAACAAAATTGAACAACACATTAAATTATATAAACAACTAATTAGCTTTAGAAGTATAAGTATGCCAAAGAAACAAAAATGAACAAAATACTAACCATCAACCTCTACCAGGGTAAAAGGGTCTGTATGCCACCCATCTTCTTTTTTGGCAGGCTGTACATCCAAGTGACCATAAAAACACACTGTGGATTTCTTTGGGTCATTACCAAGTTCAGCTAGAAGAATGGGAGGTATTGGAAGTTTCTGCCCATCAGGTAGCTGCAGAAATACAAGTGAACACACTGAAATCAGTCTTGTCACATAGCTTGACTTCTCAATGGGTGGAGGAAGGAAAGAATTTGGAACACAATAACTTTTTTTTCCTAAATGCTAAAATAAATAAATAAAGCATAATTATAAAGAGAAGAGAGAAATAATATTAGTCTTCCAGAGAAGCTAGAAATGTAGGATTGGGAGTCTCATGTAATTTGAATCATTGTATAGCCAATAATTATTTCTTTATATCTTGGGTATTTCTATTTATTTTCTTTAATATTAATTCTTCTTGTGATGGCAAGGAACTGGAAATTGAAGGGATGCCCATCCATTGGGGAATGGGTAAACAAATTGTAGTCTATGATTGTGATGGAAGACTATTGTGCTATAAGAAATGATGAGGGGGTGGAGCCAAGATGTCGGAGTAGAAAGACTCATGTATGCTAGCTCCGAACCCACAGTCATATATTTCCTGCAAAAAGAACTCCCCACAAATTCTGGAGCACTGCAAGGCACCCAGAAACACAGTGGAAAACATCTCGGTTCCAGAGAGCCCTGGAGAGCCGTCCCCAAAGGTCCGTCGTGCACCGGACAGTGGAGTCCACCCCTGTGCTGCCCTGGCCGCGTGGCCCCAGAGGAGCAGATCTGAGCAGGCTTCAGGGACAGAATCTCTGGCAGCCGGGAAGGTCCCTCCGCCCGCAGATGCTACAGGTCAGTGAGAGAAATGTCTGGGCTGGCCGAGAGGGGAGCGGGGTGTCTCCGTGACTCAGGCCCCCTCGGGAGGCAGCGGCGGAGGCAGCAGAGGCAGCCCGGGACTCCAGAACAGCAGACAGGAGCTCAGGGCCATTACTGAAGGTCTCTACATAAACCCCCTGAGGGAGCTGAGCCTAGGAGACGGCCCTGCCCCTACCCAAGCACCAGAACTTAAGCTCACATTGAATAGCAGCCACGCCTGCTGCAGAAAGCCTATTTGAATCTCAGACCCCAAGCACTAGTTGGGCAGATCTAGGCAGGGGTGGACAGGAATCTCAGAAGTCAAGTAACTGGCTGGGAAAATGCCCAGAAAAGGGAAGAAAAATAAGACTATAGAGAGCTTCTTTGAGCGGGTGCAAATGTTCCCACCTTTCATTTCTGATGACGAGGAAATATTCTTACCATCAGGGAAAAACGTGGAGGTCGGGGCCTCTGTATCCCAGACATCCGAAATAGATATCCAATGGGCTCAGGCCATGGAAGAGTTCAAAAAGGATTTTGAAAATCAAGTTAGACAGGTGGAGGAAAAACGGGGAAGAGAAATGAGAGAGATGCAAGAAAAGCATGAAAAACGGGTCAATACCTTGGTAAAGGAGACCCAAAAAAATGCTGAAGAAAATAACACTTGAAAAATAGACTACCTCAATTGGCAAAAGAGGTTCAAAAAGCCAATGAGGAGAAGAATGCTTTCAAAAGCAGAATGAGCCAAATGGAAAAAGAGGTTCCAAACCTCCCTGAAGATAATAGTTCTCTCAAAATTAGAATGGAACAGATGGAGTCTAATGACTTTATGAGAAACCAAGAAATCACAAAACAAAACCAAAAGAATGAAAAAATGGAAGAGAATGTGAAATATCTCATGGGAAAAACAACTGACCTGGAAAATAGATCCAGGAGAGACAATTTAAAAATTAGGGGACTACCTGAAAGTCATGATCAAAAAAAGAGCCTAGATATCATCTTCCATGAAATTATCGAGGAAAACTGCCCTGATATTCTACAACCAGAGGGCAAAATAAGTATTGAAAGAATCCATCGATCACCGCCTGAAAGAGATCCAAAAAGAGAAACTCCTATGAACATTGTGGCCAAATTCCAGAATTCCCAGGTCAAGGAGAAAATATTGCAAGCAGCTAGAAAGAAACAATTCCAGTATTGTGAAAATACAATCAGGATAACTCAAGATCTAGCAGCTTCTACATTAAGGGATCGAAGGGCGTGGAATAGGATATTCCAGAAGTCAAAGGAACTAGGACTCAAACCAAGAATCACCTACCCAGCTAAACTGAGTATAATACTTCAGGGGAAAATATGGTCTTTCAATGAAACAGAGGACTTTCAAGCATTCTTGATGAAAAGACCAGAGCTGAAAAGAAAATTTGACTTTCAAACACAAGAATGAGAAGAAGCATGAAAAAGTAAACAGCAAAGAGAAGTCATAAGGGACTTACCAAAGGTGAACTGTTTACATTCCTACATGGAAAGATAATATTTGTAACTCTTAAAACTTTTCAGTATCTGGGTAGTTGGTGGGACCACACACACACATGTACATGCATGCATGCACACACACATACACACATGCACACACATACAGAGACAGAGAGCACAGAGTGAATTGAATAGGATGGGACCATATCTTAAAAGAAATTAAGGTAAATGGTGAGAGAGAAATGTAGGGGGAGGAAAGAGGGTGAAATGGAATGGAGTAAATTATCTCTCAGTCAAGAGGCAAGCAGGAGACTTTTTAGTGGAGGGAAAAAGAGGAGAGCTGAGAGAAAAACATGAAGTTTACCCTCATCACATTTGACTAAAAGAAGGAATAAAATGCACACTCATTTTGGTATGAAAACCTATCTTACAATACAGGAAAGTGGGGGAGAAGGAGATAAGCAAGGCGGGGGATGATGGAAGGGAGGGCAATGGGAGGAGGGAGCTATCTGAAGTCAACACTCTTGGGGAGGGACAGGATCAAAAGACAGAATAGAAACAATGGGGAGCAGGATAGGATGGAGGAAAATACAGTTAGTCTTACACTACACGACTATTATGGAAGTCATTTGCAAAACTACACAGATAGGGCCTATATTGAATTGCCTGCCTTCCCAGAGGGAATGGGTGGGAAGGGAGGGATGGGGAGAATTTGGAACTCAAAGTTTTAGGAACAACTGTTTAGTATTGTTGTTGCTACTAGGCAAGAAGACATACAGTTAATGAGGAATAGAAAGTCATCTGGTCCTACAGGACCAAAGAGAAGAAGGGGACAAGAGAAGGGAGGTATGATAGAAGAGAGGGCAGACTGGTGATAGGGAAAATGAGAATGCTTGGTGTATTGGTGTGGGGGTAGGGGATAAAAGGTGAGAAAATTTGGAACCCAAAATTTTGTGAAAATGAATGTAAAAAGTTAAATAAATTTTTATTAAAAAAAAAAAAGAAAAAAATAAATAAATGAAAATATTTTAAAATTTTAAAATAAAAATAAAGTGTTTTCAACATGCAAACAAGTAATACACTTGTTTATTCATTCTCTTCAGTGAATTATTGAAGGTTAACTGATCTGAGATCAGTAAGAATGGCTAATAATAGATAACATATATAGTGTTTATTGGCACTGGCTAAAGCACTTTACAATTATTATTTCAATTGAACCTTACAGCGACCTTGGGAGATAGATGATATTGTTGGCCCATTTTATAGATGAGGAAACTGAGGCAAACAGAAGTTAAGTGACTTGGCCAGGGTCACACAGCTAGTAAGGATCAGAGACTGGATTTGAACTCAGCTCCCTTTCTCCAGGTCCAGTGCTACCTACCTCCTGACCAGGTAGTCAAACTGATCCCAAAACAAAGGTCTTGGAATTTAGGATTTAAGAATACCATTTATGATTGAAACTTTTAATTCCTCTAATGACATGGAACAGCTATCTAGAATCTAGGGTAATTTACATTCAATTTAAGAAGAATGACTTGAAAAGTCAGAGTTCTAAGACTTCAGGGTAGGAATGAGACTAATATTTTAAGAGAATGACCATTTCTAAACTGACTTAAAGACCCTAGTGACCTTCATTATCTCTCAAATTCTGATAATCCTTATATGGCTGAGTCATCCATAGATAATACATGTTAAGACATTTATTAGACTTGTACATTGATGCCTTATACAAATAAGAATGGGGACAAAAGATATTGCTCAATGATACATAAAACCATAAAGGGACATGGGCCAGTTATGCAAAAAGACTAGGAGATAAGGTGGACGGCTTGAATGCTATATTAGCATCCTCAAAATATAATAAAAACACAGAGGGAGGTCTTCAGTACATTATGTGGCTCCTCCATGGAGGACGAAGTAAAACCAAGAAATATAAAGAGAAAGTGTGGAGGCACTTGGCTGCTCTGTTCTTGGCGTGCCTCTTTAATAGATGATGTCCAAGGAGAGACAATGCTCTTAAGATGAAGCCTTGGCCCTTCTTCCCATTGAGTCCAAGTGTGACCCCATGAATTTGGATCTCAGTTGTTGGTCTCTGATTTCTTCTTTTCTGTTTTCAGTAAAAGGATTGGAACCTCTGATCTTAAAAATTTCAAAAGGTCAGGAGTCTGAATCCATGTTGAGTTTTGCAACTTGATGCCCCAAGGATCAAAGAATAGACTTTGAAATTGACCTTCAGGGCCCAGTCTAGTGATAATTAAAACAAGGACATATCCAACAATCAAACCACACCTGGATATGCTATGTAGAAACTGTGCTAAGAGAAGCACACTCTTCCCAGAGAGTGAAGTGGTATAGATGAGAGTGTGCCTCTGAAGTATTAGGGCAATAGGGCAAATGTTTCTAATTTTGTTCTTCTTACATCTTTGAAGTAAATATTCCTTTGTAAAAGCTTTAAAAAGAAAAAAAGAATAGAGGAATTATAATATTCTCTGGTGGAGAGACCTCATGAAATCATCACTTTAGCTAAGTGTCATGTTCAGGGTTAGGTAGAATTTCTTTTTTTTTTTTATCAGCAGGATCATTTTTCCCATTGGCTTTTTTTTTTAATTATGCTATTTTTTAACATTGTTTATTTTGAGTTCCAAATTTTCTCCCTCCTTCCAACCTCTTCCTTACTCTTTGATAAAACAAGCATTGTGATACCATTATATGTGTGAAGTCATATAAAATATATTTCCATATTAGCCATGTTGCAAAAAAAAAAAAGGCAAGAAAAATTAAGTGGAAAAAATATACTTCAATCTGTACTCAGATTTCATCTGTTTTCTCTTTGGAGGCAGATAGCATTTTTCATCATGAGTCCTTTGAAATTGTCATGGATCATTGCATTGAACAGAGTACCTAAGTCTTTTACAGTTGATTATCCTTACAATATTGTACAATATTGTTATTACTATGTTCAGTGGTTTTCTGGTTCTGTTCATTTCATTTTGCATTACTTCATATAAGTCTTCCTAGGTTTTTCTGACTCCATCCCTTTTGTCATTACTTATAACATAAGTAATGCTTTTTTCATTGATCTCTTTGGGATACAGACCTAGTAGTGTAATTGCTGGGTCAAAGGATAAGTGCAGTTTTATAGTTCCAAATTGTTCTCCAGTCCATGAACAACAGTGTATTAGTGCTCCTGCTTTTCCACATCCCCTCCAATATCTGTTATTTGCCTTTTCTTTTATGTTAGCTAATCTGATAGGTGCAAGATGGCATTAGGTAAGATTTTAAATCCTTACCTAAGACAAAGTAAACTGGAATAGGGTAAATACATTGAAGGAAAAATTTATCTAGTATTCTGTTATTACTAAAGAGACACATCACCATATTCATTAGAAATCAGATAAAGGGCAGAGAATTTCCATGGTTAACACAAGGCACATTACCTGTTGATATCCCATGTCTATTGAATCTACAGTGGCTCCTAAGTGTCGAAGCTTGTCTGCAGCTATATCCATCATTTTGAAGATTTCTTGTCTGAAGTGAGGCAGGGGTTGAACAGAATCACTTTCAATGGCCACCCATTCCTTAAGTGACTATGAGGAAAGTCAATGATCTATTTAGTGTGGAGAAAGGGGAAGGGGTAGCAAATAGAGAAATCTGCTCTTCCAGTATTCAGGAATATTTCAAGCCTGAACCTATCAAATCACCTTCTTTTCCCTTTGTCTAAAAGCAAGCAAACTGTAATCATATGATAGAAAGATAGAAGAGGAACTAACAGACTATTAGTTATTCTTGGGGTTATCCAATGAGATAACCCCAAGAATATTGGCAAAAAAAGTGTTTAAAAGTTATTGCTATTAGATGTATAGTTTTTATTAGGAACTTCAGGACAAGAACTTTATTAAGAGCTTCAGAACAAACATCTGTCCTTTTTCTGGTCAATATAATTATTTCATGAGATCAAAAGATTAAGGTACCACAATCATCTTCCTTTTTGTTAACATTATCAAGAATTAATTAGTTCTACATGGCCTCTGGAGTCATTATAGATTGGCCAGGGGAAAGTGTTTAGGATTTTCCTGTTTGGAATTTTTAAGGATTTTGGTGAGACCATCCAGCCTTCTCTCTTTTGGCTTTTCCTGGCACAGGGTCATGCTGTGACCTTGTCTTTTTTCTCATCTTGATTATATCTGGCTGCTACTCACCCTTATGCTACCTTGGGACATCAAGGAATGTAGTAGACCAGATTTGTTTAAATCAGTAAGAACCCTAAAGGGATTTTTAGGCATTTTGTTTTTATTTCATTAGTGGATGAAACTTTCTAATGTGCAAACTCCACATACACCAATATAGTCTGTCATATAGAATTTTAGAGGGGTGCCAATTGTACTAAGAGGCTGTGACTTATCCAATGATCCCATGGTCAATATCTGTTGAAAACAGGACTTCAGCCCAGGTATTCCTGTTTCCAAGGATAGCCCCGTAACCACTAGGTCAGACTGCCTTTCTTTTAGTTATATATCCAGTTGTCTTGCCTTGAAACATCAGTGATTTTGAATTTCTGATTTGGTATGAAATGGTCTATTAAACGTCTGGTCTTCTGCACTTTTTAACTGATATTTACACTATGGTATTTTTTTTTCTTAAATCTACATTTTTATTTAAATTATTTTCTCAGGGGACTCTTGGCCTTAATATTATGCATTTTACATCCCACTCGTGATCTTTCTAGATAAAATTGGTTGTGCTTTTGCTGACCCACTTCTGATAGAGAGTTCAATTTCTCACTAGTGGAACAAATTGTTTCATACACACATACACACACACACACACACACACACACACACACACACACACACACTTTCTTTGACAAGGAATTTAGAAGGCAGAATTTTGTCCTGGATTTTTTGCAGCCTTTCTGAATTCCCTGTTTATTAACATCATGGCTATTACCTGACTGTTCTAAGACTGAGTGTATTTTCAGCAACAGAAAAAGATGTATTGGGACTTCAAAACCCAACTTCGGACTCTTTTCTGTTAATGCCACCCTATTGAGTACATTTAACAAATAAAGCTTGCTACTAATCCAACTATCCAATGTGTAAAAAAAATTAAAGCTTGGGTCACTTGACTGGACTTCAATATATATATTTGCAACTTGGAGCAAAACATGAAGTGACTCTGTTTTATAGATAAATAGCAGTCCAGTGTCAAGGACAAGAATAGGAGACTGAAAATCAGGGAGACCTGAGTTCTAGTCCTCTCTCAGTTATTAACTGTGTGATGCTGGGCAAGTTATTTAGGTATCCCAGGATTTACTTTCCTCATCTGGATAGGAATTCATCACAGGATACCAGATTTATTGCCAGAAGGAACTTCAGAGATCATCTAGTGTAAGCCTGTTGCTTTGTAAATAAAGAAATTTGGGCCCAGGGAGGAGAAATAACTTGTCTAAGATCACAGTAATGGCACAGCCATGTTCCGAACCCAGGTCCTCTTATTCCTTCTTTCCAATGACATACTGCCTTTCAGAGAAAGGTAGTAAGGAATAATGAACACTGGGCCCTCATCACCTGAAGGGTAGATTCTTAAATTATACATAGGCATTTATTCCTACCTGAATAAATTCATTTTGATGAAGATCAATGTACTGGAAGATGTTCTCTAGCATTCCTGAGGAGGGAGGGGAGGAAGAGGAGAACAGCCCTCCCTCAAGAAGGAGAAGTACTGTGAAGATGGAGGAAGCCTGCAAATTCAAGGGGGAAAACGTCAGTTCAAAATAGAGTCAAGAAGATTTACTCTTCATCTCTCATGTAATTAAAGCTCTTTCTTCTCCCAGCTGAAGAAACAATTGAGTTAAAATGCAAGGTCATAGAATTAGAAATGTACTTTCCTTCTTTCACAAGAAATTGCCAAAGCAATTCACGAAGACTGTACATGGAGGAGCAGTGGGGATTGCAAGGTATTTGAGTGGTAAGAGTATATACGTTAATGACAAGATCATAGTTCTGTAAGGGATGAATGATTATGGGGGTGATGATACTATTATTATAATAATAAATCACTAGCATTTATATTGCACCTACTATGTGCCAGGCACAGTGCTAAGCACTTTACGAATATTGTTTTATGTAATCTTCACAACAGCCCTGTGCTATAATCCCCGTTTTACAGTCAAAGAAACTGCCAATAGAGATTAAGTGCCTTGTCCAAAGCAACCAAGTTAATAAGGCCACACTGGAATGCAGGTTTCTCTATCTCCAGGCCTGGCCCTTTATCCACTGCACCACCTAGCTATCCATCTAATTCAATATCCTCATTTTGCAGTTGAGGAAACAGACTTAGAAAGGTTAAATGGTTTGCTCCAAGGCACACAGAGTATGCACCTAAAGTGAAGGGTTGCACCCTGATGCTCAGATTGTAAACATATCAATAGTTTCCCTATACCATGAAGGGATCTGTACAGTACAGGAGGATTCATCCAATCAAGATTTATTAAATACCGTTTAAGCTCATAGGGAGCATTGAAAAAAAAGCTGCAGCCCTCATGAAGGGCTCTATCGCTAGTTGTATTTTCTTCTTACATTCTTCCTCAAGCACAGCATTTAGAATGCTCAGGTATGAAATTATGAATATTATCATCAAATTTGTGATGAGTACATCAAGCAAAAGCCAAAAGACAATCTTACAGGGATGCCCAGTTTATTCCTTCTTTATAGGTTCAATACACGCACACACACACTGAGCAAGTTGATTACATTAATTACATGTTTTAGAATCATAGGCTCATAGAAACTTGGAGTTGGTAGGAAAGAGGGAAGGATAGAAAGAAGGAAGCAAGAACAGAAGGAAGAAAATTACACAGTACATTTGTGAGTCAGAAACAGAACCCAGTTTTCTGGAGTCTACTTCCTACATCTATCTATCTATTAATTTATCTATATATCTTTCTTTAGGTCTAGGACTATGATGAAACTACCTCTGAAGAAATACCTCTATTAATACAAATGGAAGTTTTCTGTACCTTACAGTTTAAGAGAGTTGCCATGGGGTACTAAGAAGAGAAGGGGTTTAATTCAGAGTCACACACGGGCCGGTATGCGTCGGTCAGGACTTAAACCTGGGTTGTCCTAACTCCAATGCCAGCCCCTCTATTCGTTAAGCAGTACACCCTTTTTCACCAAGTTGACTGAATATACTATCATAATAATGAATTTCTCAATAATCTGTCATTAGGTCATATTTTCTGAGTTGTTTTTCCAGACACACTCTTGCTTATTCCCTTTTTGACCTGTGGGACACCTTTTCAAAATGGTCAGCTATTGAAGTTCGACCACAGAACCAAGAAAGCTGCTGCTCTGATCAAAGACTGACTGTATGAATTGGTCATAGCCAAATGCTTCACAGACCTCTAGATTCTAACATTTTCCTTATCTATATAGGTTTTCTCCCCCACTGCCTATCACAGTGCTCTGTATACCAAAGTCATTTAATAAGTGCTTATTGCTATGATAAACTCGTTCTTTTTAACATTTGTATTTTGTAAGATACTCATGATTTTGTCTCAGCTTTACAAATAGCACATAGAGCTTTAGAGGCACAAAGAGGCCTACAGATCATTACTTTGACTGATTCATTTTACAGATGAGGAACTGAGGCCTGGACAGGGTTAAGTGAGCTGCCTAAAGTCACACAACTGGTAACAGGGTAAATCTTCTGCCACTAAGTTAAATACTCCTTATGTCTTTTTTTTTTTACAGTAATAAGGGGCTTTCAAAGATTAGCCTTTGAGCAGTTAATGAATTTCCTTCTTTTCTACTTATTCTCACTCCCCACCAAAGAAATCACATGTAAATGTCTGTGGTAAATAGAACATCAAATTAGTTTATTCATTAGTGTTAAGGATGTTGGAGAAATTTATTCTCATTATTCTAAGTCTTACAGCACAGTGGTTAAAAAGCTCTGCCCTTCGCAACTGAGCCAAAGAATCATGTGCCTAGATCATTTCTACAAGAAAACAGAAAAATGGTAATTACCATAGTAAGAAAGGGATATGTGACTAGACACTTTGGTTTAATTTTCAGATTTTTCAAATGAGTTTACACTTACATGCAGTTGGATATGCAACTGCCACTTCTCTGTTTCATTTGCAATTTTAGGGCCAATGATGTGTTTTAAATGTGTCCTAAAATATGTACACATGCATTAGATTGTGATGGTGGAAATCCAGCTCTTAAAGATTGATATTAACGCAGATAATTGCAGGCACTAAGGCAAGCTGGGCAGATGGAATGATCAGGGTCAGGAAAGCTTTACAGACTCCTAAAATCCCAAAAATGTAGGCAAGTAATGGCCTTATTGATGTGCAAAGCTGGAGCTAAATAGAATTTTATGTCTGAGTTCATGGCCCAACTGATGTGATTGAGTCAGTAGGAAAGAGGAAACTTGGCCCATGATCACACCAACATGTCAGTGTTAGAAGCTGGGGTAAAGGAACCCAGGAGACAGATTGGCCAGTTACCTGATGTACTCTATCTTACCTCCTCAGCAGATTTTGATTTTCTGGTGTGAATGCTAAAGACACTATAATCCTAGCAACCTTTTCTGGTGCTACATGCTACTCTGGCCTAAAGGAGTAGCAGACATACTCTTTGCTTCTCGCTCTCACTTGCAGGTTATACCTTTGCCATTATCTCTCAGCATCCTCTCCTCCACTGAAGGTCAGTCATACTCTCTATCATCCAGTCCTAACTGGTCTCTTTGTCTCATTACTCCCTCTCCAATGCAGCCTCCACAAAGCTGCCAAAATGACATTCCAAAAAACAATGGTTCCCAGCATGGGACATGCAAGATGATCCACTGGGGCGCAGCAAGGAAATATTAGAACTATCTTAAAAAAAAGAAATCAAGCTTTACTAAAATTTAACATACAGGTTGACTTTCATCCTCATTCATTCATCTGTACTTTATCTAAATGTGAAAAGAAACACTCCTCGCATATAATTTATTATAATATTTGTTTCTTCAATTCTTCAGCAACATTCTTATGCATCTCCCAGCAATATTTGCTAACAATGGAATGTATTTTAGGCTCCCCACATTGTTTTCCATGAAGTATTTCAACAGTTTTTAGGAAGAACAAATGTTTCCCTAATGGTATTTTTGTCCTTTTCTATCAAGTAAGAAAAGGTTTCCAAACATTTTCGCTAAGTTTAGAGAAATTTTTTAAAGTACTGGATCCAGTGTGATTGTCACTGTAGTCACATTGTAGTATACCTGACGAAGAGCTAGAAATCCTAGGAGTGGAAGAGGACAGCTCTGCCTTTTTTTTCCTATCCACTTGTGCTCATATCATTACTATTTTCAATCCTAGCTTCTTTGCCAGTATGTTTTTAGACAACTCATCTATTTTGTGAGGGTAGCTTAGGTCAAACTAGATGATATAATCCACAAATTCACCTACCCAAGGCACATAAAAAAGAAGTCCAGTTTTTAAATGTTGAAAGAGAATGAAAGGAATATGGGAGCTCCATTGTCAATAATCACAATACGGCACTTTATAAAGTGAAAAATTCCACTTTCCTATTCCTGGAAAATGATACCCGGGGGGGTTGTCATAACCTGAAATAACTGCCTCATTTCTGTGTTACTGCTCTGGATAGAAAAGGCAGATTAGTGTAGTGGAAAGAGTATTTGATTGGGAATGAGGACAGCTAGTGTTTAAATCCTCTCTGCCACTTTTGTCTGTGATTATCATCAATAATAATAGCTGACATTCTATTATGTGGTGATTTAAATATATTATCTTATTTGATCCTTACAAGAACCACTTGAGAAAGACATCAAATTCAGTGCTCTTACCACTACTATGCCAAAGTAATCCTAATATTAGTAGTTATAATCAAATCAGCGTGCATTTATTAAGCACCCCCTTACTATGTGCCAGGCATGCAAAGCCCTGAGGTTACCAAAACCCCAAAACCAAAAACAATCCCTTCTCTCAAAGACATCTCAGTCTAATGGGGGAGACAACATGTAAACAACTAGGTACAAAAAAAAATATGTGGATAAAATGGAGATAATCTCAGGGGAAAGCAATCAGCATTGAGAAGGATCAGGGAAGACTTCTTATAGAGGATGAAGTTTAGTTGAGTCTTGAAAAAAGTCAAGGAAGCCAGAAGGCAGAAATGAGGAGACAGTTCTAGGTACTGGGGACAGCCAATGAAAATGCAAGGGAGCTGGGAGACAGTAACTTCTGAAGGAGCAGCAAGAAGGCCAGTGTTATTGGAGTATCAAGTTTGTGGAGGGAAGTAGGATTTAAGAAGATTGGTAAGGTAGTATGGGGTTAAGTTATGAAGGGTTTTAAAAGTCAAGCAAAATATTGTTGTTTTATCCTGAACATTATAGGGAGTCACTTGATTTTATTTAATAGAGAGGTGATACAGTCAAACAACAGCTAGAGTGGGGAGAGACTTGAGGCAAAGGGGACAAACCAGAAAGTTATTGCAATCATTTAGGTGTGAGGTAATGAGTCTTCACCAGGTTGTAGGCAGTGCAAGAGGAGAGAAAGAAATATATACAAGGGATGAGAGATCTTATGAAGGTAGACTCAATAGGACTTGGCAATTATTTGGAAATGGGGTAAGAATGGTGGTGAGAGAGTGAGGAGTCAAGAATGACACATAGATTTTGAGTCTGAGTGACTGGGAGGATGGTGGTAGCCTTGGCACTAAGAAGTCAATTAGAAAGAGGAGAGTTTTTAGGGAAAAATAGTGAGTTCAGTTTGGAACAGTGGAGTTCAAGATGTCTACAGGACATTTGGTTCAAGACATCCAATAAGCAGTTAGAAGATGCGAGACTGGAAGTTAGCAGAGAATTAGAACTAAAAATTAGATCTGAGAATCATTTGCATAGAGATAGTAATTGAATCCATAGGAATTCATAAGATTACCATGAGAAATAGCAGAGAGAGAAAATAGGAATGTCCAAGACAGAACCTTGGAAGACATTCACAATTAGTAGTCATGTCTTAGATGAAGTTCCAGCTTCCTCCAAGAAAATGGAGGAGAAATCAGCCAGGTCAGAGGAAAATCAGAAGAGAGTGATACCATCAAAACCTAGACAGAAGACAGCATCAAAGAGTGACTGACATTATGAAAGGCTGCAGAAAGGTCAAGGAGGGTAAGGATTGAGAAAAATCCATTAGATTTGGCAATTAAGAGATCATTAGTAACTACAGAGAGAGCAGTTTAAATTGAATGATGTGGACAGAAGTCAGAGCTTTAAGAAAAGAATGAGAGGAAAGGAAATGGAGGTACTGATTACAGACACATTTCTCAAGGAGTTTAATCATGAAATAGGGGAAGAAATAAAGGATGATAGTTGGTAGGGATGTTCAGATCAAGAGAGATATGTATGAAGATGAGAGAAGCATGAGTGTATTTGTAGGCAGTAGGGAAGTAGCCAGTAGACAGGGAGAGATTGAAGATAAATGAGAGAGTGGAGATGATAGAGGAAGCAATCTGCTGGGGGAGATGGGATATAGTGGGATCACCTGTGTACATAGAAAGATTTGCATTGGGAAGGAGAAGGGGCATTTCTTCATATAAGTTAGGGAAGGAAGAGATAGTAGCAGAAGGAATCTCAATGATGTGATAGGAAAAAAGGGAAAAGAGGGAGGAGCTCTTGATGAATAACTTCAATTTTTTTCAATGAATTATAAGGCAAAGTTCTCAGTGGAAAGGATGGAAGAAGGGAGTCTTAGGAGGCTTAAGGAAGGATGAAATGATCTGAAAAAGCTGCCATAATTAATGGGATAATGAATCAATTGGGGAAGTAGAAAAGGATTGCCTTGCTACAGTGAAGGCCTAGTTGATAATATGAATATAAATATAAAATATAAACCTAGTCAGCAAGGTTTCATGATTTTTTCCGGTTTTGTCCAGTCCAGTAGCACATGAGTAGGGGTGAGGGCAGCAGACAGTGGGAGTAATCCAAGGCTGAGGCTTGCAGGGCAAGGTAAGCTTTAGGCTAAGGGGACAAAGCACATTGCATATACTGATGGTGAGTGGAATAATTTTCTCAAGAAGTTTTCATATTTTTTTGTGTGTTTTGACCACAGAATGGGATCCCCACCTGCAACAGTAATCAGGTCAAGGTTTGGTAAGAAGACGATTTTTAGGGTCCCTTTTCTAGCCCTTTCTTCACACCAAGAGGTGAACAAGGTGATCCTTAGAAGGATGATCAGACATCAAGAGGGCTGCTGAATCCCACCGCTGCTTCTAGTGAGATGACCCTATCACCTAGGCTGCCCGTAGGCAAGGTTGTGGCTACAGCTTCCAGTGAATCTGCACCTGCTACTTCTTTACTTGTCTGTCCCCACAAGACATTGAGACAGATAAAAATGATAAAATGGTATAAGTGATGTCTTGATTTGTGTTTAAATTGAAGTGAGACAGAGTTGCACAAAGTCATCAGCCTCACTTCCTCTTCTAGAGTCATCACAGTCAAGCAGTAGGACAAGACTACTGGTGATGGCTTGAGATGCAGTGGATGACCTTGGTGTCTGATGTCTAACCAAGTTCTAAGCGCTCCACAGTCCTCCTTCAGTTGCCTGCATGGCCATTGGAACAAATTGTTCTTATCCATCCATTCGACCAGGGAAAGTCTTCTCATGCTTGGGGTAGACATCCCCTTACTCACAGGTTTGAGACTCCTCAGTTATCCTTCACCTGCTTTAGCTAGTGTGCCAAAATGGTTTACTGGGGGTGTGGCTGCTGTGCTTCTTGGAGCTGCAGTAAGAGTTAGGTAGATAAGGTGAACACTAAAGGTGGAAAGCAGCCCTCATACCAGAAGTACTAGTCTTCCCTGAACACACCTTATACCTCAAGGATGAAAATAAGGCAGAGGTCAGTGGGGAATCAAGAAACTCGTTCTTGGAATTTGAACAATGACAACCAGGAATTCAGAATCACTAGAATGAAAAGGGTGATGGGCTAGAAATCTTAGTCATTGAGGAATAAGTTCATGTAGGTTATCATCGGTCATATGGGTTAGGTTTGGGGTGGAGTAGTCCCAGGACATCAGGCAGCTGTAAGTGGCAGGAAAGGGGGAGAGGAATACCAGAGAGGGTGAAGGTGCCTAAAGCACTAAGAGAGGTTAGGAAACTCTCCTTCTTCCTGGACAGGTGCAGGTGAGGTGACAGGTGCAAAGCACTTTATATACATTATCTCAAGTGATCCTCACAGCTTCCCTCCAGTCCTGTGGTAGATGCTCTTATGACCCTCATTTTATAAATAAAGAAACAGGCAGAGAGAGTTTAAGTGACATCCCCAGGATCACACACTGGGTTAAGCATATAAATCAGGAGTCAAACTCAGACCCTCTTGCCCTCTATCCAAATTTCCACCCAGCTGTCTCACTAGTCAACAGACATTTAATAAGAACCTACTATGTGGGGATCTAAAGAAAGGCAAAAATAGTCGCTGCTCTCAAGGAACTCAGTCTAATAGGGGAGACAACATGTAAACAACCAGGTACTATACATGATATATACAGGATAAATTGGAGATAATAATGAGGAGGATCAGGTCAACCATTCTGGAGAGCAGTTTGGAACTATGCCCAAAAGGCTACAAAAATGTGCATACCTTTTGACCCAGCAATACTGCTTCTAGGACTCTATCCCCAAGAGACCATAAAAATGGAAGTGTTCCACATATACAAAAATATTTATAACAGCTCCCTTTGTGGTAGTCAAAAGCTGGAAATAAAGGGGATGCCCATCAATTGGGGGATGGCTGAACAAGTTGTGATATATGAATGTAATGGAATACTATTGTGCTATAAGAAATGATGAACAGGAAGACTTCAGAGAGGCCTGGAAAGACTTATATGATCTGATGCTGAGCAAAAGGAGCAGAACCAGGAGAACTTTGTACACAGCAACAACCACAGTGTGCAAGGAATTTTTCTGGTAGACTTAGTCCTTCACAGCAATGTAAGGATCTAAAAAATTCCCAATGGACTCGAGACAAAATGCCTTCCACATCCAGAGAAAGAACTATGGAATTTGATTGCAGAATGAAGCAGACCATTTTCTTGTGTTATACTTTGTTTTTTTTCTCATGGTTTCTGCCATTCATTTTAATTCTTTCATGCAATATGATTAAGGTGAAAATGTATTTAATAAGAATATATGTGTTGAACCTATATAAGATTTCACATCATCATCCTGGGGAGGGAGGGACAAAAATCTAAGATGTATGGAGGTGATTCTAGAAAACTGAAAACAGATAATAAAAAAAGATAATTTTAAAAATTGGCAAACAATAAAAAAAAATAAGGAGGATCAGGGAAGACTTCTTGTAGAGGGCAGAACTTTAACTGAGCTATGAAGGAAGCCAGAAGTGAGAAAGGGGGAGAAAGAGACTTCCGAGCATGGGGGAAGCTAATGAAAATACCAGGGAGTTGGGAAATGAAGAGTGTAACGTCACTATAGAGTTTGGGATTGGGGTGTAAGGTTTAAAGAGGTTGGGAAAGTAGGAAAGGCCAAGTTATGAAGGGTTTGGAAAGTCAAGCAATTTTATCCTTTGATCCTAGAAGTAACTGAGTCATTTGATTTTATTGAATAGATTTTATTGACATGATCAGACCCGAACTAGAATGGAAAAAGACTTGAGGCAGGGAGAACAACCAGCAGGCTAATGCAAAAGTCTAGGTGTGAGGTGGGAAGGACCTAAGCCAAGAAGGCGGCTGTGTCAGAGAGAAAGCCATACTGGAGAAGAGACATATTAGGCAGCTGGAATTGGACTTGACAGCTGATTGCATTTGGAGAGGCTGGAGGTGGTGAGGAAGAATGAATAAAGAATAATGCTCAACCTCACTGGACCTCAGTTTCCTTATGTGTAAAATAGGTTATACCCACAGTACCTACCACATTGGGCTGTTGTGAGGATCCGGACAGTACTGATCTCAAAGTTCCCTTTCCAGATCTAAATCTATGATTATTTTATGTGATTACAATATATGTATGATTATATGCATATTATTATATATCATATATATTAATATATAGGCTTCCCATGGGAATGTTCTTTTTGAGTTGAACAATGTAATGAGAAGGGAGCAATTGTCGCCCAGCATTCTTTCGTCCTCTATCAATGGCTGGCTGCACTGAAAATGAGCATCATGGCAGCAAGCAAATTAAAACTGACTAGCATAGCTCATCCAGGCAGAAAGGAGAAAGAAGCGCTGGTTTCTTAGCCCGTACATTTCTGTGTGCCCTGTTACTATTTCCATAGCTCATTAATGCAAGCTTCTTCATGCAATCCTGCTTAGTGTCAACACCAGAAAGCAAGAGTTGCCACTAAGTTGTTAAAATGTGAGTAATCAAGTGTAGATGATTAGTTTAATGTCAACAAGGCTGGTTTAATCAAATTTACCCAGCTAGGTAATAAGTTTGCATTGGAAAATCAGAATAAGGAAAGAAGTTGAAAATGGGGGAAGGGGAAACATTGAGGATATAATCTTGAAATATCAAGTTTTATTTGAAGTGATAGAAAAGCAAAGATACAAACTCAATTCTGGCAGAATATACAAAAATCATTAGGCTGTTATTAGAAAACTACAGAAATTAGAACTATGTGCTTTGCAGAGGCAAGGTAATTTACTGTTTGGGGGGAAAATAGCAATAAAACCAGTCACGGAATAAAATTTCCATCAAATATGCCTTGTAGTACTCCCTGTGAATGAAGTAGAAAGTTTAAATAGTAAGTTTATAAGGACATAATAAAGGCAAAATAAAGTATTTTAAATTCATGACAGTAAGACCATCAGCCAGAAGGTGGTGCTAACAAACCACTCATGCTCACACATCGCTTGTTTTGTTTTTCCGCTTGTTTTGTTTTTCCGTTGGGAACAATGACTGCACTGGACTGATTTCCTAATGTAGGAGGAATTCGCTTAGGTCAAGAGAAATCCCAAGTTACAAGATCATGAGCCAAAAAGCTGAAAGAGAACCAAGAGGAAATTAGGTCGTTCATCTCCTATGGCAGAGCAGGTCAACAACTCTGAAGGAAGAGAAGGTCACAGCGAGTGTGGCATTTTTGCAAGAGATCCATTTAAATTAATTTTTTGAATTTCCATCTCTGTTTTTAATTTTATTTGAAGTATTAGAACTTCAAAACAATGGAATTAAAGGTTAAAAATAAGTAAAATATAGACCAAGAAGGAAAAATAACAATTTCAACTCAAATGGTGTTTTCTGAGAATAAGCACTATTGAGAGTGCCTTAGTTGTGATCAAAATAAAAAAAACTGTACTGAAGACAGGTCATTTTCAATTTACTGTTTCTGATAAAGTGGCCAGGAATGACTGACTCATTTCACTCCTTTCCTATTTTGCATTTCATAAGATTTAAATTTGGAAGTAAACTTAAAGATCACCTGGTCTGTGATTTTATAGAAAAGGAAACTGAGGCCAGCAAAGGTAGAATTATTTGCCCAAAGTCACAGTTAGTAAAATTTGTATCTGAATACAGGTCTGCTGAATCCAAATCTAGTGCTCTTGGACAAGAAAAAAAGAAATGTCATTTAAATCTACTTTACAATTCCTTTTTGATCAAATATTACTTTATCTTTTATCAAGTATTATTATCTTTTTGATACTGGATTTGGTTATTTCAAGGCTTCAGTTGCACTACTTTTGTGATATGGAAAATGAATAGTAATAGCTAGCATCCCTATTATTATGTGCTATTATATAATAGTGTGTTGTTTCTCCATTTACAATAGATGCCTTCTTGGTCTCTTCTTAACTCTTTATAGTCTGGCTTCTGACCTCATTATTTAACTGAGACTACTCTCTCCAAATCCCCAGGGATCTCTTTTTATTATTTATGTTTTTATTGATATTTTGTGTTTCATGCATCACCACAGCTTCCCATGCACCCCTCCCTTTCTCCCTTGCAGAGAGCTAATCCCGTATGGCAAATAGTATTATTTTAGAGAGGAAAAAATAGTCAGCTCATACACTGAAAAAGTCTCAAAATACGTGCAATGTGACATCTGTGGTAGATTACAGGGTTAGGTTAGAAACATCTTTTCATACCTCTTTCTACATGTCCCAGTTGATCTTTATAATTTTGTTACATTTATTTTGGTGTGTCATTGCTCTTTCAAGTTACATTGTTGCAATCATTGCTAGAGAAAGAAATGATAAACCACACCAGTGTCTTTGCCACAAAAACCCCAAATAGGGTCACAAATTGGATGCAAATGAATGCTGCTGTAAAAATATAAAATTTGAGTATATAGCGCCTTTTTTGTTATAGTTAGTTTCCTTGGGATACAAGTTCTCTGGTTCAAAGGGAATGGACATTTTAATCACTTTTAATCACATTTATTTCCATACTTCCTAGTGCTTTACAAAATGGCTCTACCATTTCACAGCTCCACCAATAATCTATTAATGTGCTTATCTTTCCACAACCCCTCCAACATTTAGTGTTGCCATTTTTTGTCATTTTTAATGTTTTGCAGTAAAATATCAGGTTTGGAATATTCTTTGCTCCCCATTGCCATTTCCAGGTTCTCCCCCTTCTTCCTTCATTCAGTAACCTTTCTTCTTTGACATCCTTGCTATTATATCTATCACCTGATCAAAACCTTGGTAGCAGTGGTCTGTAGACCCCCACATCACTCGTTTCTTTTTCACTGAATTTAATACCTGGCTTACAATTTTTTTTCCTCCCCAAATTCTGCCCTCACATGAGAGGACTTCAACATGCTTATTGATTCTCTCAAATACCTTAACCACTCAGTTAATCAATTGCCCAACCTACTCTCCTCCCATGAGCAAATCCTCCACCGAACTTCCATCATACACATAAAGATGATGGTACCCTCAATTCCTTTTTTTTTTTTTAATACTTTGCAGGTCTTTTGAGAACTGTTTGATCATATTCTTTGACCATTTATCTATTGGGGAATAGCTATTTGTCCTATATATATTTATTAATTGTTTATAAATCTTGGATATCAAACCCTTATCAGAAAAATTTGATTATCAAGTTTTTTCCCCATTTAACCATTTCTCATCTTATCCTAGATGCATTAACTTTGTACAAAAGCTTTTCAGTTTCAAGTAATTAAAGTTATCTATTTTATCTTTTGTAATTCCCTCTATCTATTCTTTGGTTAAGAATACATCTCCTGTCCATAGTTGTGAGAAGTATATGATCTATTATTTCTCTTCTAATTTTTTTTTATAGTATGATCTTTAATACTATTCTGTTGCTCAGTCATTTGAGTCATGCCCAACTCTTTGTGACCCCATTTGGAGTTTTCTTGGCAAAGACACTGAAGTGGTTTGCCATTTCCTTCTCCAGCTCATTTTACAAATGAGTTAACTCAGAAATAAGAAATCGGATTTTAATTTCTCATACTTTACAATAAAGACACTGACACTTATACTAAGAACCTTCACTCTAGCCATCTCTGTTCATTCTGCATATACGCTAATAAACGTATATACATTTTTCTCTTATTCAGAGCCTAAGAAATGACTGAAGAATTGCAGACTACAGTAAGAGAGTTAGTAAAGGAAAATTGTAAAGAAATGAGTTTTTGTTTTAACAAAGAGGGGACTTCCTTTTTCTGGCAGGAAGACCCTAAAACCTCACAAGCTCATTGTCTTAGAGTCACTTAGAGTAATGTTAGAATTACTTTCTTAGTCACTTGGGTTCAAATTCCAGCTCTGCCATTTATTGTCTGTAACCTTGGGCAATTATTGTTGGGCCTCAGTTTCCTGTAAAATTAGGATTTTGGATTCTTAGATAATCTCTAATGATTCTTCCATCTCTAAATTTACAGTCCTTTGATCCATCCTTATATCTCAAGCTCGAGATGCCTTCTCTCTTTGGTTGCAGACCCAGTAAGGTACTCAGTTGATGCTTGTAGGTCCTGTCATTTTGACAAATATCAAAGTAGAACCATATGTTATGGATATGGAAAGCAAACGTCATTTTTCTGTATCACAGGGATTTGTTCCCAAATAGTTGTAGGGTAATTCTCTTGAGTGAGAGGAATGGTAGCTCCTGTGAGGGACTTACTTACCTGTCAAGCTGGGGTCTAATAATTGTGGGTCAAAGACAGGAGGCCAAACTGAACGCTAAGGAATGTATAGGCATGCTAAGGAAACTGACTGTTCCCAGCTTCAGAATATAGGGTACAGATTTGGTTTTTGTAACTTTTCTGACCTAAGAGAATATGGCCAATCAACAGCATTCTGCAGTGATGACATAGGTAAGAAAAACATTTCACAAGAGAGGAAGGAATGGAGAAAGAGGGTTTAATTGAAAGGAGAGAAGGGGAATATTTGGAATATAGCTGGCAGGATTTATTATCAGAATAAGAAAATATTTCCTGGAGATAAGGTGAGGTGACCAGTACTATAGCTTAAGGTAACCATCTAGCTGTACAACCAGGACAACTAGCTGTAACAAAAGTGGGTGGGGATTGCCTACCATATCCTTGCATAGTCTGATATTTTTGTGGTTCAGTTGTTTTTCAGTTATATCTAACTACGATTTGGGTGTTTTTTGGCAAAGATATTGGAGTGGTTTGCCATTTCCTTCTCCAGCTCATTTTACAGATGAAGAAATTGAGGCAAACAGAGGTAAGTAACTTACCGAGGTCACACAGCTAGCAAGTGTCTGAGGCCGGATGGCTCTCTATCCACTGTGCCATCCAGCTGCCTTATTATATTTTATTTCTCCTTAATTTCCACTATTAGGCTACTGGGGAGTTGGGGGGATTTCTACAGTGTCAGCTCATCAAAATGTAGTAATATGATTGTGGTTCCTGTTTCCTCCCACATAGTCATTCTTAGTTCAGCAACAAAACCACAGTTCTATTCTACTCAGCTCATTGATTTAAATCCCATATTATGAATTCTCCACCATGCCCCATTATTGGGAAATTCTCATGAACTAGTAAGATCTCATCAGCCTTGATACGCCACTTAATCAATACCCCCTGCCTGGAATGTAGAGCAATGAACTCTAAACCTCTTTTTAAGGAGAAACCTCAGTTCAGACTTCTCATTACTGTGAGACTGATTACCTTTACCTAGTACTCAAGTCTGTCACCCCCAGCCCCACCTTGACCCTTTCTCAGTCTCTTTTTTTGTATTTTGTCTTTCCCCATTAGATTGTAAACTCCTTGTGGGCAGGACTTTCTCTTTTTTTTTTTTTTAAATATTTTTATCTCCTAGTACCTGGCACATAGTAAGTGCTTACTGATTACTGATTACTAAGTTTTTAAACCTCCTGAAAAGTGATCTGAGAATCTGGGCCATTGTAACCTGAGTAAAAGGGAATAGCCATCAGGTTCATTTCACTGCTTATAATTGTACTCAAGCATCACACATTCTTCTGTTCCTGTCTTCTTCCTCTTCTAACTTCCTGCTGCTCAAGGACTTTTCACCTTTTGAAGATATGAAATTATTGATCTGGAATACTTTAGTGATCTTCTCGTTCTACCCTCTGGTTTTACAGATAAAGAAACTGAGACCCAGGGATTAAATGATTTATCCAAGGTCACAAAGATAAGTCATTTGTTCTAAGGCTGAGCTTAATTCAGCTAAACAGGCAGGCCTAAGAAGAGTTCTTTAGTTCCTGTGCTTATGATAATCAAGTTTTCCAGATTTTACAAATAAGGTCACATAGTTTGATATACCATATATGTAACATGCATATGTATTTCATTTTAATAACAATAACTCATTTCTGTAATGCATTAATACTTACAAAACTTTTCTCCACAATAATCATATAAAGTAGACAGTGAAAGTACATTAGTCCCAATTTACAGAAGAGGAACCTCGGACTCAGGGTCAAAGTGACTTGTCCAAAGTCACACACTTAAGAAGTCTTATTAGGATCCTACATTTCTCACTGGGACTTCGGAGGCAATCTAACCTAATCTAAGTCTCATTTTAACTCGGATTCCTGCTCCCAGGTGCTAGGCTCTGACAGCAGAGTATTCACTTTATCTAGCCAGGGCCGGGTCACCACAACCCTGCCAGGCAGTTTTCAACATCCGCCACGAGTTCCATTCTACCCCACCCACTTCTAAAAAGCACCCTCCACCCGTCCCTTCAGAACCTAATTTCTTGGAGGGTAGGCAACTGCCTGGACTGCTCGTTTTTATATCTCTAGAGTTTAGCAAAGTGCCAGTGAACATAAATGGCTTCTCATTCATTCATTCACTCATTCATTCATTCAATGTATCTGTGCCCAACCTGTGGTAGAGCATTCTGAGCCCGTATTGGTCTGATCCGCCACAGACACCCTGAAACTTCACGTTATCATGGTCATGTCATTTCAGTCCTGTTCGAAAACAAAGGACAACAACCAATGAAGGAATCAAGACCCTGGGAGGTTAATGACTTGTCCAAGCTCTCACAGGTAGTAAGCATCAGAGCTGGGATTTGAACTCAGATGTTCTGACATTAGAATGTAACACTCTTCATACCTAGTATGACACCAAAGGAGAAGCAGAGTCACAAGAAGAAAAAAGCTGGCATTAGCCAATTTGCTCATTTACTCTGGGCAAGTCACTTAACCTGTTTGCTTCAGTTTCCTCATCCATAAAATGGGGATAACAGTAACACCTATTTCCCAGGATTGTTAAGATCAAATGACAAAATAATTATAAAGTGCTTAGCACGGTGCTGATAGACAGTAAGCACCATATAGATGTTAGTGATGGTTATTATCATGGCTTCCAAAAATGAGCTCAAGAAGTTAATCTAAAACAAAGCACCAAGATTATCCGAATTTAAATCATGCATTTTTGCTGTAATTCAGTCATTCACTCATGTCATTGGACCCCATTTGAGGTTTTCTTGGCAAAGATACTAGAGTGGTTTGCCATTTCCATCTTCAGATCATTTTACAGATGAGGAAACTGAGGCAAACAGGGTTAAGAGACTTGTTCAGGGTCACACAGTATCTGATGTGTCTTCCTGACTCCAGGCCCACGCACTCTATCCACTGTGCCACCCAGATGCCCCAAAACATTCATACAACATAACTGAGGGTTGGCTGTATTAGGGACTTGATTAGGTTTATGATATTTTAACCAGTGACTGCCATATCATGTCAGAAAAGTATCAGCATAAACAAAAAATGTGGCCAAAGAACAGCCAGACCATCCCTAAAGTCCCAAGTCCACTTCTTTTTACAGTTGTATAGCACATGCTATAAGAATTGCCCCTCTAGACTCCACTCCTCTCCTGCCAAATATTTCTGGGCCAACAGTACTTTCTCCAGTCTTCAGTCTACATCCAATCAGACAGTTCATAGCTCTCAGGTAAGAGAAGTCTGTGCCATTGCAGACCCCGATCATTGAGAATTATACTCACCTGTGCTTCTCAGGTTTGATCCTGTCTGCTCCAGTCCCAGAGGCTGCTTGGGCCCTCTTGTTGGTTTGGATTTCTTTTAATGCCAGGTCTTAGAGTCGAAAAGTGTCTTGGTATCCTTATTACAAGATTATAGAACAGGCTTTGCTGGGTTTTTTGGATTTTTTTTGTGGTGCAATATACCTAGACTCAAGCTAGAGTGCTCATTGAGCTAGATCTAGTAAAGGAAATGGATTAGAACTAGGCAAACCACGCATTTAGGTCCCAAATCACCACATAAAAGCCCTCTGAAGGCCTCCAGGCCATTGAACCGTCTTACTCAAGGGTCACAGCAACTGAAGATTTCTGCTCTACCCTGGGGTAGGGTGGGTCTCCCTGCTGAGTGGAGCAAAGATGAACTCCAGAGCACCTCCCTTCTCGGCCTCCAAGGCAAGTCTAATCTAAAGCAGCTATCGTAAACCTGGTGCCCAGTGGCTCCTTCTTGGACTCAGAAGGGAATCTTTGCCCAAAGCCTGTCTTCTTTTCAATCAGCCTGATTAAAGGGTAGCTGATCTCATGGAATGGGGCTGGAAAGATTAACAGAATGATACAAGCATCCAGAGAACTAGGCCTGGGAACTCAAAGGGCAGAGAACCTGACCTTTAGAACTGAGGGAGGCAGGCTACCTGGCCATGTGTAAAAAAGACAACATTCCAAATTGAATAAGAAAAACCAGGCCTGCTTCCTCCAATCCTGTCAGGGTTTTGAAAGCTCTGAAAAGATACTCAATTATTTTAAGTTTCATACCTCCCCAGGCTTCTATCCCAGCAGAGGCAATGGATGCCTGGACCACCCAATGAGGCTGCCCAACTGGGCTGTGAGGAGAAAGGTCCCATTGTTAACAGCTGGTGCTGGGGCAATGAGCTTGAGAACAATGTCACTTCAGAAAGGCCTCTAGTGTTTTTTGTTCCCTTGAGTCCGATTAGGAAGCTAGCCCTCCCTGGAACACCAGAGAAAGAGACAGCTCCAGCTTTACACCACTGCTGAGACCGTCAGTCACCCGGACACAGGCCAGCAGCTTTTGGTTAAAAAATGGAGAGAAAAAGAGAATGGACAACAGTGAAAAAATGATTAATTGTGCCTTCTCTTTTCTCCAGGAAGAGATCTCGTGATAATTTGGTGATTTAAGCAATGTTCGTTACTGAAGCTATTAATAGAGGCAAGTACAGGAAGCTGGGAAAGGTGGTCTGATGCAGGCTATAGCAATGACAGAAAGGAAAAACTGCTAACACAAAGTGTTCGTAATGAATTTCCTCTCTTCCACCCACTTGCAACCTCCATAACGTATTTATGTATGAAACCCTTGGTATGGTCATTGCTTCTCTGTTTCTACGTTGAAGCCTTCTTCACCTGTGTTAATAACTAGAAGTAATTGTCATGTTAGTGATAGATAGCTAGCCTTGATGTCAGAAAGGACTGGATCCACATCTTACCTCTGCTTGAAACCCATTGCAAGACTAAGGTCAAATGCCTTGCTCTCTAAGTGCCCCAGGTGACTCTCATATTATAAATTAGAGATAAATTGATGATCTGCATTGCTGGAGACAATTTCTAATGTAATCTAGGCTTGGTTGGAAGGCTAGATGGTGAAGTAGATAGAGCACTGGGCTTGGAATCAGGAAGACTCATCCTCGAGAGGTCAAATCCAGCTTCAGAAACTTACTAGCTGTGAGACCTTGGGTAATTCATTTATTCCTCTTTGTCTCTGTTTTCTCATCTGTAAAATGAGCTGGAGAAGGAAATGGCAAATCACTCCAGTGTCTTTGCCACAAACTCCCCCTACACAGACCTTCAGAATGGGGTCACAAGGAGTTGGACATGACTGAAATAACTGAACAACAGTAACAGGTATTTATGAGGTCCTCATATTGATAAAATCATTAGAAGCAAAGATGTAGGAGACAGGTAATTAAATGTTGCTCCTCCCAGTAGATAGATATATCTGGGATCCCAGGAAACAATAGACGAGAAGCTGGCAAAGAGTAGAGAAGACCTACCACTTACAAGAGTGAAACCCAGACAAGAATGCCATGCTGCTCAGCCTGGATTGAGAGTAGATATTGGGGACCAGACATGTGTTTTGGGGGGAGGTGATGCTGAGTAAGAAAGCCCAACCTAGATTGGAGGACAAAAGTAGGATGGAGCTAAAGGAGAATGCAGGCCAATAAATCAAAAACTTATTGTGTACTTATTTGTACAGTCTTCCACAAAAGTCTAACTCCATGCCTAATTGTGATGTGGAAGTGATCTCTAGGTTTTTGAAGGTTATGTTCTTCAAGTCAAAGGTAAGAGCATATTCCATTGAGTGGAAGTCTGGTTTTGTGCCCGTTGGGAGGTAATGTACTAATTCTACTCAATTCAATTTCATTCTAAAAATATTTAGTAAGCATCCACTATGCTCAAGGTGATGGGGTTCAGACTCTGGGAACTTCCTTGAGCTCCCCTGGAATCTCCTTACTTAAACTGACTTTTCATACTCAAATTGAGCTCTCCCTGTATCTCTCCACAGAACCTGACCATTGTCTGTTATCTCTTGATTGCCCTACCTTTTACCACCTAGGTGCCCCCTAGGCTGATGTTTGTTGACTACCTCCAGCCATTTCCAGCCTTTAGTCCTCCTTGGAGGCCCTTCCTGAACTTCTTCCCCCATCACTCTAGACTGCCAGACCACCCCCACCCCCCATTCCTCCTATACTCTTTTCTGTATTTAAAGTCCCACCTTGCCTCCATGCACACGCTCAGATCCAATCCAGCTCAGACTCTGTCTAGCTGGGATTCTATCTGGCCCGCTTGTGAATACAAGTGTCACAAATGTTTAGGCTCCTTGAGAGGCAACCCAGTTAGGCGAATCTCTAATAAACTTTGTTTTCTTTGGCTTTAAGAAGGCTTGAGTTGAATTCATTTGAGCACGACCCGGACTGTCCGTATTTTGATGGTTCACCCATCGCCCGTACACCTCATCAAAGGTACTATATAAGGTACTTTAAATACAAAGAAAAAAAGAAAGAAAATGGGCCCTGCCCTTAAAGAGATTACTTTTTAATGGGGGCATAAAATGATGTAGTAGGGAAATACCAGCTTACTTATGGAGAACTGTTCTCAATAACCAGGGAGGGGAGGAAGGAGGTAATAGAGGGGGAAGATTAAAAGATGTTTTCCAGAAGAGATAGCCCCTGAATGGAATCTTGACCAGAACCAAGTATTCTCTGAGGCAGAGGTGAATAGGGAGTGCACTCTGGACAGTGAGGGAACAGCCTGTTTGAAGGCACAGAAGTAAAAAATGGAATGTTCAGTTTTTTCCAAACATAGTTTGTAAAAGAGAACAAATACCTGACAGTCAGGTTAGAACCTGATTGTGAAAGAATTTAAATGCCACACTGAGGAGTTTGCATTTTATCTGAGATCTGCCAGAGGATCCCTGAACATTTTTGAGGAAAAGAGTGACATTTTTAGGCCCTAGAAAGATTATTTTGACAGTTTTGTGGAGAATGGATTGGAAAAATCTAATGAGCTGCCTTAAGAAGCATTTTATACAATTGGGGAATGGCTGGGCAAATTGTGGTATGTGAATGTAATAGGATATTATTGTGCCATATGAAAGACTTTAAAAGTCAGATAGAGTTGTTTATGTTGTTATTGAGAAAGTAACAGATTCAAGATCTGAAGCCAAAGTCCTTTAATTTCAAATCCAGCCCACCCAACATGGTACTGATCTGCCTCTCACGAGAATGTCAATATTAATGTGAGTCGGCTCTTCCAATAATGTCAATTTAATGGTCATGGGGGGGAGGGGGAATTCTCTTATTTAGTGTAGAATGTGTTAACTTAATATTGACAAATGATTTTTTTTCCCTTAAAGATCAGCCTTAACCTCAAATCACTCTGGCTTTTATTGTTTGAATCACTGAATGGACATTGCCTCAATCAAACTGAGACTTGTTAAAGATGTTAGCTTGAAAAGCCCAACGTCCCCCACTGCCATCCTGGGATATCTCCAGTTATCTTGATCTACATCTGGCCACTGAAACTGAGATGCAACCAGAGGAGAAAGTGAGGCTGGTGACTTTGCACAGCCCTCCCTCACTTAAATCCAATTCACTTGCATCCTGTGGCAGGCATCACCTCCCTCCCTTGATGCCATGGTCCTCTTCTAGAACAAAGGACAAACAACAAAAGCAACAAAAAATGATGAAATAGATGATTTCAGAGAATTCTGGGTAGTGTGAATGAAGTGAGCAGAACCAGAAGAACATTTTCTACAATAACAATATTTTAAAGACAAACAACTTTGAAAGACTTAAGAACTCTAATCCATG
The DNA here is from genome assembly GCA_023548195.1 of Bettongia penicillata ogilbyi. NCBI lineage: Eukaryota > Metazoa > Chordata > Mammalia > Diprotodontia > Potoroidae > Bettongia > Bettongia penicillata. Next base: position 4,494,825 of record JAJHZJ010000318.1, on the reverse strand, counting down.
CAATGACCACTGCAGTTCCAGAGGATTCATGAAGAAACATGTAACCCACTTCCTGATGGAGAATTGATGAACTCAAGTATAGACTGAGGCATTTTTTTGGGACTTACTCAATGGAGAAAGTCGATTTATTTAATTATACATGTTTATAAAAAGGGTTTTTCTTTCTTAATGGAGAGGGTAGGAGGGAGAGAAGACAGATTTTCATTGAATAAAAAAATGAAGAAAAGTTTAAAAGAAAGACTTAACTCTGATCTTAATGCAGTGACCCTCTATGTCTCCAGAGAATTTATCATGAAGCATTTTGATCCCCTCTGAGAGAAAGATGATGACTCTCCTATATTCTTATATATCTCCTTTGCTCAATCAAAATCCTTCTCCCTCCACCTAGACATGGATGTCCTCTAAGGCTTCATCTTAGGTCTTATTCTCTCTCTACTCTTTTCCCTTTGTGAGTTCAATTATCTTTGCAGGTGACTCCCAAATTGAGTAAGTACAGCCTTAATCTCTCTTCTAAACTCCAGTCATGCATCACCAATTGCCCTTGAATGTTTCTACTTGGCATCTCAAATTCAATGTATCCAACACATCCAAAACAGAAGAATGAATATGAAATATGTCACTCACCTCTTGACAGAGAGATAATGAACTTAAAATGAAGAAAGAGGCATTTTTGGACATAGCTACTGGGTGGATTAGTTTTGCTTGACTATGGTTATCTCTTATAAGGGTTTTAATTTTCTTTTTCTTAATTTTTAATTGGGGAAGGGTCAGCAGAGATTTGGCACTAGCAATATCAATGTCAAAAAAACATTTCAGATTATTAAAAATTTTTTTCAAGTAACAAGTATTTTTAAAATGTTAATCTATTTCTCCCACTACTCCTACCCCATTAAGCAAATTTTTAAAAAGTCCCTCCATGCAAAATGAATCCCTACATTAGACATATTTGAATATGTATGCCTCTTTCTTCATTTTAAGTTCATTATCTCTCTGTCAGGAGGTGAGTGACATATTTCATATTCATTCTTCTGTTTTGGATGTGTTGGATACATTGAATTTGAGATGCCAAGTAGAAACATTCAAGGGCAATTGGTGATGCATGACTGGAGTTTAGAAGAGAGATTAAGGCTGTACTTACTCAATTTGGGAGTCACCTGCAAAGATAATTGAACTCACAAAGGGAAAAGAGTAGAGAGAGAATAAGACCTAAGATGAAGCCTTAGAGGACATCCATGTCTAGGTGGAGGGAGAAGGATTTTGATTGAACAAAGGAGATATATAAGAATATAGGAGAATATAGAATATAGGAGAATATAGAAGAATCAGTCAAGGGTCATGTCAAGTTTAAGGAAAAGTAAGAGACAGTAGTGTCACAAAAGCCAAGGGGAGGAGAATGATCAGGATAGGAGATACTGGACAGCTACAAATCTGAACAGAGGTCAGGTAGGATGAAGGCTAAGAAAAGTAATAGATTTGTTAATTTTTCTTTGTCATTAGATTTAGAAGTTAAGAAATCACTGATAAACTTTGAGAGAAGTTTTGCAGAACAGAAAGTTTTCTCTCCTCCAAGGAACAGGCTAGTTAAGCACAAAGAGACGCAGGCCGGACAATGAACACCAAGTGAGGAGGTTTTGGGAGATATTAGAAAATGAGTACACTGAATGATATAATAGGAAGAAGAGTGTCTCTAGAGTCAAGGATTTGGGTTCAAATTCTAACTCTTCTACTTACCACCTTGGGAACTTAGGAAAATTATTAAACATCTTTGTATCTTGTTTTCCCCTTTAGTGAATTTCTAAGCAATTGTAATTTATTCAGTCCAAAATGTACAGTAAAATCCCAAGAAGCTTCAATAGCCATTAACAAAACTTTATCTCCAAACTGACTCCCTCCATTCTGAGTAGGAGGCAAAAAATAAGTATTTATTGATTTATCATGATTCATACATGAAACAACTGAATTACAATGGTTTGTATATGCTGAGTCAGCAGTTAGACAAGATCATAGGATTTAGAGACAGAAGAGAGACTCAAGACGATCTAGTACAATTATTCCATTTTACAGACGAGGAAACTGTGTTCTAAACTCAAGTGACTTTTTCCCTCCAATTGGTCTTCAAATCCAGGTCTCCAGCCTGAATCCTGGACTTTTCCCATTGTACCTCTCCCTGTATTAGAACAAGTACAAGAAAGACCATCCTATTTGGAAGCTTATTTGGAAGGTAGGGGAGTTTGACCAAACTAAGTTAAAGAATCTCAACTCAACTAAGTCAATATTTGGAATCATTAGTTGTATTTCAAGAACTTCAACAATGGCCTGGAACAGAGTACTAGCCATAGGATCTACTTCATGTGCTCATATTCTAAATTCAAATGCATTGTCAGCAGCCTTACCAACTCAGCTGATTGTTTCTTAAGAACTACTCTCCCATTACTACTTTTGGCAAGAAGTAAAGTATATTATTTCAGGCAACAGAACTGGCTCTCAGCAAAAATGTTGTGGAACAAAAATTTGTCTTTGATACTCCATCCCCACCTTTCATCACCTCTCTTACCTAGTACCCTCAGACTGGTCCCTGATTTCTCAAGTACCCCCACTAGATAATCTCTAAGGTACCTTACAACTTTAAATTTATGATCCCACCATCCCTTTCCCTCTGGGTGTTGATTTATGCTAGGTGATAGGTGTCTCACCCTAGTGTGCAGTCAGCTGCTATAGCTTAACATGTGACCATTAACAGGCAACTCATTCTTTCTGGAGAAAAAATTGACACACCCAAAGGAATGATAATAATAATAGCTAGTATTTATTAAGCAGCTGTTATGTGCCAGGCATTATGCTAAGTGCTTTACAAATATTATGTCATTTGATTCTCACAACAACCCTGGAAGGTAGGTTCTATTATTATCTCCATTTTACAGTTGAGAAAACTGAGGCATATAGAGGCTAACTCACTTGTCCAAGGTCACATAGTCAGTATGAGTCTGAGGCCATATTTGAACTCAGGTCTTCTGACTTCAGGATCAATACTCTATCCTTTGTGCCACCTAGTTACCCTCGTATAGCAATTATTACAATTTATGATAGTAACAGTGGGAATTTCAAGCATTATAATAAACCAGTTGGGAGGTACTTTGAGGTAGATGGACCTGTTGGTGCTCACCAAGTCATATCACAAAGGGCTGGGCCTGAAAGTTGAGGTAGTCAGTAGAGAACTGGGAGGCCACAGGGGAACCACTTTGTTTCTTGCCTAATAAACCAGAGTTTCCATTATTGCCTAAGTCAAATTGAGACCTGTTAAAGACCTTGGCTTAAAGACACCAAGGTTTCCCACTGCATCCAGGGCCATCTTTAGTAGTCCTGATCTCACCTCAGACACTTGACACTCACTAGCTGTGTGACCTTGGGCAAGTCCCTTAACCCCAACTGCCTCATCCTGGGTCATCTCCAGTCATCTTGATGAATACCTGGTCACTGGATTCAGATGGCTCTGAAGGAGAAGTGAGGCTGGTGACCTGCACAGCCCTCCCTCACTCAAAATAGTCAAGTGCAAGTCATGTCATTATTTCTCTGATGGCATGGTCTTCTTCGGCAACAAAGGACAAACACACACACGCATCTTGCCACTGGATCCAGATATCTCCAGAGGAGAAAGTGAGGCTGGTGACTTTGCACAGCCCTCTGTCACTTAAATCCAATTCACTTGCATGTCATAGCATCACCTCCCTAATGCCATGGTCTCCTTTAAGAATGAAGGACAAACCCCAACTTTATGCCTACAAATTCGATAATCTAAACGAGATGGATGAGTATTTTAAAAAATACATATTGCCCAGATTAACGGAAGAGGAAGTTGAATACTTAAACAACCCCATCTCAGAAAAAGAAATTGAACAAACCATCAATGAACTCCCTAGGAAAAAAGTCTCCAGGACCAGATGGATTCACAAGTGAATTCTATCAAATATTTAAAGAACAGTTAATTCCAATACTATATGGACTATTTTTGAAAATTGGGAAAGGAGTCCTCCCAAATTCTTTCTATGATACAATTGGTTTTGACACCCAAACTAGGAAGAGACAGAACAGAGAAAGAAAATTATAGATCAATTCTCTAATGAATATAGATGCAAAAATTTTAAATAAGATTTTAGCAAAACGAATACAGCATCTTATCACAAGAATAATACATTATGATCAGGTAAGATTCATGCCAGGAATGCAGGGCTGGTTCAATATTAGGAAAACTATTAGCATTATTGATCATATCAACAGTAAAACTAACAGATATCACATGATTATCTCAATAGATGCAGAAAAAGCTATCGACAAAATACAACACCCACTCCTATTAAAAACACTGGAGAACATAGGAATAAAGGGAACTTTCCAAAAAATAATAAGTAGTATCTACCTAAAACCTTCAGCAAGCATTATATGCAATGGGGATAAGCTAGATGCATTTCCAATAAGGTGAGGGGTAAAACAAGGATGTCCATTATCACCACTATTATTCAATATGGTCCTAGAAATGTTAGCTGTAGCAATTAGACAAGATAAAGAAATTGAAGAGATAAGAATAGCCAAAGAAGAAACTAACTTATCACTCTTTGCAGATGATATGATGATATACTTAGAGCATCCCAGAGACTCAAGTAAAAAACTACCTGAAATAATAAACAACTTTGTCAAAGTTGCAGGTTACAAAATAAACCTGCACATTCCTATATATTAGCAACAAAGTCCAACAGCAAGAAATAGAGAAATCCCATTTAAAGCTAGGGTAGACACTATAAAATACTTAGGAGTTGACCTGCCAAAACAAACCCAGGGATTATATGAACACAATTACAAGACACTTTTTGCACAAATGAAGTCATATTTAAGTAAGGGGAAAAACATCAGTTGTTCATGGGTAAGGCTGAGCTAATATAATAAAAATGACAATTCTACCTAAATTAATTTACTTGTTTAGTGCCTTACCAATTAAACTATCAGATAAATATTTTCTAGAGCTGGATAAAATAACATCAAAATTCATTTGGAAGAACAAAAAGTCCAGAATATCAAAGGGACTAATGAAAAGAAATGCTTGGGAAGGTGCCTAGCGCTACCAGACCTCAAATTGTACTATAAAGCAGCAATTATCAAAATCACTTGGTATTGGCTAAGAAACAGAGGGGTAGACAAGTGGAATAGATTTGGCACTCAAGACACAGTAGGCAAGGAATATAGCAACCTCCTGTTTGATAAACCCAAAGATCCCAGCTTCTGGGATAAGAACTCACTGTTCGACAAAAATTGCTGGAAAAACTGGATAACAGTGTGGCGGAAACTAGGCATGGACCCATGCCTGACACTGTACACAAGAATAACGTGCAAATGGGTACATGATTTAGGTATAAAGATTGAATACCATGAATAAACTGGAGGAGCAAGGAATAGTATATTTATCAGGTTTATGGAGAAGGGAAGAATTTTTTTCTAAAGAAGCAATAGAAAGCATTATAAAATGCAAGATGGATAATTTTGATTACATTAAACTGAAAGGTTTTCACACAACCAAACCCAATGCAACCAAAATTCGGAGGGATTTAGTAAATTGGTATAGACTTTTTACAGCTAAGCTCGGGGATAAAGGCCTCATTTCTAGAATATATAGAGAACTGACTCAAATGTATAACTATACAAGTCATTCCCCAATTGACAAATGGTCAAAGGATATGAACAGGCAATTTTCAGAGGAAGAATTAAAGATATCTATAATCATATGAAAAAATGCTCTAAATCACTATTGATTAGAGAGATGCGAATCAAAACAACTCTGAGGTACCACATCACACCTATGAGATGGGCAAACATGACAGAACAAGAAAATGATAAATGCTGGAGAGGATGTGGGAGAGTTGGAACACTAATTCATTGTTGGTGGAGCTGTGAGCTCATCCAACCTTTCTGGACAGCAGTTTGGAACTATGCCCAAAGGGCTACAAAAATGTGCATACCCTTTGACCCAGCAATATTGCTACTAGGACTGTATCCCCAAGAGATCATAAAAATGGGAAAGGGTCCCACATGTACAAAAATATTTATAGCAGCCCTCTTTGTAGTTGCCAAAAACTGGAAGTCAAGGGGATGCCCATCAATTGGGGAATGGCTGAATAAATTATGGTATATGAATGTAATGGAATAGTATTGCACCATAAGAAATGATGAACAAGAAGACTTCAGGGAGGCCTGGAAGGACTTATATGATCTGAAGCTGAGTGAAAGGAGCAGAACCAGGAGAACTTTGTGCACAGCAATGACCACAGTGTGCGAGAGTTTTTTCTGGTAGACCTGGAACTTCATAATAGAACTTATTAAAAAAAAAATCCCAATGGTGGTTTTCTAAGGCAAAATGCCTTCCACACTCAGATAAATATGGAAGTCATTCTCAGAATGTAGCAGATCATGTTTGTGTGTGTGTGTGTTTTTGTGTATTATATTATGATTTGTTATATGATTTCTTCCATTTATTTTAGTTCAACTACATAGCATGACTATAGTGAAAACGAACTCAATAGGAAAGTAGGGATGGGGGTAGTGGGGGTAGGTGTGGGGGGTTAAAATCTTAATTTTATGGTAGTGATTGTAGAACATTAAAAAATAATAAAATTAATAAAAAAATAATAATAAAAAGAATGTAGGACAAATAATAGCCAACACTGGCTAATAAGCCATGGTTCTCTAACAAGACCCTCTTATATACCCATAAACCCCCAAAATAGTGAGGCTGAGATAATGATAACATGCAGATAACACTGTAAAAATGAAACATGACTCACATCAGATTGTTTCAATTCAATTTGAGAAACATTCATTGAGCTCCTAAGATGAGCTCCTATAGTACCATGCATTGTATTAGATATTCTGGGAGCTAGAAAAGGACATTTTTGACATGGTCTTAGGCTAAGAATTTGCAATTGAAAAGGCAAGACATCACATGCAAAAATTAAATTACAATGTGAATCAGAACATGGTAAATACTCAAACCAGTGGTGTAGGAAGGAATTATTAGAGGAATTCAGATAGGCGAAAGGGCTGAATGAGCTGGCCTAGTAAAAGAAGGAATCCTGAAGGTGGTAAGGTTCAATTTGGGCTTAAGAAGGAGGAAGATTGGGTTGGGGAGTAAGACAGTGGAGAAGGGCATTCTACCGGATGAGGGAAATATGCAGGCCCAGAGGAAAGAATGAAGAGTTGATGGTCCCAGCTAAAAGTGTTTTGTCCCTCTTCAGATTTTCCTAGGGTACTTTGATTTTTCTCCTTCCTGCTTATCACATTCCACCTTGTCTCATACTTGAGCAGATGAATGCACACACTCACACACCTTGTTTCTTAGACTATGTTATTTTAAACTTTGTAATCTTGCTGTAATTTAACTGTTGGTCTAACTGAATTTCCAGTAAGATAGACCGTTTCTCATCCTTCCACTCCTTTCTTTGCTTTTCGTCCCTTTATCATGGCTCTCCTGCCCACTTTCCCATTCTTTTGAAAATTTCTTGTGAAATAGTACTATTATAAGAAAGGGGATGGGGGAGGGGAAGGTCAGGCTAGATGATTTCCAAGATCCTTTTCAGCCCTAAATGTGAGGTCATTTCTGTTGTCAGGAACTTCCTGTTTACCCAGAAACCACAACGACAGCATATTCAAACAGCAGGAACTCAAACCAAGAACCAGGCAGCAAAAAGTGATCCTCATAAAGACAGAAGGTCCATGCCCTTTACTCCTCAGAAGATGCTCCCATTATTGACTATTAGAGCATACACAAACTCAGTTACAAGGTCCCAAATTCACAAGAGATTAAAAAAAAGCAGCAAGTTGGATGGCAGGGGAGGGGATTCACAGGAACACTAACAGCAGTGAGAAGACTGCTGGCAGGGAATGATGAAATGGAAAAAAATAAGGGATAGAAAGTACAAGAATTATAGAAGTTGGGAGTGGCCACTGGAGAGCCTTTAAGGCATCTAGGCACAATAAATGACATTCGAAGTAATGATTTTAAGTCCTCAAGATAAGATTTTTAAGGAAAGTAGCTTGGCATAATGAAATGATGCTTGAACAGAATGGAAGTACTAGATTCCAGTTCCAATTCTGCCACTGACTACTGAATTAAGTGAGTCAGTTTCTCTGAGTCTCCATTGCATGATCAGCCTTTACTGGGTGGTGGTTAATGACACACTTCTGTAGCTTGCTCTCTACATTTGTCACTTAAACCTCAGTTGTTTCCTGGTGATTCAAGAAATACCTTAACTTGTCTTTCTTAGGATTCTTGGTTTAACTGTCTAAAGTGGATATTTAAATTTTTCCTTGGTTTTCTGTGCTACAGACAAATTAGCATTACTTTCTTTCAAATCACAGCAAAGTTTTTGATGTTTTCTGTATTGCTGTGGTCTTAATATCCATGACACTGGGCAGAGAATGGGAAGCAAGTTACTGACTTTATGAATAATTAATTTGTTCATATGAATAGCCCACAATGGGAATAAACTCCAGTTTAATTCAGGGGTTTCTTTAAAATGGAGAAAGTATGAATCTTCCTTTAACATCACTAACTTCCTAATCTTTTCCTGTCTGTAGAGAGGAAAGCAGGCTCCCACATATGACTTAACAATTTGACTGAAAAGAGATTTCCTCATAAGCGAGGTAAGCTAGCTCTTTGGGAATTCTAGGAACAAGAATTTCTTTGGGAGAGTTTTGCATATTCCAGGTTGTCTACATTGCCAGGCATTTTTTTCCCCTGAAGGGTATGTAAGAATGTTATGGAAAGTTTAATGGACTGTAATCTCTATAAATTAAGGGATTTTTAAATTCTTTGTATCTTCAACAACCCTAGCAGAATGTCTTTCATTTTGTTGGTGTGAAAAAAGTAGGTTTGAATGAAACAAAGACCCAATCAAGCCCTGGATTTCAAATTCCTCTCTCTAGAATTAAAAAGATGATCTGAAACTAGAAGATATGAAAGGAGGAGGCTGTGTTTATGGATAAATGTGAGAACATTATGTAATATATTTTAAAAACTAATGTTGGGCTTTGTTTAAATGTATTTTTAACATATTTAATTTAATATTTCACGTAAGAACTTAGAATTAAAGGTACAAATTGTTTCATTTACTGTGTCTCAGCCTCTAGCCCAGTTCCTGGCACATAGTAGGTACTTAATAGATTCTCACTGATTAATTCAGAAATCTAGATCTCAGCTCTGTTATTCCTTCAGAAATTTTTAGGTGGCTATGGCAAAAAAAGAAGTTAGGCTAGTCCTCAGATGACATATGCATGGTCTGTTCCGAGGCCTACGATTTTTAAAATACAGTTATCTCTTCCATGTCACAACTTTCCCCATAGAAGTTTCAATATACAGAAGTTTGGTAAAAGAAATTTTTTGGGAGTTTGTAGAAGCCAAAAATGACACACAAAGGTTAGCAGATGACGCAGAGCCTATGATGAAATACTTAACTCAAATTTTACAATAAGGTACTATAAACACCTATAAAAGAAAAAAAAATTCAGACTTCTTTTTTGATATAAAGGTAGAGCCAAAAAATTTTACTTGGAATTTCCAGATTGTCAGGGTGCCCACCCCTAAGCCCCATATATATTTAAATATATACATCATCAATGACATTTGTATACAAGTATATACAGAAATAGATGTATTTTTAAATATATTTCCAGGAGAAGGGCTGTGCCTCCTTGGAAGAAGGCTGGAAGAGTTGGGAGTCAGCTAGAGCTATTTATAAAGGTGCCAACAACACACACAGGTAATTAATCAGTCAAATACATGATGGAAAGGGGAAAGCCCTTTGAGGGCTTTTGAGGGGATAAATGATCTTTTTCTTATTGGAAAAATAGCATTGTGGGAGTTTCATGTTACTGGCTTATATGCATAGTGGGGTGACAATATCTCTTTGGAGTTTTCTAAACCTTTGGAGCAGAATCCATTTTCTCCTTTGGGGAAAGGACTGCTTAGGTAGATAATGAAAACGAAGTAGTGGCCACAAAATGAGAAAGCCCATGATAATCAAAAAGACTCATAGTTAAAGCCTCGAGCAGAAGAAATACTGTAAAGGTTTTTTAATACCTAGAAGATCTGGCTGCAGATCTCAGAGGAAGTCATTCTCTTCAAACCCAAAGACAGAATGAGATTTATGTAAAGCAATGATTTTTTTTTAACCCCTAAATGTTTCTAGCAGTAGGGTAAGCCTGGGAGAGTGTTCACATATTTTTTTTTTAAAGCATAACTGAATAGAAAAACATGGTATCTTCTCAAATGACCAATTTACGATAAGACTAGTCATTAGAAACAAAAGCATAGCATGAGCACCAATGTTGACCTATTGGGAGCTTACCTATATCGCAGGAGTATTTTCTAAGGGGAAATATACAGTCTCACATGGGCTAACTTTGCAAAGTGAAAATTATTTACTGACAACAAAACTCTTGGGATGGATTTAAGATGGCGATTTCGACCTCATATTGATGGGGTTCAGACTCTGGGAGCCTCCTTGAGCTCCCCTTGAATCTTCCCACTTAATCTGGCCTTTCTTACTCAAATCTAATCTTCCCATTTGTCTCGGCAGCCTCAGGAAGCCCATGGGCTTTTCATTATCATTCTACTCAGGTCTCTGTTGCACCCCCCTACCCTTGATCCCATCCCATCAAAACCCCATTTCCCAGGCTGCCGACCACTGCCGTCAAGATCTGTATCCATTCCCATACTGCCTCTATCAAGATCTCCGGATTGCCCCACCTGCTTCCCACCCAAACCCTCCATTGTCTGGTATCTCCTCATAGCCTCCAGCTATTTGCAGTCTTTGACCATCCTTGGAGTCCCTTCTCGGACTTCTCCTCTAGACCCTTCCTGAACCCCTCCTCCCATCACCTCCTATATCTTTTCTGTATTTAAGTCCTACTTTGCCTCCATGAAGGCGCTCAGATTCAATCCAGCTCAGACTCTCTCTAGCTGGGATTCTATCTTGCCCGATTGTGAATACAAGCGTTACAAATACTTAGGTTCCTTAAGAGGCAACCCAATTTGGCGAATCCTTAATAAACTTTGTTTTCTTTGACTTTAAGAAGGCTTGAGTCGAATTCATTCGAGCACGACCCGGACTGTCCCTATTTTGGGGTCCACCATCACCCCTCAACCTCGTCAGTATTATTTGAACTAGAGTTAAAAGATGGGTAGATGACTAAATGAATGGAGCGCCAGACCTGGAGTCAGAAAGACTCATCTTAATGAGTTCAAATCTGCCTTCAGACACTTACTAGCTATGTGACCCTGAGCAAGTCACTCCTCATCTGCAAAATGAGCTGGAGAAAGAAATGACAAACCTCTCCGGTATCTTTGCCAAGAAAATACCAGATGGGGTCACAAAGAGTCGTATATGACTGAAATGACTGAGCAAGAGCTAAGAGGATACATGACAGTGACTGGTAGAAATTTGATCTTTGATCGTTATACCATATTAAAAGAAAGTGTTGGGCTAATCTTGGGTTCAGTTTATCATGATATTTCATTGTTTTCCTTGGCTGAAGAAAAGGCAATGAAAATGTGTTAGCAAAAGAGATAAGAGAGTGGAGCTGAATATCAAGTGTATTTTTTATTTTGGTGGCCTTTCATCTAGAGGAGGGGTTCTTGAAATGTTCTTAATGACAACTGATGGTCTTCAAACTATTTTCCTATTACTTTAATGTTTATGACATAATATTTCCATTCCAGGAAGAATTTACTTTTACGTATACATATACACATATCTTGAAAGGGTTAGCCTGGAATACTAGATAGACACATGACCAAGAGTCAGGATTACCTGGATTAAAGTTTTGCCACTGATACCCACTGACTGTATGAACCTGGGAAAGTCCTTGGACTTTCTGACTGCCCCAGGCAGTTCATGACTACTATAAATTGTTGAGCAGGTGCCATCTACATTGATTAAAAAAAAAAATGTTTCCCTACTGGGAGTTCCCTGTTACCAATGAAATCACAGGTCTGGTTCAAAAATAAAGTCTCTTCCTAGTATCTCCTTAGAATTAATCCAACTTTTTTTTTTTTTATTAATCATGAGTAGTTTTGTAGTAGGGAGTATGGGAGTAGGAAGAGGATTTGCAGGAGCAAGTAAGTGAGTGGGTGGGGCAAATGTAAATTGTCTGAATTTTATTTCTAATAATAAAAATAAACATAACAACTAGTATTTATAAAGTGCTTTAAGGTTTGGAAAGAACTTGACACATATTACCTCATGTTATTCTCACAACAACCCTAGGAGGTGGGTGTTATCATTATCCCCACTGTATACATGAGGAAACTGAGGCAGACAGACATTAAGTGACTTGCCCAGAATCCCACAGCTATAGCTAGTAAGAGACTCAGTTTGAATTCAGGTCTTCCTGATATCCATCTATCATCCTGATATCATGATATCCTGATATCCATCTATCATCCAATCTATCACCAATCACAAATGCCTTCTTTTTGTTTTCTGTCTGCAGATGGTGAATGCTCTGTGTCGTACTTTTAGTTACCTGGGCTTCAGAGATAACTAACAGACTTCATTCACTCAGGAACAAAACTATGACATCCATTTCTGACCTCCAACAGATGCTCCATTCAAGGCACGAGATAGGCAAAAAGAGAACCAGATGGGGAAAAACAAGGGATTCAAATGCTGGTCCCTCTTTTTCAGCTTTAAAGAGACAAAGCCAGTTAGTTAAGAAAATAGTAGATTTTGATGAAAAGAGAATGATTGGGGGGGGGCGGGGCAGTAGGGCTGGAAGAGAGTAAATCTGCCTTAAACTCTGGTTTGGGAACTTAGATGACACATGTTCTACTCTTTTCAGTTCTTATGACCTAGCAAGAAATATAATATCACTGGTACTTTAATGAAAGAGAAAAACTAAAGAAAGGGAACTGTAATCCCATCTTCAGCAAAGTGCTGATTGACAAGTTTTACTTGGCAATGGTAATTGTGTGGATATTTCATCTTTTCTCTATTTCTCATTTTTCCATGTCAATAATTTGTTTAAATAGATTAGGTTGAAGTCCTTCAATTATGCACCCCATCAACACATTTTTATTCTTTCTTCTAGCTTAGTATTTTTAATTTGTCAGTGTCCTGACTTTATCCAGTGAGGCTATCCAGAGATTTCAGAAATCACTCACATCAGCAACCTATAATTTCCTTTGTGCTAAAATATAATCAATTTCATTTTTTGTCATGATTATTTACTGTTCCCTGTGTCCAAAGTCTGTGAACTATCTTCTGGAAGAAAGTATGCAGGCTACATAGATATGGGACTAATATGTCATCTATGAAGTTTTGACCTTTTTTTCTTATTTAGGAACTTCATTTTCACAGCTTTTTTAACCAGCCTTTCTCCCCCCACCTTTGCACTGAAGTCACTAAATATAATGCACATATTGATTTAATTTGGAGGATCTTACCAGGTTCTTTGGAATTTCTCCAAAACTTCAATGTCTGCATCATATGCTAGTGTATAATTTATAGTGCAATAATTTATGTGGTCATCTTTCTGCTAGTATTTATCATAAGCTTGGTTTTTCCAACCCAATGTTATCTATCTGTGAGGGGCAGCTAGGTGGTGCAGTGGATAGAGCACCAGTGCAGGAGTCAGGAGGACCTGAGTTCAAATCTCACCTCAGACACTTGACAGTCACTACCTGTGTGACCTTTGGCAAGTCACTTAACCTCAACTGCCTCATCCTGGGTTATCTCCAGGCATCCTGGTGAATATTTGGTAACTGGATTCAGATGGCTCTGAAGGAGAAGTGAGGCTGGTGACCTGCACAGCCCTCCCTCACTCAAAACAAAGTCAAGTGCATGTCATGTCATCATTTCTCCGATGGCATGGGTCTTCTTTCCCAACCTACATTAGCAAAGGATCAAGTGACTTTTAGGATCTGTGATACAACCAGATCACAAGACTGTCTCTCTACTATTTCTCCCCCATAGGACAACATTTGCTTGATTCTGTTAACTGAGTTCTAGATGCTTTTATATCAGGCCTTCTCCCCGTCTTGGCTTATGGGCTGTATCCATTCAGGTCAGCTTGAGTATGCCCATGTCCTCCATTCTTTACTTCGGTTTTTCATATTTCCTCTGAGCTTTAGACTGCTTCTTGACAGGTTCTCTCATTCATCTGAGACTCCCCAGGAACAAAGCGGGAGGGAGTTGGGGAAATGGGACCTGGAGTTTTTAAATTTGATACACATTTTGGTACTTCAGTAGCAACTTACCTTTCTCTGTAGTGTATAACTTCTTTCCATTTTGATGTATCTACTTTACAATGATAAAACACCAGATCAACTACTTTTTGCCTCTGTTCTGCAGCACTGAGCACACAGTAGGTATCTTATACATACCACAGTGAAGAGCCTATGTGACATTGATTTAAAACCAACAAAACTTTGATGAGCAAAAATCCTAGCCACATTTTTCAATAATGTAGCATTTATACAAACTAATCCCAGCATCAACCTTACTAGCAAGAGAAAATTAAGAGGGGAAAAAATCCCGCCTAGCTGGATTAATTAGAGGAAATTCTGAACTCCTAAAAAGGTTGCATGTCTTGAAGTTTTAGAATAAATGCCACTTTCTTCCTTCTAAGCACATACAGGAATCAAAACTGTAATAAAATATTTCTACAGAGAGGTCTTCAGAGTCTGACTTAATACATAGATATGACCCATTTGTACGGATAGGACGTACTCTACTCCTCTACAAGAAGCTCAAGCTTCAGTTTTCCTTCAATAGGCTAAGCACGACCTCTGCAATCTTGCCAACCCTGCATATTCATTCTTTCCTCTAGCCTGGATCAAATGATCTCCCGTCTTAATCAGCATTTAGGATGGAGGTGCCTTCTCTGTACTCACCATTCTTTTTAGTTTGGGATCCATTTGGAAGCTGGTCTGAGCCCTGTAACAGTGACCTTGGACCCCACAGGGAAAAGAAGGAAGAATGAAAGAGGAGGCACCGGGCCAGTACCATTTAATAGCTGTACAAGCTCCCCATCAGTTAATGCCCCCTCTCAAGAGGATGATGAGGGTCACATGAGGGAGCTATTCTTATTATGAAAACAAAGATGCTTCAGAGAAATCCAGTCAATTCTACAGTTGAGAAAGAAACAATGAGTCCCAGACTAACAACAAAGGGATGAGGTAGTGGTCCGAAGGTCATCAGATGCAATTGATAAGTAGCTCAGGGACCTTCTGGGGTCACAGACTAGGATATAAAACAAAGGGTAAGAAACTTTTGAACAGTCACTTATTGATTCCAGGTGCTTAGAGAGATGAATTAACTCATTCAATCTAGTAAGAATGCCTTTAAGTACCCAGTGACCATGGGGAGGAAGTGAAACCTTCCCACCCAATTCTCTCCTCTTCCTCACTTATAGTGCTATTGTCCTCCTGATGAGGTTGAGGGGTGATGGGGACCCCAAAATACCGACAATCCAGGTCATGCTCGAATGAATTCGACTCAAGCCTTCTTAAAGCCAAAGAAAACAAAGTTTATTAAGGATTTGCCAAATTGGGTTGCCTCTTAAAGAGCCTAAGCATTTGTAACGCTTGTATTCACAGACGGGCCAGATAGAATCCCAGCTAGAGAGAGTCTGAGATGGACTGAATCTGAGCGCTTTCATGGAGGCAAGATGGAACTTAAGTATAGAAAAGAGTATAGGAGGGATCTGGGAGGTGGTCTGCTAGTCCATGGTGATGGGAGGAGGGGTTAAGGAAGGGTCTTGAGGAGAAGTTCCAGGAGGGAATCCAAGGAGGGTCAAAGGCTGGAGACAGCTGGAGGCTATCAGGAGATAACAGACTAGGGGGCACCTTGGTGGGAAGCAGGTGGGACAATCCAGAGATCTAGACAGGGGCAATATGGGAATGGATACAGATCTTGATGGCAGTGGTCGGCAGCCTGGGGAATGGTGTTTTGATGGGATCAAGGGTGGGGGGGTGCAACTGAGACCTGAGTAGAATGATAATGAAAAGCCCATGGGCTTCCTGAGCCTGCCGGGACAAATGGGAAGATTAGATTTGAGTAAGAAAGGCCAGATCAAGTGGGAAGATTCAAGGGGAGCTCAAGGAGGCTCCCAGAGTCTGAACCCCATCACTCCTAGTCACCCAAGCTCCAGAGGTAAGTGCCGTCCTTGACTCCTCACTCTCTCTCACCCCCCCCTCCCCGCTCCTCAATTCAATCAGTTGCCAAGGCCTGTAGATTTTACCCTTCCAAACATCTCTGCAGTATGCCCCTTTCTCTCATCTGCCCCTGTCACCGCCCTGATACAGCCCTCATCACCTCATGTTTGGACTGTTGCAATAGCCTGCTGTTTGGTTTGCCTGCCCTGTCAGTCCATCCTTCACAGATGTCAAAGTGATCTTCCCAAAGCACAGGTCTGACCATATTACCCCTCTCCCATCCTCATACACACTCGATAAACTCCAGCGGCTCCCTCTCACCTCCAGAAGCCAACGTGAAATCTTTTGCTTGGCATTTAAAGCCCTTAAAAACTTCCACCCACACCTTACACCTCCCCTCCCCATTACTCTGTAATCCAGGGATGCTGACCTCCTTGATGTTCCTTGTACAAGGCATTCCGTGTCCTGACGCTGGGCATGTTTGATGACTGTCCTTTATGCCTGGAATGACCTCCCTCTTCATCTCTGCATCCTGGTTCTCTTGGCTTCCTTCAAATGCCATCTAAAATCCTCCCTTCTACAGGAAGTTGTTCCTGATTCCTCTTACTTCTAGTACCTTCCAGGTATTGGTTATTTCCAATTTATCCTATATATGACTTCTTTGTACATAGCTGTTTGTATATTATCTCCCTCCTGAGCTACCCTCAGAGCAGGGATTGTCTTTTACTCCTCTTTACCTCCTTAGCAACCAGAATAGTGCCTGATCTTAATAAATGTTTACTGACTGATGGAAATTAAAGAATATTTTACATGGTTCCCTAGTGTCCTTAAAGAACTATAGCCTAGAGCAGGGACTCTTAAAGTGAAATCTATAAACTTTTAAAGAAAAAAAATAACCGTCTTAATAAAATTAGTTTCCTTTATTATCCTGTATGCATTTAAAAGACATTATTCTGAGAAGGGATCCATTGGATTTCCCCAGGCTACCAAAGGGGTTGCTGACATAAAAAAGGTTAAGAGACCATGCTGTATGAACAATGCTTCTCAAAGTGTGGTCTGGGCACATCTAGGATGTCCCCAAGATCCTAGCAGTGGGTCTTCAAAGTGAAAAGTCTTTTTATAATGTTATTAAGACACTTTCATTTCTGTTATGGCAAATACTGATAAACATAAGGCACATGAAAAAAGTTTGTTGGGGTCCTCAATACATCTTCAGAGTATAGAGGAGTCCTGAGACCAAAAGTTGAAGAACCTACTTCTGTGTACTTTCCATAGAATGTTAAAGTTAGAAAGCAGCCTAGATCATGTAGCAGAATCCCTTCATTTTACAAATGAGGAAATAAAGTAATTTTATGAAGTCACATGGCAACTAGTTTGAACTGAGGTTTCCTCATTTCTAGTCCAGTCCTCCTCCATCACCCTGACTCACTCCCCTTAAACTCACTGCAGAGTATATAGGGAGAATGAGATGTGGTAATATATTTCTAGTAACACTTTCTGGATGCTAGCTTTGGTTTATTTTCTTTAAATTCACTCAGTTTTCCAGAGACACTGCCAGGCACTGCAGTATTGAAGGAATTTAGAGAGCTCCTCTATGTTGGTCTTCTGCTCTCGATGAAATACCAGGAAAGGAAAATTAAGATGAATAACTAGAAGATGGAGCAACTTCCAGTCTCTATTCCTGTGCCTATTGTTTACTTCACTTGGCATTGCTCTCTAAAAAGAAGAAGAATTCAAAAGAAATTTCTGAGAGATGACCAAAATGCTCCAAATGCTAGGGTCTATTTGGTATAAATGGCTAACTCTCAGAAATGGGGGATCTGTTCAGCTGGAGGACTTAGTGTGTGGCATTTCTGAGCCCCATGAAGACAGGGTATTCTCTCACATACCACACAGTTCCATCTGAAAGAATGAAGATGATCAACATGGAGGATATTCTGCATTGGAAATGAATTTGCTCAATAATTATGACTGCTGGAAGATAGCATTATGAGAGTGAACTAAAATTGATTTTATGTTAATGAATTATTTCAGCAATTTTAAGAGAAAATTAAATCTGATTTTATGTCATTGAATCAAGAAGGAAATGTGAGATTTCAGTGCAGTTTGTATGAAGGTGTTATATATATTCAAGGCTGTCAATCTGAAAAATTTGTGGAAATTCCCAAGTTAGCAAGAATAGATAAAAAAGTGTTCACAGAAAAACAAAACAACTAAGAGACTGTAGTAAGCACACCAAAGAGGTGCCAGTGAGGCCCAAGCATTACCTTGAACTTGACTGCTTAAGGAAGACAGACACATGGAACCCAGCCAGGGCCAGATATACCAGGCACAACTGGACCAAGGGGAAAAGAAGGCCTGAGAGAGCACAGAAAGATATTTCACCTATAGAGACTGAGGCAGCCCCTTGGCACAACCCCTTTCATGCTACTTCATGGTAATTATATATGGATTATATATGAAGAATCCACGAAAGCATGGATAATTTAATGAGTGTACAGTGTCTGTGTGTCTATGTGGGTAGATATGCCTATGTATATATATATATATATATCAATGTTTTAGAGTTGATGAAGCTTCTTATTCAATAAATTTTTGGAAATTTAAATTCTGTATCTCTTGGTGGTTTGTCTCAATCTCTCGCTGCTCCAGGGTGTCTTGGGAATGTTGACTTCTTGAAGGCATTTCTAATCTGACAGCATCACATCACTGCTATCAACATTCATGTGATTGTAGCTTCTCCTGCTTCCACTGGTGCCAACTTTGAGCTGTACCAGCTACTAGATGAACTTTTGGCTTCTGTCCTGTAATGAAAGAGGAAGATGTTTTTCTACCCCCTCAATAAATCCTATATGTGATCAGATTTTAATGTTCCTTCTGTCCTTCCCTTCCTCTGCTCCCTCTCCCTCTCTCTACTTTATTGTCACCTAAAATATTGAACCAAAACCAGAAGGAGAAAAAGAAGCAAAAGTATTTATATTTAGCAATAAGAACCTTTGCTGGGTCCAAGAGGCTGGGGTGGGGGTGGGGGTGTCTACATTCTTTCCCTCTCCTTTAAAGGGCCCTTCTGGTTTGGACTTGAGTATGTTTGGACTTGGTTCCAGTTTGGGAGACTCTGACCTCCAAAAAGAGGGGGCAGGCTTTTTTGTCTCATTATTTCTGACTCTTTATATTCCTACTCAGGAACCTTGAGGATAATTACTTAAAGCTTAGGTTTGGTTCAATTTTAGAGTCTAGGGTCATCCCTCAAGAGGTATTCAAAGTATAATGTGGATCAGGCCTATTTAGTTCCCCCCTATCAAGAAAATGCTAAACACACTAGACTTACAAGAATGCATTGATAGAACTTAAAAGAAACAACAGCTATAACTTATAACTGCTATTATACTCTCCCAATAGGCTGCTACTTACCACATCAAGATATGAAACTGTTTGCAGGACTGCTGAATAGGTATTTTACATTTCAATTCTACACTGTTCAAACAATTCCTTCCAGGTCTATATATTCTGGTAAGTCAGGCCTGAACTTGGGTTCATCCTCTGTCTGTGACCATCTCCCCCTCCAGTAATTATAGGGAGGGTACCACTTGTACTAAAGACACAGGATTTCCTGACATCTTGAACTCAAAAGTCTCCAAGTCTGAACATGTCCGTCTTGGGATTGATACTTGGTCACCTATGCTCTGGGAAGAAACACAAAACAGAAGATGTAGTTAGGGTTCTGACATCCAGTCTCCAACTCACCCAGGGAGGCCAAGTACTTTAGGGAAGAGATAGCAAAAGGAACAAGAATTTGTTAAAGTCTTAGTATGTACCAGGCACTGTGCTAAGTGCTGTACAAATTTTAACTCACTTGATCCTTGCAACAACCCTGGGAGGTGGGTGCTATTAATATCATCCCCATTTTACAGTCGAGAAAACCAAAGCAGGCATCCCTTAAAAGTGACTGGCCCAGGGTCACCCAGCTAGTCAAGTGTCTAATGCTGGATTTGAACTCAGGTCTCCTTGATTCTAGGGGCAGTAAGGTGATGCAGTGGATAGAATGCTGGGCTTGAAGTCAGGAGGACTCTTCTTTCTGAGTTCAAATCTGGCCTCAGACACTTACTAGCTGTGTGAATCTGGGCAAGTCACTTAACCCTATTTGACCTAGTTTCCTCATCTGTAAAATGAGCTAGAGAAAGAAATGACAAACCTCTCCAGTATCTTTGTCAAGAGTAGCCCAAATGGGGTCATGAAGAGTCCGAACAAAACTGAAATGACTGAACAAAATTACATACATTAGCACCATAAAGGACCAGAGTTCCTTGAAGGTCTATGGAATAGATTTGTTACCGAGTAAACAAGTAAAATCTGGATCATATCTCCCAGAAAGCTGTGGGGCAGAGTACACAGGTCTTCAAATTGACTTTCCAGTGGGCTGTGTAGTACTTACTTCATTCACAAGGAATTTTGAAGGACTCAGAGACATGAGAGCACAAGAGACCATTTATCCAGAGTTGAGAGCATTCGGTACTGGGCTGGGGATTTTCCTAGCCTGCAGAGGTGTGCAGATGTGAGCTAAACCCTGGACTAGCAAGAGAGGAAGGTTCTGAACAGATCACAATGAGAAGGTATGGGACATCAAAGAAAGTGGCTTGGGATAGGGCATTTGTGGCAAACAGGATGGTTGATTCTGTAACTCAATATTTCTCACCTGATAGAGGTATCAGGGTATAGGGCATCATATAGGGCACCCCTCTTACACTAGTCCAAATATGAAGTATTGAGACATCAAAGTGAAGCTTGCATCCTGGGTCATCTCCAGTCACCCTATGAATGTCAGGCCACTGGACCCAGATGACTCTGGAGTAGAAAGTGAGGTTCATAACCTTGCACAGCCCTCCCTCCCTCAAATCAAAGTCAACTATAAGTCATGTCATCATCTTGATGTCATGGTCCTCTTTGAGAATGAAGGACAAACACACAACACAACCTATGGCAACAACCACATGATACCATGCCTAGTGAAAGCTGAAATATACTTTAAATAACCTGTCAATTAACTGGTACAAATGAGCATTATAACCTACCTGCTCACTGTTCTACTCTACTCCTCTCCCCTACCATGGGATGTACAGTTCCTAGTTTATGGAGATGTTTTAATTAAGTAAATGAATTGACTGCTCTGTCTCTCACTTTCTCTCTCTCTCTCCCTCCCTCCCTCTCTCCCTCCCTATTCTAATCTGATCTGGGAGGTTGGGTTTGGAATTTAAAAGTATATAGAATGTCACAGTTTATGATACAAGCGAATAATGTGCCATAATTTTACTATTTTTTAAAAAAACATTTATTTGTAATTTATGGAATAAAACAAATATTCCACAACATAAATAATTGATCTTTAAAAAGATGATTACACATGAAACTGCAAATCAGTTCTTTCTTCGAATGCAGATAGTGTCTTCTTTCGTATGTCCTTTGTAGTTAATTTGGGTATTGCTAACACTCAAAATCACTTAATCGCTCAGAGTTGTCCTTAAAAGAATACTGCTGTTACTGTATACAATATGCTGTACTTTTATTGATCTAATTAAATTGTTTAACCATGACCTTGAGGATCAAGTTCAATTCAACAAGCACTATTTTTTAAATAAAATTTTTATCGATCTTGGTTTTATATTATGTAAATTTCCCTCTGTATCCTTTCCCTTCCATTTTCAATAGCTATCCCACATAACAAGGAAAATTTTTTAAAGGAAAAAGAAAAGAGGAAGAGAAAAAACAATAAGCAAAAATAATCAACACATCAAAAAAAAATCTGAAAATATATTTAATGCTCCACACCAGTTCACTTCTGCAAAGGAATGTATGTGGGGGGGAGACATATCTTCCTATTACTCTTCTTTGGAAACAGGCCTTCTACAAATGTATACTATACACTGGACGTAACCCAGTGGATAAAGCACTGGGCCAAGTTTTAGTAGTTGTGTGACCTGGAGTACAGTCATTTAATGTCTGCCTCAATTTCCTCCACTGCAAGATAGGATAATAAAAGCCCCCACCTCCCAGGGTCATTGTAAGGATCAAATGAGGTAACTGTAAAATACTTACCACAGTACCTTGTGCACAGTAGATGCTGTATAGCGTTAGCTATTATCAATTTTTTAAAAGGTAAAAAAAGACCAAGTCCTTGTACCGAGGAGTTTATATTTATATGTATGCATACTTTATATACATTTTTGGAAATACAAATCAATAGCTTTCAGTAGTCCGTTTTCCAAAGGACCATAGATTTAGAGTCCAACCTTCATTTTGTAGATGAAGAAACACACCCAGACAGATTAAGTGATTTGCCCAAAGTCACAGGAATAGCTACTGATTCATGAATCCATTTCTGATCAATGTGACAATCAACTTCTTTTTGCAGTTAGAGGTCCATTAAATGTATCATGTGTTTCTTATACTGCTGAACATATGATGAAGGCAAAAGGTTATCCTGTGTCACACTGTGAATATGATATGAATAAGTAACAACAGAATGTTATAAGGTCTTCTAGGCTTTGCAATTTTACTTATTTTTGATTCCTCGGCACAAAATTAAGTTTCAGAAAGATGTCATGAGTCACTTTTGGAAGTAAATTTTAAAAAGCAGAAATAAATTAAAGGAGACTTCTAAGCTGGAAAAGAGGAAAAAGAAGTTCTCTCCAATATTTCCTCTTGACTTTAAATCTTACAGTCTAACTAATGCAGCACATTTCTTCTGTTGTTTTCTGAATTGATGTCTGTTTTCTCTGAAATAAATGCAACCCGTACCTTAATCATGACCTTTCCATTCTTAGGCACTAATGTCTTCCAGAATAGCTCTGGTGGATTCCAATTCCATAAAGTAAAGAGAAGACTGAGCCAGATTCTTCCTGGTACCAAGTAACTTGACAAAACCTGAGTTGGAGGTAGGAGTAGTGTGGGATGGTGAACCTTTGCTCTTTCCACTCAGAATTGATAATTCATTCTTTCTTATGGGTAGCAATGATATACCTGAGGTAGTATCCTTATTGGGTGGAGTTTTGTTTCCCTAGGTGGTTAGCTTACTTCTGTGGAGTAATATAATCTTTAGAGACATTCATCAATGGGATATGTTTCTGGGAGAAGAAAGAAGCACTGCTGCTAAAAAGAACATCTCCCTGATGCTTGAAATTCACTTTATAAGAGAGAGATAACACAATAACAGATTCACAATGATGTTTTGTTGAAGTTTTGATGGTAGGTGGGTGGATAGGTGGGCAAGCTTAGGGGCATTAGAATTGTAGTGTGTTTAGAGGGTTACACCTAAGCAGTGGCAAAAACAAGGGGAAGCTGGGATTGACAAGGACGAATCATGTATTTCACAATTCTGCTGAGGGCAGGTTCTGTTGAGTATATAAACTTAATTTTGATGTCTTAATACTTCACATTTGGACTAGTGTAAGAGAGATGCCCTACACCTCTTTTGTAATATGATACCCCTTAACCTGATACTTCTATCGGGTGAGAAAATATTGAGTTACAGAATTAATCAACATAAGTTGGGAATAAATTCCATAATGAATCATTCAAAGGTATAATCTAAGTATGAACAGGTTCTTAATTAATGAGAGAAATGGAGTATCTGAATTCTTGAATGAAAGCAGACTCTGAACATGAAACACTGTGTGGCTGATTGAAGAGTATTAGTCATGATGAATGGTACTTGGATAAAATAGCAAGCCAATTTGATTCAGAATATGAGATTACAATAGCAAGTGGTGAAGTAAATCTGGCTAAATCCATGAGAATCACCCATCTTGATCAGAAGACACTGTGTGAACTTTGAAAAGTCAGATTTGAATTTACTAATGTTGGTAGCAGGGTCCCCAAAACAGCAGTGTCTGCAATAGCACCTGAGAGATGTGCTATGAACAAGCTAGACATAGGGCTCAGTAGAGATACACCAAGGAGAAACTTCATGAGGACTCTACCAAAGGACAACAGAATAGGAATCTTCACAACAAATAATCATCTTGCCTCTGAGGACTTCCAGTGATGAGGAACTGACCACCCAGCAAGGCAGCTCACTCCATTTTTGAATAGCTCTAATATTATTTTTCCTAGTCACTTCTGACATATATTGACCTTGTGGTCCTGGTCAAGTCACTTTAACCTCTTAGTACCCTAATCAACTATGGAAGATTTTTAAGTTGCAAAGAGGGTCACCACCCTGAAAAGGTAGAGTGAATTTCTTCACTGGGAAGGGAATAAGCATTTATATCATGCGTACTATATATGAAGACTTGTGCTAAGTGCTTTCACAAATGTTACCTTATTCTGCCTTCACAACAACCCTGCCAGGCAGGTGCTTTTTATTACCCCTTTTTACAGTTGAGGAAACTGAGGCAAACTGATAGAGTGACTTCCTCAGGGTAACATAGGTAGCAGCTGAACTCAAGTCTTCCTGATTCCAGGCCCAGCACTCTACCACTGTGCCACTAGCTGACTGTGAATATCCCCATACCAATGAAATCACAGGTGCAGTCCCTATGCCTGTTCAATATGTCGAACTGAAATCTTTTGTCTCTGTAATTTCCACCTGTTGGCCCTAGTTCTCCTCTGTGACTAGGCAGAACAAACGTTAATACCCCTTCCTTCTTCAAATACTTGAAGACAACTAGTCCATGCAAACAAACCTAGATCCTTCAACAGATCATGACAATGGTGGTGTTTTAACCACCTCATCATTTTGATCATTCTCCCCTGTACAGCTCCAACTTGTCAATTCCCATAAAATGCTGCACCTAGAAATGAATTATTTTAGATGCTGTCTGAGCAGGGCAGAGTACAGTGGGATGCTGACCTCATCATCCTGAACACTGGGCTTCTGTCAGTGTTATCCGAAGGGCTGGTGGTACTGAGTGCAGCTGCTCCGACTGGCAGAAGCAAGGAGCATGGTGGATACAGAATGATGGTGGCTGGAGGAAATTAGGACCCTCTGTGGTTATCTTCTGAGATAAGGCAAGACAGATTTAGAGTAGGCTGGGCTCCCTTACAGGATGCTGCTGGTGCTTTGGATTGATGGAGCCAGGAGTCAGAAAGACCTGAGTTGAAATTTAGGTCGGTCTTAACAGCTTTGTGACCTGTGTAAGTCACTTAATGTGCTTGCCTCAGTTTCTTCAACCATAAAATGAAGATAACAGTACCTATCTCAAAGTGTTGCTATGAGGATCAAATGAGACAGTATTTGTAACTGAACTTAACATAGGTCTAGCATATGCCTATTCCCTTACCTGCAGAGGACTGGCACCTGCTCCTTAGAATGAAGGTGGCTGAAATGTACTGATGCTGACAGTGTGCTCTGTGGTCTCAAGAAAGCAGGAAACTTTTCTCCTGTTCCCTGTGGTTAGCAGGTGCTTTGTACAGTATTATTTCTTTGAGCTTTTCCTATTTCCTACAAACTATGATTGGCTCTAAGTGATCTGTGACTCTTGTTAATTATCTTGGTGTACGGGGGAGTGTAATGTAGGATGCCAGGGAGTGCTCTAGTCGGAGCTTTATTCATTCATCTAGAAAGCCAGGTTTTTTTTCAAAGGAGAGTGGAGATGGAGCTTATTGGGGGACAATTTTATGGTTTGCCTTGTAACTTTGAAAAACTCCTAAAGAGCAGATAACCATATTGACTTGGGACTGTACACCTGCTAGGCTAGGAGTCAGTGGTGAAGCAGATTAGGTGATGTTTGTTTTAGGAAAGCTTCAGCCTCTAGATGAGGAAGCAAGCAGAGAAGAGCCCCAGATCAAGTTAAGATTAAATCTCCTTGCTTGATGAAGAGAAAGAGGTGATGTCTAGAAAATTCTGCACTGTCTATATTCCTGCAGTGAGAGGAAGTCAGGAGTACCTTTTCCCTGGTCACTTTCCAGTCTAAACCTCTCAAACCCTGCTAGACAGCACAATTTGCTACACTTGTACTAATAATCTTATGTCACAATGGCTTTTCTGGCAGCCATTTCAGAGTTGGCCATTCACTTAAACTCCCTTGAATTGCTATTTAGTTGTCACCTTGTGTCACACCACTCAGTACTTAAACATTCTTACATGATCTCTCACTGTAAAAGTCCTTTACAAATACAAAGTAACTCTAGGCCATAGCTGGGTGGTTGATCAGAATATATACATTACACAAATGTATATATGCATGTACATATGAATATTAGGCTACACATGTACAATTACATTAAACATATTTCCACATTAGTCCTGTTGTGAAAGAAGAATCAGAACAAAAAGGAAAAAACAAAAAGAAAACAGTCTGCTTCTGTCTACATTCAGACTCTACAATTCTTTCTCTGGCTGTGGATAACACTTTCCATCATGGGCCTTTTGGAACTGCCTTAGATCACCGTATTGCGGTGAAGAGCCAAGTCCATCAGTCAGTCTTTGCACAATGTTGGATTAGAATATTTTAAAACTATCTATGGCCTTTCCCAACTTTCCCACAAGAAAACATTTTGTTCTTGTTTTCTTCATTTTGCACCATTTCTTGAAACTATTTGGCCAGTAGATGGCAGCGATAGACACTAACTTTTCTTGGATGCTTTCCTGAAAAGTCTCAGAGTTGTTCACTTCAGAATCTTCCCAGCTGAATCCTACACCTTGGGATCAGAAGTCTTTAAAGTATTTTGCATAGGGGGTAGAAATTTTATTTCTTCATTCAATTTTTAGTGTTATATATTTAGGCAAATTTCTCTCCTACTACTCTCTTATGTATGGATTTTCCAGTAATTACTTTCAGCTAATGAATAAGCAAATTTTTCACAACTATTTTATTGCCGAAGAAATTAATTTCACTATTCAAGAGAACCTTGGAAAAAATAAAAAAAAAAATACATTCATTACTTTTTAGTCCCCTTTCAAATATTTGTGATTCTGTGAATTTTTGAAGTCTGTAAAATTTGCTGGTAACAACTAGTGGACACTGGCAGAGGTCTTGAATTGAGAGGGTATCACAATTTATGCACTAAGGCAATTTGGGAATAAGTTAACTAATTCCGTCCTTACCTCCAACAGTTATTCTTTTATGGAAGGTAATGTTATATACTAGGAAATTATGGCATGCATTAAACAGGACCAATATTACTCATACCAAAGTGGATGTCTTACTTATCCCTCCTATAAATGAATTTCCAAAATAATCAAATAAATTAATTTGGGCTTTGTCTTTACGGCAGGTGACAAGAAACTTAATGTCAACACCAAAGTCATTTGATCTTAATTTAACGGCAAAAAGAAAGGTTTCACCGAATGCATTCTTCAAATTAAAATAATGCACCTGCTCAATGCTTACCCAAGACTGTCAACTTCACCAACTCTTTATGGAACAGAGAGGTACATGGTAAGCTTTTTAAGGATATCACTGAGTAGTCACATGGGGCTAGGCTGGGGGGAAGGTCTAGACATCTAATTTCATGGGTATATAGACCCAGTGCAGAAACTAACTCCCTCTACCGATGCAGATACACAACTGTCTTAACAGTGTACAACTGGCTTTGTGTTCTTTTGTCCACCCCCAGCACTATATCCTATTGAGGATCCAGATAAAAGCAAAGAGATGAGACATCTCTGGTATTCTAGCACACAAACTGTAGGTACAAATCAAGCATTATTTCGGCGATGACTCCAGAACAAGTTATAAGCGCCCATGTAATATTTTTATTTAGCAGCATATACATGAAAAAACAAAGGAATTATCCTGGCTAAGTTCAGTGTATGTCTATTTTCTAAAGACAGGAAAGTCCAATTGTCAAAATCTTGAAGAGAACTGATGACACAACGGCTGTGCAGCAAGAGAACGAGATGTTGACAAAGCAAAGTGATCACCTTAATTTCTATGATAGTCTTCAATATTTCCCTTATAAAACAACACATTAGGTCAATCAACTTAAAATAAGGAAGATAGAGACAAGGAATAAATATATAATAACCACTGCTCACTACATCAAGTCCTATTATTGAAGACAGCCCATCAATTAAGGAACATTTCTTTTTGAGGACTTAATTTTTTTAGAACAGGGATTCTTCACTTGGGGTTCAAGAACAGATTTCAGAGGGTCTGTGACTTTGAATGGAAAAAAGAAATCTTATTTCTCATTAACCTGTAGCTGAAATTTAGCATTTTCTTCAATTATGACTGCAAGAAATAAAACACTACTCTGTTTCACCAGACTGCTCAAAACATCCATGACACAGAAAAGGTTACGAGTTCCTGTTTTAGATGGAATATTCATTTTGGAAAAAACAGCTCAGCTGAGATAAAAATATGTAAACTGAGAGACCCTTGTCGGGGCTTGGGAATTAAATATAAATACTTGTCAGCCTTATGCCTTCCAGTGGTTCAAATTTTATATAATAGTGTATAGAACTCTGGTATAACAGTACATGTTCAGAGCTTTTATAGGTGTTTGCTTTTTTATGAAAGGAAAAGGGAAAAATAAGAGGTCTGCTAATAATTAGAAAAATGGCCCAATAACCAGATTAACCAACTTTCCATTTAGATATCACGGTCCAAAGTGGGGAATAAAGTATATGGCTCAGTCCAGTTGAGACACTTCATAAAGGTACGCACCCAGCATTTTGGTCCCTTCTATGTAGTTATGCCTAAAGGAAAATAAGAGAGGGTTATCAAGTTGGTTACTGACCTAAAATTCAACAGGTATAGTCTGTGCAGAGCACACACTTATATTTTACTCCTAGGACCAGTAAAGCATTCCAAATATGCCAATAATACATGAGAAATACAATCAGAGAAACTTTTGTAAGTGGCAGATTTAAGAGAGGCAGGCAAAAAAAAAAAAAAGACTAAGCTAGGCCCTATATTTTAAAACTAAGCTCTCTCTTCTTCATGAAACCAAATTTGCCTCATCATACATCTCATTGTTTTTATCACTCAACATACAGGTGAGAAAGAAGAGGTAGGAAGCAACCTCAACTGGCTAGAGAATTAAAGTTACACCTTGCTTTTCTTTCCTCTACTTCTCAGAAGTTGAACAGGGATGAGCAAAGGAATCAAAAAAGGGTCCTGAGCTCCATAAAGGCTTGTCAAGTCTATGTCAATAGAGTGCTTGAGATTACTTACAAGTTTCTAGAGCCTATGGAACTAAATGTAGCTATTCAGAACATCTCCATGATAATAATAAATGGTATTAAATCAATTTAGAAGTCTGAAAAGTATATTTGTTTAATTCTATTTGGGCCAACACTCTAGTTTAAGCATCAATATCTACCCAAAGGACTTCAAAGTACAGGAAAGGATCATCCGGAATGAATTCATGGACTCCAGCATTCTTTAAGTCAAGTTGGCAAAGGTTTATTGTAATGTTAATATATGGCAGGTAAAACTTCTCAGGGAACTTTCAACTTAATAGGAATGATATACTAATTGGGTGATAACATACAACCTCGGTCACAGGCTCACTATTGGAAACCAGGGGTGGGGCAGTTGGGGGAGACATGTTCCTAAGTGGTATATTTTTGGTCTATTATGTCTATAGTAAGACAGATCTGAGAGTTGGTATCTATGGCTTGACCTCTGGATTGTATATGATAAACTGTGGGAATCAATACGTGAAAATTCTGCTGGTACAAGATAGTCCTGTTTTTACAAGGGAAATTCTACAGAGGGCAGCTTGTAACAGGGAAAGATTGTTTTATTGTGGCCCACTCATGAGTTATTGCTAGGCATAGTGTCTTTGGGCTGGGAAGAAAACTGTCAGGGATAGTGTTTTGAGTAGGGGGAAAATGTGATCTTGGAATTGGGATCCAAGCACAAGCACCCCATCAGCACCATGGAGGAAGAAATATAATTCTAGACTGAGACATACAATCACCTGTTCCTAGGCCCCTTCAGACTTACCTGTTGAGTTTTTCATTTTGTGAATGAGCACCATCATCTGCTGACCCGACAGGCAGTAGCATTACATTTTTACCTGTGGCCTCTTGGAAGGTCAAGGTCACAGGAATACTGCCCCCTTCTCTGGTCAAGTCTGGTTCAACACCAAAAACTGAGAGGAATGTGGAACAATAGTTAAGTCTTTTCTTTTAAAAGAAAAGAAAAATCTATAACCCAAACCACAATATTTTAATCACTGCATTTTGGGCCAGTGTTTCAAGAGCAGTAAAGTATGGACCACTCAGAAGTCAAGTTGGGATTTGGGGATAGGGGATGTCAAACATCTTAAGCAACCACTAGTAAATCAATTACGAAAGAGTGTAGATATACACTTTTTCCTGCCTGAGGAAACTGGATACCAGACACTAAGAGAATGACCTTGTGGAGGCTTTGGTGAATTTAAACGCAGAGAAAACCCTCTCTTAAATAAAAAATCAATAAAAGCCACATGTATTGCTGGAAGGAGTTCCCATGCTGAAGATAGCATGAATTTTTCAAAACACTAAAGAAAGAAGCAGTGTAATGTAAGAACTGATTACCCTACTACAGCATAAATTGATAGAAGGCTAGTCTTAGAGTTAAGGAAGGTCTGGGGTTCATGTTGCACCAGCAGAATCTGGTATACTACCTGTGCTACCCTGGGCAAGTCATAACCTGCCAGTGTTCCAGACAACACTCTGAGACTACCAGCTACAGATCTGCATCGATGGAAGGCATTTCCTCAGTGGGAGCTCTCTACCCAATGAAAGCACAAAGCCCACTTCAGGATTATAAGGGTGGACACCTTTACGCATGACTAGGCTACAAAGCCAGCACCTGGGGCTTGATTCTGGTCTGCCAGGGGCATTTCCTTCTGAAGGGTTCAACAGAATTACACCCTTCTGTTCCACTACTGGCCTGACAGTGCTGTGAGCCCACAAGCTCAGGAGTCAGTCACTAACCTAGATTGAGGAAGTATTTCTCACCTCTTTTTAGGGCTTTTCTCCCAGCCAGGTAATGAGGATGATTGAAGTCAGCCACCCAGGGTTTTCCACCATGGCCCATGTAAGCTTTGAATTTGTTGGGGCTCTTCAGTTCAACAAACTTTGTATTCAAGTAACTTATAACCTTTTGCACACATAAGAAAGTATGGAAGAGTTAATCATAAACTTGACACTCATGAGGATTCACAATGACCAAATACTGGGTTTTGACCTCCCTACTCAACATGGTTCTTTGCAGATGTCAACCGCGAATGAATGTCACTAAATTAAGTTCATTTCACTGAAGGGCAAAACAACGGTAATATTTTAATTATCTCAAAGTAACTTAAATAGTGTTGACACCCCACACGAGGCCTAGGAATGGATGACTATATTGGCATGAAATTACATTAGTTTTCATACTTTAATTATGCAACCATCAAGCACAAATCCTTTTGCTTCACTTTCCACTAAGCAAAATTTACAGAACATTTATTTTGTTTATAAATGACCTTTCACCATTGGTATGCTCTTCTTCATCATTAACACAGAATCTGTTATAGCAGAACATGTATTTGAGAGCTCTAAATCTTCACTACAATGTATTTCAGCAATACAATCAGAGGCTGTATTTTATATTTCCTAAATATAAGTTCAATGGTATTTAGAGTACCTTATTTGAGCAACTGTTTGTATATACTTTATACGTAAGAACACATTTATATTGGCTGTATTAGATAATTTTGCATTTTATACAATACCTAAATATGGTACTAACATTTGGTAGTTTATTATTATTAGTCATTAGTTATTTATTTACTCATTCATTTCTACATTCATGACCTGCTCCTAATTAATTTCCAACAACTCGGTTTGGGGAAGCTAAAAGTTGGAACCCTCAAGTCTTAGGTTTTAAAAAATTTACATCAGCAAACCTAATAAATTCCAACTCTGACTATCAGAAAACTGGACAATCATTTTTATTTCACAGCACACCCCATCCCAAAATACCTGTTTTTCAACAACCTCAGGTACCATATCTGGCACCAATCTTATTGAGAATTTGCCAATCACTTTCCTAGGAATCACAGTTTTAGCGCCTGTTCCAGAGAAGGCTCCTTCAATTCCATGGAGAGACAGGGATGGATATCTCCATCTGTGCATTAAGATTTTTTCCTATAGGAGAAAGACCACATCCTTAATGGAGTTAAAGAAAGTAACACCATTTCTCGCTTTGGCTTCAAATGCAAATGCTAAGAAAAGCCAGTCACTTGCTTCTAGAGATAGGAAATGAAAATCAGATACTTGATAGGTACACTCAGCCTTTCCTCATTCACCTGGTGACAAATCTGAATCCAGGGACATCCACTGTCATAAGACTCTGGAGATAGATCTGTAGCCACTATTATCCAAGAATTTTGTAGCTACTGTATATCCTATAGGGCCCAGGGAAATATATTATGCTAGATAATACACCTATCTTCCACTAAACCCCAGCGCCTTACCAAAGTGTGCAGGTAACTGTGAGTTCTTGAGGGCTATGACAAGAAGTATAAACTCTAGCAGAGTCTACCAAGTTGGGAAAGAAGATTATAAACTCAGCTGTGTATTTAGGATTTATATCTTCACTGGATCAGTCTAAATCTGTAAAGGTATTTCCCCATGATGTTGGCCACCAAGTAATAAATCTCTTAAACTTGTGAAGCCTATGTAATAATGTCACATGTAAAATGTGACAGTGATCATGTGATCTGCACTGGATGGAGGTGGAACCCAAAGTGACAAAAAAAAAAAATCAAAAGTGTTAAAGAGTTTGGAAACATATATTAGGCTGAACATACTCTGTTGAAATGAGATTGAGATTTTTCTCCTCAAATAATTAAGATTTTAATCAACAACAAAGGCAGTATGCTGTAATGGACATAGCACAAAGTCTAAAAGCTAGGATAACCTGGGTTTGAGTACCACCTCTGACACAAACTAGTTATCTGACTTTGGGCCAATTCAAGCCTGTAAGATGCAGAAGGTGCTAACTAGTGTGGTTCAGTTAAAGGGAGTTTCCCTCACCTGATAATACCCTTATGACATGAAATCACTTATCTGGTGATTCCTAATCATCGATAAAACCAAACGAAATGACAGCTATCTATATGACCATAAATGAAATTCAATTATATCCATACAATGTGCCTTCCCCTCTTAAGCTTCCCCTATGAGGCTAAAAGGAAAAAGTAAGTATGTGTGTATGTACACTGTGTAATCTGTAACTAATCTCTAATGCTAATTTTGCACATCATTTTGTGAACAGAGGCAGAATGAAAGTGGATAAATAGCTGGCCTCAGAGCCAGGAAGAGCAGAGAGTGCAAGCCCTGCCCTGGCCATGTACTGTAATGCGGGATAAGTCACTGCCCTTCTTAGTATTCTGGGCAACCTTCTAAGGCCTGACCTGTGTTGGTAGAGGGAGAGTCCTCAATCAAGAGTTCCTGATCCCAAAGAAATGATGGGTCCAGTACTGTCTCTAGGCTATTCTGGCATATATCCAGAGGAAGTAACCATAGCAGTAGGAAAATTTATAAACATAACTGTACAAAGATCAACTGAAGAAACTAGGCATGTTTATGTTGAAGAAAAGATGACTTAGAGGGAGGAGGTGAGAAACAAGATTATGTATTCAGAATACTTGAAGACTGCCAAGTAAAAGAGGCAGACCTTTGTTTTTTTTTTTTTGGCCCCAACAGGCAGAATTAGGATTAATGGAAATTAGGAAGACACAGACTTTGAGTATAACACTTTAGTAAACAAAAATTTCTTAACTGGAGCTATCCAAAATGGCCACAAGCAGTCTGAAGGGATATTCTGTAAGTTCCTGGTCACCAGAAGTTTCAAAAAAGACACCCACCCCCATCAAGCCTCAGCCTGGAATCTGTATTCACTGGGGCCAGACCGAAAGCCCCTGTGACTCAGTAATGCTATAATAAGTCCTAAAGAACGGATAGCAGAGGGAAGAACCATGGGGACCATGGACTAAGCACCACCAATCTGGATTTTGTACACTGGTTTCTCAAGATGAAATGCCCTATTTTTATTAAGGAAGCTAAAGGAAATAATTATCATCATGCCTGGCATTTAGGGCAGATAGAAAGCACTAGGGGTAAGTACTGTAACATTTTTGTCAGGTACACCAATAAAAATCTTCCCTCCCCATTTCTAAAGCTTCAGTCAATACTACTGGTTTTAAGAACACACCCTGCCACAGAACACTGACAGGACAGGCATCTCAATAGCAGATGAAGTCACTTGGGGATTGGCAGGATCAATCCTGTCTGAGATGTAGGAGGCTTTGGCACAGTTCACTACAAGCTACTAGCTTATTGGCTGTTCTTTGGTAAATGACAACTACTTAATGTCTCAATTTCTCCTCAGTGTGAAAACAGGTTAGTGCTCACTTTGAATGATAGCATTTAGGATTAATAAAACCATCACTAGAGGACTTACAGATCCTTGAATAAAGATATTCTATTATCCTAGAGTATTTTACATATCCAACTATGCAAAAAAACTTATTTTTACCATGATGGAATAGAAATTTTATGTTGGCACTGACAGAGTGCACACCTGAAATACACAGCAGCCTCAGTCTAATGGAGGATCGCTGTACTGATAAAACAAAACCTTTGCCTAGACAAAATCATTAAATTTCAGCCCTTAGAAATCATGTAAGCCAACCTCCTGATATTAGAGATAGGTAGCTGAACTAGGGAGCCTGATTTATCCAAAGTCACATGACTGGGATTAAAACTCAGGTCTCCTGACTTCTAAGCCAGTTTCTATGATGCCATGCTGTCTCCAGGATTTATTTCTGAAACAGTCTATCAGCTTTGAAAGATTTTTACTATCAAAGGACTTTCTATTACTATAAATGCAAAG
Source organism: Bettongia penicillata ogilbyi (assembly GCA_023548195.1). Classification (NCBI taxonomy): domain Eukaryota; kingdom Metazoa; phylum Chordata; class Mammalia; order Diprotodontia; family Potoroidae; genus Bettongia; species Bettongia penicillata. The sequence continues at coordinate 4,459,809 of JAJHZJ010000318.1, read as the reverse complement.
ATTACAGGTTAGGGCCCTTTAAAGAAACTCAGAGATAAACATTAGAAACTAGAAAGTTAGTATTCTGTAGTTTAGACTTAAAAAAAGGACTCCATGATCCCTGCTAGTTCTATAAGGATTTGATATGACACTAAAATAAACATCCAAGCTAAAGAAAAAATTAAAAGGTGATACTAGCAAGACAGGGAAAAATAAAATTCTTACAAGAAACACAAAAAATCCTTTATTGAAATGGGAGAAACCACCATAAACCAAGAGCTAGACCTGTTAGCAGAAAAAAGCCAGAACTTCAATTTTGAAGCTGTAATGGACCACATGTAGAGTCATGAGAGAAGCCATGGAAGACTACGTCATAGGCCGTAATGAAGGATCCCTGTTCAAGGATCTTGAAATTCATTACTCATTTTCTCTACTAGTCTCCTGTGACTCAAGCAGTCCCAAGGCAGAAATTCTGTTTGTTTTTCCGGCCATTTTGCTTTTTAGCTCTCACAAATACAGCAGTTACCAAAGGTCAGGCCTCAGGATCTCATGGACAATTAAGCTGTCTCAACAAGAAAGAAGAGTCAGCATACCATACCTTTGAATCATGTAGAAGTGTTTCTGCTCCCACATCTTTTGCATATTCTTCCAAATCAAAGTCAATCTTTTCATACAGTAAGTGCTCCTCATCAGTAACAGGAGTCACTGCTTCATTAATACCAGGGATGAGAATATGTCCCTTTCTGTCCACCAAGCAGCCTGCAGAAAAATGACACAATATTAAAAGCCCTCCATGAACATCCAATACTTTACGACAGTGCCTGCCACACAGCAGAGAGCTAATAAATGATTGCTGATTTGAGTATGCCACTTTCTAAGTTCTCTGATGCCTCACTATAGTATAAAGGTATACGTGAAATTTCTGAAGACCATGCCAATGGAGCACAAGCTTTGGGCAGCTCCAACGAAGGTGAAAAAATTATGAGCATGACAAAGTAAGGAATGGTCCAGCCTAGTTGAGTTCAGAAACATTAATCATCAGAAGGTCTGCCACAAATGATCAGAATTTTGACCACAGCAATTCCTAAAAGAGGGCAGCTAGATGGAACAATAGATAAGAGTGCCAGGCTGAAATCAGGAAGACTCTTCTTCCTATGTTCAAATCCAGCTTCAGACCATAGGCAAGTCATTTAACTGTATTTGCCTCAGTTTCCTTATCTGTAAAATGAGCTGGAGAAGGAAATGGCAAACCATTCTAGTATCCTTGCCAAGAAAATCTTAAATAGAATGACAAAGAGTCAGACATGACTGAAAACAACTACACAAAAATAATAACTCATATCTACCAAAGTAGATAAGGACTGTGCCCTGCATCAGTAGAGAGAGTACTCTCCATGGATAAAGTCAGATTTTTTTTGAAGTATAAGAATAACTACATTTAATATAAAAAAATATACTATGGTGAATCCTTAAGAGTCATACCACTCAGAGTGAGAGGGAAAGGACTCACAGAACTAAAGAACCAATGGAAGCTGTGACGTTGTCAATCCAGCAGGAGTCTTGAAGTGATGCTAACATTACACAGACAGCAACAAGAAGGACAAACACTATACAGAAGTCCAAAAGACTTCAGTCTTTTTTTGAAAAAAGAAACTACGTTATACAGAGGCCATGGCTGTGGTGAACAGGCTATAGTTCTAGAAGCCGAGCTGTTCCAGTAGCAAACCATCATTTCTAAGGGCCATAAAAGACCTGTACAAAAATGCAGCTCACCAAGATTGTGTGAACTGTAATACAGTTGAATTAAGATAATTTGGTGAACCAAGGTACACATGTGAGTACATTTCTGGTAAACTTTCAATAGTATACACACACAAATCACTGCTGAATCTCACTTGAACTTTTTCCTCCAAATCAACAAATACTTACTGAGTATCTACCACATTCAAAAAAAGAAAAAATCAGATGTTTCGAATGGACATTCTGGTTAAAGTAACTTCTGCTTTAATATAAATAATGATTGATTATGCTTTGTTAATATCCCTTGGTAAATGGACTTACCCATCAGAGTAATGAGATCTGACATGGCTTCATGCACTGAACCACCATACACACCAGAATGAAGGTCTTTATCAGAGCATTCCACCTGATTTGAAAAAAGCATATTCTTATTGTGATGCTTGGTGGGGGAACTTTGAAAAAGGTGAGGGGAAGCTATATTTGTTTATGAGAAAAAAACTGCTCTCCTCAATGTAAAGTCACGCATTCCTCAAATTAGGAGGCTTTAATGAAACCTGAAAACGATAGACACAAAACTCTGAAAGATGTAAATATTTTTCATAGAAGTTTCCATTTACTTTTCAACTCCCCTGGCATGAAGGGAGGCAAACAGTTTCAAAATGCGATTCTATATTTGCTAAGGGATAACACTAAGATTTACACTAACACTTCAGTTAACCTTGTACAGACAATGAAGAGTTCCACATAAACTTATGTTTTCGGGAAAATTCTGTTAATTCTTTAAATGATATAACTTGGTGAATTACATGCTTCCCTACTTCTCCATGCTAAGCAGAATTTAATCTTGATAATTTAACTTAATTTAACTTGATAAAATAACTCGATAATTTCAGAATAATCATTCATCTGACAGACACCTGTCCATTACGATACTATGACAACTTATGCTGGAGGGCCTATCCCTATACCGAAGAGTTGCTCTTGCTTTCTTCTGTTTCCTCATGAAGAGATTTTTTTTTCTGCTTCAGCGATGATAATTCACGACCCTGCTGCTATTCCTATGTACAACACCACTTTGGCTGTCTGCTAAGCTCTCCTCTGCTGCTCTTTTATCTTTCCTTGTTGTATCTTGTCTATTTTCCCACCAAGCAATAGAGGGTCTCCAGTTAGGGAGAGTGTTGGCCCCTTAACTGGTGAATTTCATCCATCTTACACCACTGGGAGAAATCTCTGGCTTTCAGGCTATTTTCTTTCTTTTGTTGTCTGTCAGAGATGTTAACTTTGTCTTTTTTAACCTATTTTGGATGACTGATGTAGCCAGAAGCCTAACCTCTGTACAAAAGAGATATCCAGGACGTGAATACAACCCAACAGTTGTTTGGGTAAATCTATAATCACAATGCTATAATATCAAACACATGCATTTTTCTTAATAACATGGGGAAAACAGGAGAGATGGCCAATGGGTTAGAAAAGATGAAACTCAGAAGCCTACCTCTATAAAAAAATAGCAAATTCCTCTGAGGCCATATGTAATACAGGGCTTCTTTTTCCCCAACCAGTAGTTGTCAGAGATACAAACATAATCCACATCTTTGAAGAAAGTATCTTTCTTCGAGAAAATCAAGTCATCCAGGCCTTCAGAACCAGATTCCTCCATGCCTTCTAGACAAAATTTGACATTGACAGGGATATCCTTTGGAAATAAAATAAGAAATCGTAGTAAAAATCCAGCTTTTGACTATTTTTGAAGCCTTAGGTGCATTATAGGGAAAAAATTGGTTTCAAAACCACAAATTTTTGTAACTCATGCTTTTGGATATCTAAGATGATCTGCCAATGTTGCAAATACTGTTATAGTGATCATAAATCTCAGACTTTCTGGGACAGTTTATATTTCAAGAGAAGAAACTAAATTTGTAAAAAAATTTGCAAAGAGTATCTTTTTCAGACCATATGTTGCATTTTGTTTCTGAAAATATGGTTACCACACAAAGAACTAGTATCAGATTCCCTTATAGAACTATCCCTACTCTGGTACATTTAATCAACAAATGTGCAAGTAGGAAATGCCCCAGCATAGTGTTTTTAAAAATTTATTCTTATTTTGAATTTAATAAACACCAAACAAAATGAACATCTACATCTACAAGGTAGAACGGAAAGAGACCTGCATATGAATGGGCAGATCTCTACTCTGTACAGTTTGCTCTCCTTCCCAAAGTTAAAACAAATTCAACCACTTCTTCAAAGTTATCCTTATACGACTCATTTTTAAAATAAAAGCAAGGTCATAAAATAATTACTACTGGTTTGTCATTTACAATATAAGAGCCACTCTTAATTTAAAGATAGGTAAAATTCTTTCCTTCAATTTACAATTCTCCTCTTAGATGCTAAACAACATTTATCTGAAAGTTTTCTGCTAAAAAGATCAATAATAATATAACACAGGGAGGAGCCAAGATGGCGGAGTAGAAAGACTCATGTATGCTAGCTCCGAACCCACAGACCATGAATTTCCTGTAAAAAGAACTCTCCACAAATTCTGGAGCAGAGCAAGCCCTGCAGAAACTCAGGGGAGGAGATTTTCGTTCCAGAGAGCCCTGGAAAGCCGTCCCCAAAGGTCCATAGTGCACCGGACAGCGGAGCCCACCTCTGCGCTGCCTTGGCCGTGCGGCCCCGAGAGGAGTAGATCCGAGCAGGCTTCAGGGACGGAATCTCTGGCGGCCGCGAAGGTCCCTCCACCAATAGGTGCTACAGGTCAGTGAGAGACACTTCTGGGCTGGCTGAGAGGGGAGCGGGGTGTCTCCATAACTCAGGCCCCCACAGGAGGCAGCGGCAGAGGCCTGAAACTCCTGGAGCAGGCTGAAGCTCCATTGTTGAAGATCTCCGCATAAACCCCCTGAGGGAACTGAGCCTGGGAGGCAGCCCTGCCCCCACCTGAGCACCAGAACTTAAGCTCACATTGAACAGCAGCTGCGCCCCCTGCAGAAAGCCCTGAGGCTGGGGAGCAGCATTTGAATCTCAGACCCCAAGCACTAGCTGGGCAGATCTAGGCGGGGGTGGAGAGGAATCTCAGAAGTCAAGTAACTGGCTGGGAAAATGCCCAGAAAAGGGAAGAAAAATAAGACCACAGAAAGCTACTTTCTTGGGGGACATATGTTCCCACCTTTCATTTCTGATGACGAGGAACAATTCTTACCATCAGGGAAAGACGTGGAGGTCGGGGCCTCTGTATCCCAGACATCCGAGGTGGATGTCCAGTGGGCTGAGGCCATGGAAGGGCTCAAAAAGGATTCTCAAAATCAAGTTAGACAGGTGGAGGAAAAACTGGGAAGAGAAATGAGAGAGATGCAAGCAAAGCATGAAAAACAGGGCAATGCCTTGCTAAAGGAGACCCAAAAAAATGCTGAAGAAGAAAAGAACACTGTGAAAAATAGGCTAACTCAATTGGCAAAAGAGGTTCAAAAAGCCAATGAGGAGAAGAATGCTTTCAAAAGCAGCATTAGCCAAATGGAAAAAGAGGTTCAAAAGATCACTGAAGAAAATAGTTCTCTCAAAATTAGAATGGAACAGATGGAGGCTAATGACTTTCTGAGAAACCAAGAAATCACAAAACAAAACCAAAAGAATGAAAAAATGGAAGAGAATGTGAAATATCTCATGGGAAAAACAACTGACCTGGAAAATAGATCCAGGAGAGACAATTTAAAAATTATGGGACTACCAGAAAGCCATGATCAAAAAAAGAGCCTAGACATCATCTTTCATGAAATTATCAAGGAAAACTGCCCTGAGATTCTAGAACCAGAGGGCAAAATAAGTATTGAAGGAATCCATCGATCACCTCCTGAAAGAGATCCAAAAAGAGAAACTCCTAGGAACATTGTGGCCAAATTCCAGAATTCCCAGAGAATATTGCAAGCAGCTAGAAAGAAACAATTCCAGTATCGTGGAAATACAATCAGGATAACACAAGATCTAGCAGCTTCCATTAAGGGATCTAAGGGCATGGAATAGGATATTCCAGAAGTCAAAGGAACTAGGACTCAATCCAAGAATCACCTACCCAGCAAAACTAAGTATAATACTTCAGGGGAAAATATGGTCTTTCAATGAAATAGAGGACTTTTCAAGCATTCTTGATGAAAAGACCAGAGCTGAAAAGAAAATCTGACTTTCAAATATAAGAATGAGAAGAAGCATGAAAATGTAAACAGCAAAGAGAAGTCATAAGGGACTTACCAGAAGTGAACTGTTTACATTCCTACATGGAAAGACAATATCTGTAACTCTTAAAACTTTTCATTATCTGGGTAGTTGGTGGGACCACACACAGATGTACACGCACACACACGTACATGCGTGCACGCACACACACATACACACAAGCATGCACACACAGAGACGGAGAGCACAATTGAATAGGATGGGACCATATCTTAAAAGAAATTAAGGTAAATGGTGAGAGAGAAATGTAGTGGGAGGAGAGAGGGTGAAATGGAATGGATTAAATTATCTCTCATTCAAGAGGCAAGCAGGAGACTTTTTAGAGGAGGGAAAAAGAGGAGAGCTGAGAAAAAATCATGAAGTTTACCCTCATCACATTTGACTAAAGGAAGGAATAAAATGCACACTCATTTTGGTATGAAAAGCTATCTTACAATACAGGAAAGAGGGTAAGAAGGAGATAAGGAGGGTGGGGGGCATGATGGGAGGGAGGGCAATGGGAGGAGGGAGCAATTTGAAGTCAACACTCTTGGGGAGGGACAGGATCAAAAGACAGAATAGAAACAATGGGGGCAGGATAGGATGGAGGGAAACACAATTCGTCTTACACAACACGACTATTATGGAAGTCATTTGCAAAACTACACAGATATGGCCTATACTGACTTGCCTGCCTTCCCAAAGGGAATGGGTGGGGAGGGAGGGATGGGGAGAATTTGGAATTCAAAGTTTTAGGAACAACTGTTGAGTATTGTTGTTGCTACTAGGAAATAAGAAATACAGTCAATGGGGAATACAAAGTTATCTGGCTCTACAGGACCAAAGAGAAGATGGGGAACAAGAGAAGGGAGGGAGGATAGAAGAGAGGGCAGATTGGTGATAATGAAAATTAGAATGGTTGGTGTATTGGGGTGGGGGGAGGGATAAATGGGGAGAAAATTTGGAACCCGAAATTTTGTGAAAATGAATGTAAAAAGTTAAATAAATATATTTATATTTAAAAAAATAATAATAATAATATAAAACAGCATCATCTTACATTTTTAAAGTTCCTTATATTTTTCAAAGTGGTTTCACATTATTAATTCTCACAACAATCCTGTGAGACAGGCAGGAAAAAAAGCCACAAAGCTGTAGAGTCTCATTGTTCTGGCTAGGCCAGTGCTCCAATTTATACTATTTGACTTTATAATCCACTCCAACAAATATTTATTAAGCATCTAACATATATAAAGAATCATGTTATACACTGCAGACAAAGAAAAAAACTGAAAAACAGCATTTGTCTTCAAGAAATTAAGACTCTTTACTACGTTACTCTGATCTCAGTTATTACTCAAATATTATAGGTATGCTTTGGTTTAAAAAAATACAGTGCTCAAATAACTAGCCTTCAAAAGAGACAAATTAATGGGTTTATATTTGTACCATGGGAGAATTTAATATAGGGTCTCTGTAGATTCACAGTTTCCTCAATGTATTAAAAGTATTATCTAATGTATGGCTGTAGCCAGTAGAACTGGAAGGACGAGTGCAGAGAGCTTAGTCTTCTATGAGAAGGTCAGCCCTTGTGAACAGTGGGATTCCTTTCATGTATAAGTTAGACTAGATGACTACTGAGACCATATTCTCTCAAATGCTTTAATTATATAATGATGAGTCAGACTTCAAGCTAAGTACTGTCCTTTGTCAAGCTGTTTAACTTCTCTAGGACTCATCTTCCTAATGTTAATAGGGAGCAGAATTACATGATCTCCAAATTTCCCAGGGGGTCTAAAATTCTACAACTCACAAAAATTATTTACCTAAATTTTCATGACAACGCCAGTTACATGAGTGATACAAGAGAAATGGATTAGGAGATAGGAGATTCAGATTAGCCTGTAAGTTAGCAAGTAATATTGGGCAGCTAGGTGGTGAAATGGAGAGATAGCGTGTCAGGCCTACTGTCAGAAATACTCATCTTCCTGAGCTAAAATCTGGTCACTTAACCCCGTTTGCTTCAGTTTCCTCATCAAGAAATAGCAAACCCCTCTAGTACCTTCTCCAAGAAAACCTCAGATGGGTCAATGAAGAGTCAGATACAACTGAACAATGACTGAACGGTAACAGCAACTAAAATTGAACCAACATAAAGCACCCGAAAGTCAAGTAACTTACCCATAACATCGAGTAGCACACAGCAATTTCCTGCAAGTTACTAGAACTACAAGAATGTGATTTATAATTCAACGCTTTTGCTGGCTCTTCAATACTATCATTTCTGAACCACAGCAAAAGCTAAATTTTAACTTTAACTAGAAGTTAACGGAGAAAAAAAAGCATAGTCATTTGAGTTATTGCTGACACACAGAGTTGTGTTTCAAACTCCAAGGACTCAATCTTTACCAGGAATTTCATGGTGGGGAGGATTATTCATGGGATATGGTTGACATACCTGATTTATTTGCTGAAAAGCTTCCAGGGCATTTAGCCAGCAAAGTACTGGTCCCTTGTCATCAGTTGCACCTCTTCCATAGAGTTTTCCTAGAAGATGTAAATTTGTGGGAAATCATGATTACAATTATTGAAGGGACCCCAACATCTTGACTCTTGAATATAGATACCCTGACTTTCTTCTCTAAATCAGAAGCAGCATTAATTTCATTCCATTAGGAAATCATTGCTATTGTGAACTACCATCAACAAGGAACTGTTCAGTATCTATGGCTATGTCAGATGACTATAATCAGGGCCCCTAGGTGAAAGCAGGCACAGAATTAACCAGTGTTATAGACAAAGGGTCATAATATTACCTTATTGACACACAAAGATAATCCATGATTTGTCTCTTACAAAACCATGTCTTCTCTGCCCTCTCCTTCTTCCTTAACACAGCACATTTCCACATGGAAAAAAGACACTGACATTTTGTGAAATGAACATCCGATAGAAATAAGTAAATGCTTACTCCAGTTACTCTGTGAATACATTAAAATGCAACTTGGGGTCTTTCAAGGGGTATATTACTTTAATTAATATGATTACTAATCACATTATTAATAAATCTGTAACATCCATTTTCTCTCCACACTTGTTTCTATTAGAACTATTCACTGAGAGTTGCATATGGCCAAAGGACATCAGACAAGCTGCCAAGGAGAGACCTGAATGAGACAGAATGAATGGTCCTGCTTTGACAACAGTGGTCAATCATGGGTTTATGATTGCTTTCCTATTTGAGAGGTTAAGTTTAGTGAACTGTAATTTAACTGTTGCAGAAATGCTTCAGTTCAGGATAGGTACTAGTTGGTGATATGGCTCTCTTCAGCTTGCATCCACCACCACCAAAACCACACACATAAGATTTGGACTTGGGCTGAAATGGTATGGCAAGGTGGAAAGCATGCTTGATTTGGAGTCAAAGAACCTGGGTTTAAACCTTGTTTCTGCTATGTGCTTACTCTATGTGGCTTAGGCAAGTACCTTACCAGAAAGCTGGGCCTGATTTTATAAAAGGAGGCCCTGGACAAGGTAACCTGTGAGATCCCTTCTAATTCTAAACTTGTGATCCTATGAAATTGGTTAATATATCTCCCATTGTTTTCCTTTTCTAAAAAGCTGAAAGTATAACCTCTGTACCAAACTGGGCTAGGGACTAACGTAGATGGATAGAAGTTGTGAGAACAGTAACCATGACACTCTTGAGAACTAAACCACTGCTACCTACACACACCAATGCTTTTGCTGTATTTAAGTTCATCACTGTCTTTTGTTAGTTCCCTTACTTACTTACTTTCCCCACTGTTACAACGTTTTACTTGGTCAATGCAGACTGATTCACCTATTGCCAGTAAGCAGAAGGAAAAAGGAGCAACTGGAAAATACCTCCTATTGCAGAAGTGTCCCAAAGGATCTAAATGAGTAGGGTGGGGTGTAATGGTAATTTAAATGGGAAAATCTTTCCCATTCATTAATAGACCTATGTGACCTGCTTAAATCACATAGTGGCCTAAGTCACATGTGGTAGGAGGAGCTAGTTGAATGGGTGGAACAGGAAGGGTGAAGCAGAACTGCCCTTAACTCCTGTGATAGCGGTTAAGGGCAGAGAGGAGGGACACAGACAGGCACAGAGAGTTTTATGAGTGTTTGTATGTGAGAAGTTCCCAGCAGGGGGCAGGGGGAGACTTGGGAATGGCTTTGTTCTCTGAAATGCTAATGTGTATTGACTATGATGGATTTGTCTTTCTGGTGTCTGAATAAACCTTCTTCTGCCTTCTTCTATATGGAGAGTCTGTTACACTTTTTGATTTAGAACTATGGTGGCATATTCATAGTCGCCCTCGGTGCTGTGCATATTGCCTTGGTGACATGAATGGGATCGCAGGGAATAAAATCTCTATTTGGAGGCAGAAAGATTTTAGAGGAAGGAACTGATACAGGAGGATTTACCTTATTCTTCCCTAGCAAGGGAATGGACTAAAAAAACTGGATCCTTTGAAAACTGGGAGCTGAGGTTACAGGAGGGGGAACCTAGAGATTTGGAAAGGTGTTTCAAGCAGTATCAATAAAACCAGGGAAAGAACTGGCAGGAATGTGTAGGAGGGGATGGATTTTATCAACAAGTTACCCTATTATGTGTAAAAGCAGAAATGAGCTGGTGAAGGAAAACATTCAGATGCAAAAAGAGTTAGCTACATTGCATGAGAATTCTCAGTGTTTGAGCTTTCCTTTAAAAGAGCAAGGTGAAGGGCTCAGGTGGTAGAAGAAAAAGCTGTTTATTTAGTTCATAAGAAGAGAAAAACTGGCCAAAGAAGTGTGCATACAAACTTTGTACAGACCCAGTCTAGTTGTCATAGTGATGACTGCCAGGAGAGAATGTTAAAATGAAACAAAGTCAGAGTTGGAAAATGAAACAATGTTAGAGGGAGAAGCTTTTCAGGCATAAGCACACCCAATACTAAGAGGAAACAAGAGAACCAGGGGGGCAACACAGTATTTAGGGAGATAACTGAGGATTTTGCTCAGCATAAGGTTATAGATATTTTGAATCAGTTCACCCAAAGGATGGGAGAATCATTAATATCCTACATGTGAGAATCGGTGATGAAGGAGCTGGAAGAGTATCAATAGATGGTGTGGACTACTTGAAATTCATAGGTTAGAAGCCTTGGGGACAGCAAGCTTTTAGAGATTACAGTATGTAAGGAGGTAATAATAAGACTGATCTATTATCTTTGGTAGCAGAAGGATGCAGTAAACAGTGCCCTACTGACTCTATGTGGCCTACTGGAGACAGACCTTGGTATTCACTTAGGGACTGTATAACGTGTAAGAAAGTTAAAGAAGGAGGTGATGAAGACTGCCATGATGACTGGAAACGCAGATGCACACTATGATACCCTCTTGGCAATTTCCCATAGGAATATAATAATGAAGACGGCTCCTCCTGCTTATTAAGCACCTAGTTCTGACTCCAGTAATTGGGGAAATAAGGCACCCTCTTTCAGAGGTGCTGGACAAGATTTCACAGTTAAGTATTGTAGGGAAATGGGGAAAGGTAAATTTCTATAGTCTATATTATAGAACTCAAAGGCAGAGTCAAAGTGACAATGGGTCACATTTCAAAGGTAATGAAATGAAGAGATACTGTGTATTAAACAACATAGAATGGATATATTATATTCTATATTATCCACAAGCATCTGGGTTAACTGAAAGAATTAATGGATTACTGAAAGAACAGTTAAGGAAATTAAGTTCTAATAATTCTTATCAACATAGGAAAAATAATTTGTTCACTGCTTTGTGTAATTTGAATAACAGACCACTAGGAGGAAGTATACCTCTAGCCAGAATGATAACCCCCAAATCTGCAAATTAGGAAACAACATCTAAGATCCCAAATACTGAATACTGGACTGTGAGGCCAGACGTCCCAGCACTGTATCCAGGGACACCTGGTTCAGCACAATGCGATTTACATTGTTTGGAGGACTTTTGTTTGGATAGGAAAGAAATAAGAATGAGAATTACTAAGAATCATTTTGGAAGGATATTATCTAAATCAGGATTAGTAGCTCGAGGAATGCACGTATTGACTGGAGTGACAGATTCTAATTATCAAGGAGAAATTATTGTGACATTCCAAAATTTAGGTGAAGAACCCATACAAGTTTTGTAAAAATGATAGAATTAGGTCAAGTGATTATTATTACTTGTGAAACAATACCCCCTGTGAAAACTGACCCTCTGACTAAATGAATAAATGTTTTTCTTCTGACTTCTTCTGTATGGGGAGTCTGTTACATTTTGTGATTCAGAGCTATGCCGGCATATTCACTTGCCCTTGGTGCTGTGAGTATTTCCTTGGCAATACAGGGGGATCCAGGATCTTTGCTAGAGAAAAAGATATTCCATAACTATAATTCTCCTTTTCTGACTGTACTGTCTTCCAACTCCTATCTTAGTTCCTTATGCTCTATGTATTCTTTACTTTTCAACTTAAGACCCATGAAACATCTCCTAATGGCTTAAAACAAGGGAAATCCCCCACTATACAGTAGAGAAGGGGAAGGAGAGATTATCTGTCCTTGGACTCTCAAGCTGAAACTCTGAGCACATTTTTTCCCATGGAAATGCTGTGGTTAGATTCCAAAATTCAGATTTCCCATGAGCAAGGTAAATTTTTGTGAACTACTCTAGGAATGTAACTACCATAATAGCTAGCTAATATTTACACAGTGCTTTAGGGTTTGCAAAGCACTTTATAAATATTATCTCAATTTATTCTGACAACAACCCTAGGAAGTAGATGTCATTTTATAGATGAAGAAACTGAGGAAGACGGAGACTAAGTGTCTTGTTCAGGATCATACAGTTAGTAAGTATGAGAGTTCGGATTGAACTCAGGCCTAGTACTCTATGCACTGTATCATGGGGCTGCCAGATTCTCATTTTTTACGGGAACATGGGTTCAAAAACCCAGGCAACCAATTTACAAACTGATTTTTAGAAGAAACTATTTGCTAGCTATTGAGTGGGCACTGACCAAAGTGTAGGCACTACACCAAGGATGAAGGCTAGGTCACATTTAATGATTTACCAAAATTAAATATTTGGAAGGTTTCCTTTGGTTTTAATAGGAAAACTGTTTTTACCTGAAAACCAAACCAATTAAAAAACATAAAATTGTTCTTCCTTACCATCTCTTTCTACCAACGTGAAGGGCTCACTGTCCCAGCCATCCTCCAGAGCTGCTGGTTGTACATCCAGATGTCCATAGATACACACAGTTTTCTTTTGGGGATCTGAGCCCAGTTTGCCAAGTAAAATAGGAGGAAGAGGTATTTCTGAGCCATCATGGAGCTAAGAGTCAAAAAAGAAATAATCATATCACTTTGTTTCTCATATTCAAAAGATTTTCTTACAAGGTTGCTGTTTAAAGGATATTTCATAATCACAGAATGTTATAGTTATGTTATACTGAGTAGCTTTCAATCTTCAGATTTTCCTTGAAAAATGTATCTGTTAAACTATATAAAATAAGAACAATTTGTTCAACTAAGCCTACGCTAATGCTCAAAACTTAATTTTCCCATGGACTAAAATTAATGCAAGCTGGTTACAAGTATACAGTATCTAACACCGTTATTTTATTATTTGTAGCACTCTGGAATATTAAGCAATCTGCACAGTTCAGTTCATAAACAGAAGCACCAGAAGGACTTTTAGGATTTAGAGGAAAACTCTCTTCTACACTGAATTAGCACAGGCCTTTTTCAAAGACTGAGGAAAAGCACCACCTTTGACAAACACATTCTTCCTTGTTTTATACATCACCTTAATATAAACAATTAAATTTGATAAGCATTTATTAAGTATCTCTGGGCCAAATACTATGCTAAATGGTGGTGGCAGAAACATACAGAAAAAAGAAATCCACACCTGCCCTCAAGAAGCATCTCTTTGATAGGGAGGAAAACATTTACACAAACAAAATATGAACCAAATAAATGAAAATAAATCAAGGAGTGGGCAGGAGCTTAACATCTTGGGGAATCAGGAAAAACTCTTCATGTAGATGATAGCATTTGAACTAAGCCTTGAAAAGAAAGGATGGCATTCCAAGCACAGGAGCTACTTTGTGCAAAAGCATAGAGATAAGGAACTAAATGTCATCATGCACAGGAAAATTCAAGTAGACCTGTCAGGTTGGAATAAAGGGCTAAGAGAGAAATTAATCTGAAATTGGTCTAAAAAGACAGGGTAGAGTCAGAATATAAAGGACTAGAAAAGCTAAAATTTATATTTTAACTTGGAGGCAAGTGAAAGTCAGTGAAGCTTCTTGGTCAGATCTGTGCTTTAGGAGCATCAATATGCAGCTATGTGGAATATAGATTAGAGAGGGGAGAGACTGGAGGTGGTGAGACTAATTAGGAAAAAATTATAATAGTCCAAATAACAGTGATTAGGACCTACAAGTGGAGAAGAAGAGACATATCCAAGAGATGTCGTGGAAGCAGAATTGACAAGATTTGACAATGAAATGGATAAAACAGAAGTTAAAGGAGAAGGAAAGGTCAAGAATGACAAAACTGACAAATCTGGATAGTAGTACCTTCAACAAAAATGAAGTTGGGGTTGGGGGAAGTTTAAATTTTGAGGCAAAGTTAAACATGTGCAGTTCTGAATACAGTGAGATGTCAATGGGACATATACATGGTATATATACAGGTATCTACCTGTTTAAATGAGTAGTGCATGACTAGAGCTCATGAAAGAAAAGAATGATGGACAGATATGGAAGACATCTGCATAGAAGTGTTAACTGAATCCATGGCAGAAACAACTAAGAGAATACAGAATGAGAAGAGAACCCAGAACACAGGGTTTTACCTTCACATAAGATTTAGCCAAGCAGACTGAGAAAAAATAGTCTGATAAGCAGAAAGAGAGCCAAGAGCAGCAGCAGATGGAAACCCAGGGATAAGAAAACTGAAAAGAACTGAAAAGAAGAAGGGGTCATGGTGCCAGTGCTGCAGAGAAGACAAGAAGGAGCAGCACTGAAAAAAAAGATCACTGATGACCTTGGAAAACAGTAGTCTCAGAATCCTGGGATTGGGAGCCAGAGTGCAAGAGGCTGAAGACTTCTGGGTAGGGAAGAAGAAGTAATAAGTAAAGGAAGTTTTCTGTTTTAGGAATTTGCCTATAAAAGGAAGAGATGCAACAGGAGCTCAAGTGAAGGTGGGAGGAAATCAAAGCATCTTCTCCTCTGAGACTGAATCAAGGGAGAGAGGATGGGGGAAGCATTTCTTCTGCAGCATCCCTAACAAATCATCATCGAGCCTTGGTTTTGTGTTTCTTGTTTAGTTTTTTTTTTAGCAAAACTGAATTCAGAGAAGAACTGAAACAATTTTAGATGAAATGACCCCAAGGAGAAGGCCTAGGCTTATCAACTACATAGAAAAGGATTGAGGACTGGAGAGAGGTTAGAAAGGAAATGGAGCAGAATTAAGAACTATGCGAAAGCATACAAAAGGCTTATGATAACCTAAAAAGATTTTTTCTCCCAGTAGAGCAGGTAGACTGCCAGAGAGGTAAGATCAGGGTGTTCAGATTTTTTCAATTACCTGTATACCTACTTAGATGATCTCTAAATGTTCTTCCAACTCTAAAATTCTAACACTGTATAGCTGCATGAACAAATTATAGAACTAAGATTGAAACCAAAAAAACTAATTGCACAAGCACCTTCAAAAAACCAGAATATTTATTATAAACTTTAAGAACAGATACTTAATGTGTACAAATGTATTAAAAGACTGAAAATAAAAAAACAGGTAGGATATGTCCTGATTCACAGGGTACTGAAGCCATACTGTAGCTTGCTCTTAGGGACAAAATCAGGATAGGGGGCAAGTCCATTTTTCAGGTCTGTAAGACTAGCAGAAAATCTTTCTGAATTTGTCATGCAAATCTCAACTACTTCCTTAAAAGGAACAAGGAGATTTCTATTTAGTAAACTACAGTTCACATTTATACAGTACTTTTATTTATAAAGTACTGACCTCAAAACAATTCTGTGAAGTATTATAAGTATCATCCCAAACAATATAACGTATTGCCTAAGGTCACACAGCTAGTAAGCAGTAAAGCTGGGACTATTACTCAGATCTCCTGGCCTACTTCAGTATTCTTTCTACTGTACCAACTTCAATATTTGCACTCCCTGAGATACTGAATACAACAAAAAATGGTCCCTATCCCCAACCAAAAGAACCACAAATATGAGTTCACTATAGCTTTAGCTGGAGCCAAATGGAACAACATGAAAGGGCAACGGTTACCAAACCAGAGGACCTCAGTTCAAATTCTGTTTCTGATGGCATGCTACCGCATATCGTTTCCTCATCTGTCAAGTAAAGTTGTACTAGATGGCCTCCATAGTCTTTTACAGTTTTAGACTCATTATGTCAAAGGAGTAGAGGTAAAAAACGAGTATAAATTAGCAATAGTTCTCCACCAAAAGGCTTAAGAACATGTCAAGTTCTAAGAGTCCCTCAATTAAGATTCAATTATTTGTGCTTTCAAGAAGGTGCTTTATGCACACTGTTACAATCATACCTTTTGTTGTCCAATGTCTATCAGCTCAGTGGAGCCACCGAGTTGTCTTATGTTTGCGGCGGCAACTTCCATCATTCGATTGATTTCTTCTCTTTTCTCTGGCCATGCAGAAACGCTCTGGATTGCCACCCATTCTGCAAGCTTCTGTTTGCGGTAACAAATAAGCATGGATTTTAGAATGCTACTTCACAAAAGAAGAACACTCAAAAGCCTACAACATTTAACATCAAAGTTAATAATGACAGTCTAGTTAAAAAATGTTCCTTTCAGATTAAGTAGAAGAATTAACAGCTGTTGTTTTTCCTGTTGTGCTTTAAAAATGACCAGTATAGCAGAGTATCAATTTTAGAGAGTATATACAAATCACTATTAAGTAATAGTGGGAATGTTGCACTAATATGGCATAAATTAGTCCACAAAAATACTTAGTAATACCTAAACATATATATACACACACACACACACGATTATGAGCAAAAGACACTGAAAACATCTAAACATTTTTCAGTTCTGAATTCACGGAAATCATTCTATATTTTTTATCAATGCCATCTTTTAAAACTAAGTTCTCTAAAGTATAAATCTTGTGAAACAAACTGGTTTCATCTTAAATATTATCCCATTAGAAGCTCCAGCTCTAAAATTCTGTAATTTTGTCATCTAAACTCAAGAACAAATTTAATTTAAAATCAACTGCCCCTTTTCCCCAAATGGTGACTGAAAATCTTGGAGCCAAGGCTTCAGTAGATCCATAATGGTTAAGTAAATAGTTTCCAAAATCAGTCACATAAGGTATCCTAAAACTGAAAAGATTAATAATCGTTATCAGCACCAATTTTTCATATAGTAGCTTCAATTTCTATAGAAATGAAGGTTGAAGATTTTGTCAAGTCACAAGTAAGATGTCATTACAAAAAGAGCAACACAAATGATAGTCAAATCTAAACGTAGATTTTTTAAAAAGTATCATACAAATTAGCTTACTAAGATGATATATACACTTAGTGGGAAGGACTAAAAAAAGTTTCAATGCAGACTAAAGAATATTTTCTTACCTTTATGTACTGATCCTGGTGTTCATCAATGTGACTAAACAATTCAGTGAGGGCAGGCATTTTCTGATCCAATGAATGATTCTGGAAACTCTGAGAAGAAATGATTGTGTCCAATGCTTGAAATCTCTAACAGTAACCAAGACTAGTAGTCTGAAGGCAAAGATATCCTATCATAAGACTTCTGACTCCACCCTCCAAGGAAAGGATTACGAAAGCAAAATCATAAGAACATGAATTGCAGCATCAGAAACAAAAGTTTCCAGTAACACTACAGAAGCTTTGGGCAAAGTGAAAATAAGACTAGTTAAATTTTATGATAACTGATTTTTTTCTCTTGAAGACAAAATGTGGCACAACATACTAATAGTATTATATAAAAGGTAGGTGTGGAATTTAAAGACAACAGGAAGAAGGATGAAAAGATTAATAAATCAAATGAGAAAATTCACTCTGCCAATGCAGGTGAATTCCTCCTCTGCAATTCGGTCTTCCATGGTAGCTTAGCACTAAGAAGTTAAGACACTTACACAAGGCTGCTGGTTTTTGTTAGATTTTCTTCAGCTGAGACTAGCTCTCTAGTCACACTCTCACTAGTTTAAAGATAACAGTTAATGAAAATTAAAGCTGTGCAAAACATTATTGACTTGAACCTTCATTCCTCTTTATACATGACTGATAGCATTTTCTTTTAACAGAAAAAAAATACTAGCTTAAAATGAAATGGTAACTTAGTTCTGGGAGGCCTAGCAAATGAACTACCTTACTAGACTCTAGCAGGATATATCTGCCTTGAGGTTTAAAAAAAAAAAGAGAGAAAAGCAAAATAATAACTATAATCAACCCTTTGAACTTTGGATCAAATACATGTGACTCTTACTCTAGAGGCAGCAATGCAGAATATTTAACTCAAGTCAAGATTTAACAAGGAGTAAGAGAAAACATTTTCAAGATAAGGAGTAGCCGTTCAGACGCAGGTCCCGTGGGAGAACAATCTTTTTAACTCAAAGTTTCTCATGCAAGAGACTGTGATCAAACTGCCCGGGCATTAGAAATGTGAAAGTGAAAGAAAGCTTTTTACCCTGAATAAACACTGCTAAATTTAAAAAAAAAATGCTTCTGGAATTAGGACTTTAGAAACTATAATTTCCTTTTCTCCAACTACCTCCAAACTGCTTCAATTTGGCAATTACGATTCCTCTGTTGAAACCTCAAGTCCTAGCTGAGGAACAGCTCTGATATCCTGAGCAAATGAGCTCTGAAGTGACATTAAGTACTGCAGAATTGCAGCTGCTGTGTGTGAGGATCCACTAAATCAGTCATGTTCTGAAGTGGGATGCCAGATTAATGCCCATGCATTGACATATTGTGGTTAAATGGCACTCTTCATACTTCAGGATTACAAAGTGATTTATAAAGAGAGAGATGACTTTCTCTGCCTCTGAAATGGATAGTGGCAGTTATTTAAACAGACTGAGAGTTCCCACAATAATACAGCAATTCTCAAAGGTACCTAGAAGTTGCAGAGATTTTTAGTGGTTAGGAAATAAAATTACTCAGTTTCAAATATTATCCTTTCCCCTCTTCAAACTTTCTTCATAAAGGATGGAATGTTTAAGTAACCCCAGTTAATAGGAACCTGGTTTGATAGGCTCATAGAGTTAAGGGCCAGGGTGGAGTGCAGTTGACAAGATCAGGATAGGCCTTCAGGGAAACTTTTCTTTGAGAATGTGCTCATTATCATCCGGAATGGCTCTCCATGCCCCCAGATGTTGTTGTCTCCTTGAGACAAACAAGAGAATTATAGAAAACAAGGGATATGTCAAATAGATGCCCTCCAGGCTAACAGTCTTTAAAAACAATAAGACTGGCCAAATCACTGGGACAGGAGATGAGCAGAATGTCCCGTAGACTTGCAGTTTCTGTCTATATATACCCTAACCCTCAGATCAATAAATGGAATTGGTCTATCTTTTCCCCACCTCCCACGTCTTTCTTCTTCACCACATCACTGAGCCGTGTGGGGACGCAGGCTGTCCACCATATCATAAGCACCTTTGGACCTTAAAATTATGTAGCCTTTATCTCAATCAGCAAGATATTTCCTTCTATCATAAAAAGTATCTTCATAACTCATAAAAATATTAAATGTTACAAACGTGGCAGTTTACAAAGGTCTCAATTCAAAGGCTAATGACAACTTGTTTAGAATGCTTCTGAGGAGACTCTTGTTTATGTTAGCATCAGTATAGAGCAGAGGTATCAAACTTGGCCAACAAAAGGAGTACAACCACAAAAACTAAAATGCAATTAGGAAATATTTAGAAAAATAAACAATAAAAATAATGCTAATTTGTGGTTTTCTAAGCCAAGGTGCGGGCTTCATGGATCTTGTTTTGAGTTTGATACCACTGCTCTAGACAATCTGAAAAATTCCTTTCTATTAGGATTTTGTGATTTTTACACAGTTCTCTCATTTAATCCTCACAAATTACCTTATAAAACAGGCAGAAAAGACAATTAAGTCAGAAAATAACAGTAAAATATAGGTAATGTGACGA
Source organism: Bettongia penicillata ogilbyi (assembly GCA_023548195.1). Taxonomy (NCBI): domain Eukaryota; kingdom Metazoa; phylum Chordata; class Mammalia; order Diprotodontia; family Potoroidae; genus Bettongia; species Bettongia penicillata. The sequence goes on along the minus strand of JAJHZJ010000318.1, from coordinate 4,439,639 downwards.
GGCCCAAGCTCATGCATTAATCAAGTGTTAGAACCTAACTTAGAATGTAGGGCAATAACACATGTTATTTACGTAAGAACTTCCTATTTGATAAAAATTGTGGAGAAAACTAGGAAGCATTCTAACAGAAATTAGGTTTGGACCAACACCTTTACAGCATATTCCATAATGCGTTCAAAATGAATCTGTGACTTCAATCTTAAAGATCCATGCTACTAAAAATTAGAAAAGCAGGTTATATACCTCTCCCAGCTATGGGTAGGCAATGAACTCTCAACCAAACAAGGGATAGAGGCAAATTATAAAAGATAAAAAAAGTTTAAATTTGATTGCATGAAACTGAAAAACTTCTGCACAAACAAAATGAATGCATCTGGGATTTATAAGAAAGTGGTAGAGTGAGGAAAAATTTTTTGTACCAAATTTCTTAGATAAGGATTTGGTATTCAAGATACGTAAACAGTGAGAGAGTGAGAGAGTGAGAGAGAGAGAGAGAGAAAGAGAGAGAGAAAGAGAGAGAGAGAGAGAGAGAGAGAGAGAGAGAGAGAGAGTGTGTGTGTGTGTGTGTGTCTCAAAGACGTCTTCCAGTAGATACATGGTCAAAAAGTATGAGCAATTAACAACTACAGGAAATAATGTTCCAAATTACTCATAAGAGAAATGAAAATCAAAACAACTCTCACATCCTAAAAATTAGCAAAGATGGCAAATGATGGGAATTACCAATGTTGAAGGGATTTATGGGAAGACAGGTACACTGGTGCATTGTTTGTGGAGCTGTGGTGAAATGGTACTCATTTTGGAAAGCAATTTGGAATTAAGTAAATAAAATGACTAAAACATCCATATCTGTTGACCTAGAGATTCCATTACTAGGTTTTTAACCCTAAAGAGGCAAAAGATAAGAAGAATTTCCAAATACACCAAAATATTTATGAGTACTTTTTTTTTTAAATACCAAAAACTGGAAACCAAGAAGAGGCCCACTGATTGGCGAATGACTAAACAAGCTACAATATATGAATATAATGGAATATTATTATGCTGTAAGGAATGATCAATGTGTCAAATACTGAGCATAGAAAGATTTACCTGAACTGATACAAGGTAAAATAAGCCAAGTAAAAAAAAAATATACAATGATTACACAAAAACGTAAAATGAAAGAATCAAAAAAAAAACCAAACAAACCCCCAAACTTTAAGTGAATGTTATAAAAAACAATGTGAAAAGATACTCCCACCCCACCCCTTTACAGAGGTGGAAGGTCCATAGGCATGTTATGTTGCATCTATTTTTGGCTTTTTTTTTTTTTTGATGTATTGATCAGTTACACTGGATTTTCTTTCTTTTTTTGGTCATTAAAATTTTTTTGTTATAGGAAAGGGTTCTTCTCTAGAAGGAAGAATGAGATGAATACTGGGGAAACTATGGTGATTTTTAAAAAAAAATAGTAAAATATATTATTAAAAATAGAAATTCAAATTTAAACAACTCTGAGATTTCATCTTACACCCTGCAAACTGGCAAAGATGACAAAAGATGGGAGTAAGTCAATACTGGAGAGGCTGTAGGAAAAAAAGGAATTTTTAAAGTTCCATCACTTCTCTGTCAAAAGGTGGATGGCATGCATCTTCTTCATTCTTTTGGACTTGTAGCTTTATCTGTGCATTGATCAGAGTTCTAGTCTTTCAAAGTTGTCTCTGTTATTGTATGAAATTATAGTTCTGCTCATTTTATCTGAGTCTATGTAGAGGTTCTAATTTCCTCTGAAACTGTTCATTCCATCATTTCTAATAATATTCCATTACATTCATATATCAATTGGTTTAGCTCTCTGGGAGGAGTGAGGGAGAGATAATGGAAGAAATTCAATTCTGGTTGTGTAAAAGGCAAAAATATCCAGTAAAAATTACTTTCAAATAAAATAAAATTTAAGTTACCTGCACGGGAGAAGTATTTTATAAGTACACACAAAACTGAGCTACACTTTGTAAGATATGTATTTTCAGCTGTTTTATTTAGGTTACATTAAAAAAAACCTACCATGTCATGTTTTTAGGATTATCTTATTTTTAGTTAAGCTAGGTTAATATATGAGCAAACCTAACACTGCAATATCCTGTAAGGAATACTGGGTTTGAACTCAGACAACCTGGATTCAAATTCTGGCTCTACCAGAATTTTCTCCATGTGATCATGGTCAAAGCCTCTTTGGGCCTTAGTTTCCACATATGCAAAATGATGGAGGCTAGACTAGATGACTCCTAAGGTTCCTGTGGATCTACACTTCAGACTCCATATTTTTAGGTAGGCATGAGTGAAATGAGTTGAAGTTGAGTTGGAGAAAGAGAGCAGGCTGGATTGAATTTGGGGAAATATGCATTGTTTTTAATGATCCCAAGCTGTTACATAAGCCAAAAGTCATCTTTTTTAACATTAATACTCTTCCAATGAGTTTTTCCTCTATAGATCATGAAACATCATAACTTCTATAGAAGCAAAATTACAAGTGACTTAAAGGTCAGATGTAGGGTTGGGCACATTATCAAAGATAACCAACCTAAGAAAATATGTATGGGAAATCATCAAGGCAACGTACAATTGCAATAAAAGGCGCTGCCTAAGTTTTACACTGGTATCAATTGATGTTTGAAAGACCTAGAGAAAGAACTGCACAGAGAAAGAAGATGTGGATGACTCATTATCTGGTTCCAATGCAGAGTGGCCACATTAATGAGATCAGAGGTACTGGAGGAATTTTTTCTAGCTGAACTGCAGATCAGTCTCTTGGGTCAAATACTCAAAGGTATGCTGGATGACTGACAGAAAATGTATTGTAAATTGTAAAAATACAATAATATTTCTACAGATGGCAAAGGAAACTTACTCCAGTTGGGCAACTTGTCACTGAATGATTATTAAAGTGTGTTTTTTTTCTGCTTTCTGCCCATCCCTCAGCAGAGCCCTCAGATTAGGATTACTCTTTTGTTCAATTATGAACCAAATCCTTTAGATGGCTATCACTTTAATAAGCCTTGGTCAAATGTGGTATGCAAGTAACCTGGGTTCTAAAAGTCTATGCCAGAAAAGCATAAGCCCTGGAGGGTCCTCTCAAACTCTGAGCACAAGCCTTGTGATAGATGTTACCTAAAGACAAGCCTATCTAAATTTGGAGAGGCTCCTGAACTGTCTGCAGGTAATAAATTTTTCAGCTACATCAATTCTTTTAGATCTATTAAATAATAATAGCTAACATTTATATTAGTTTACTAGGTACCAGGCACTGTTCTAAGCACTTTACAAATATTATTTTATCCTCACAACTACTCCAGGAGGTATGCACTATTATCACCTCCATTTTACAGTTGAAGAAACTGAGGAAAACAGAAGTTAAGTAACTTGTCTAGAGTCACACAGCTAGTAAGTGTCTGAATCTGAATTTGAACTCAGGTCTTTCTGACTCCAGGATCCATGCTCTACTCACTGCACCATCTAATATAACGGGACTGCAATCTGTATAGGCAGCAGAGTATTCAAACCTACAAAACATGCATCACGAAAGTAATGAAATGATGGACTTCAAAACTATTTATGAAAGTTATATTTTGATATCAATTCTAAATGGGCTATAAAATACTCCATTTTCAGAAATATTTTAGTATTTCATTTGGGGATAAAGACATCAATGTCATTTCTCACTGATAGGTCAAAGTTAGCGTAGAAGAATGGATTTATATCTTTGTTGGGCTGTTATACTAAACACAACAAGAGTGGCTTTTAGATGTAGGCAGTACTTCTTGGCAAAACTGGAAAAGAGGAATGGATTTAATTCAACTGAATTAATTTAGACCCTGGCAATCAGAATACCACTGAGTTTATTGGGAAAAGATAAGGGTTAACTTAAAATTTTCTGCTCTTCTGTTAAATGTGAAGGATACAATGGAGTTTTGCTACTGGTAGCTGAGAAACATTTAAAAGATTCTGGAGGTAGTGAAAATATGTCAATGTGGTTCTGTTGTGACTATGTCATTACTGGGCAGCACTGAGACAAAGTAGAACTCTAGATCTTCATCCTGAGAGGGGAGGTGCTCCCGTTTCAAGTTCAAGATAGCTTTTTTTTTTTCCAGGACTGAGGCCTTTTTCAAAAAAGAAGGGTAAAACCAGATTTCCTTTGATACTCTTAGTTTATCTAGCTACTGCCCTATATTTCTCCTCTCCTTCACTGCTAACCTTCAGGATAAATTTGTCTATACAACCACATTAGAACAGGTCTTTGAGAATGAATAGACAGAGAATCTTGACACTAACTTTGATGGAGAAACTGAAGTTTAATATTTTCATACACTGAAATAAACTTGAATGTAAACTATTAAAGAAGGACAACTGTTCATATTGATGCTTAGTGTTTTTTCTAAGAGATTGTTTCTAGCAAAGAACTGGTAAACATCTTGGCAATCTTGGGGTATGGCTTTTCTTTTCCATCTTTCATATCCAGTTACCCAGACCCGTTGGTTATATCTAAATTTCTAAATATAATTTCCATCAAAATCATATTACTTGTAAAGAAGAATCTAAAAGGATTGGTAAGTACCATTCCATTGAAGAGACTCCCTGAAAACTGTCTTTGTAGACTTAGTAATTTAATGAAACCAAGTAACCTTCCTTTGATTATATATATGCTTGCCAGAAAATGCTATCAGTTATCTTTATGAGGTAACCAAAGAACATTCAACTGTGAAATAAAAAGATCACTGCACTTAAAGTCAGGGTACATGTGCTGATTACTAGCTTTGTTAGTGTGACCTTAAGTAAATCTCACTAAAACTCAGGAAGCCAGTTTGTTCTTATTCCTAGCTCAATTCGAAGCTCAGTTTAGGTGCTAACTGCTACATTCATTAATAAATATTTATTAATTGCCTGTTATATGCCAGGCACTATGCTAAGCCCTGAGGATACAGAAGCAAGATACAGTCCCTGCCCTTCAGACCTTTCTTAGTCTTCCCCCCCAAAAAATTAATTTGCATTAATGTTTCAACATATCATTTTCTTACATATTATTTCCTCTAATAGAATATTCCTGATGAGGACAGTTTCACTTTTGTCTTTGTAGGAAAAAAAAAGCTCACATAGTGCTTGAATTGAAAAATTTACCTATCAGAGTGACTTACAGAAAACAGGCACTTAAAGACTTATGGACAGATGATGCCTTTTCTATGAAGAGGTTGAACTAGATTATTTTCAAGACCCCTTCAAGCTCTAAATCTACTTCTTTTCTCTCTTTAACACTTTACCCAGCCCTCTTCTAAGATAAATCAGTAAGTATTTAGTAATGTGGCAGGTGCTGGGGAAGGAAAGAACGAAGTCAAATAAATAGTGCCTGCCTTCAGGAAGCTTACAACCTAGCCCGGAGAGACACACATCTGTGTAGGTATGTATAGAACGTATACAGAATAGATACAAAGTAAACATTCACCGATAAGACAGCCCAAGAGGGCATCCTCAAGAATTAGGGATTCTAAAAGCTAGTGTGGTAGAAGTGCATTCCAGGTGCGGAGGGAACAATAAAGCAGGTGTAAACCATAAAGAAATGCCCTTTATGATCGGGTAGTTACTTTGGCTGAAGGCTGTATGTATAACAGGGAGTACTGTTTAACATGGCTGCAAAAGTAAGTTATGTATGTACCTGCTCATCCCCACCATTGGACTGTAATAATAGTACCATGAAAATTTTTATTTTAAAGGCAAAATTATTTTTATTCCAAATTCAACGGCCTTGCCTGGTCCTTCTGGCTTTAAGGGGAGGGAGAGGCTGGGAAACTTCGACATGAAGTTAACCTGAGATTTCTCCATCCTTAAGCATTTCCAGAGTGTGAAGTTTGCAGCTGCCCTTCGTTTTCACCATTCTACATGGCATTGATTTTACTCGTCTCATTCCCACCCCGTTAAATTAGGCTCCACTGGGGCAGTAACGGTGTCCCTTTCACCTTCAGGTCACCGGCTCTTACTACGGTCACGCTTAATTAAAATTATTTTCTTAATTGGAATGAAGCGACAAGGGACCCCAAGTGCCTCCTCCAGATGCGAAAGTGGGAAAGAAGATTCTGCGGTCACAGCAGAATTCCTAAAGAACAAACGCAATTCAAAGGGGCAGACGCGTGGGTGCCCCCTCCCACGAGGCAGAGGCTGAATCACAGCCACCTGTCCGGCCAGGGCGGATCCCCCACCCAGGTGAGGGCCCTGGAGTGAGGCAGAAGGCAGCTGCCAGTCCCGGGTCCTCGCAAGGAGGAGGATGGGAAGTTTAAGCCGGGGGAGCCCAGGGTGGCCTGCCCGAGGCCTTCCCCCAAGCTGGGCCCGGCTTCCGGGGCTGCACATTCCGCCGCCAGGGTCCCCCAGAGCCGAGGAGGGGGCCCCCGCTCTGGCCCGCCCCAGCCCCGGCGGGGAGCACCTCCGGGGCTCCTCGGGACCCAGGACCTGGGGACTGCGGGGAGGAGGTCCCGGCGCGCCGGCAGGCTCCGGGCCCGAACCCCGCACGCCGCCGGGTCGGCAAAGCCCAGGCAAAGCCCGCAGCGATGCGGTCAGCTTACCTCCGTGCGCCGCCGCGGCTTCTGGACCACGTGTCCTTTTTTCTTTTTCTTTTCTTCCCCTCCCTCTTGCCCGTGCTTTTGTCGACCCGTCCGCCAATCCCCTGCGCCCTCTCGGTGATTGACAGTACGCGACCGCGAGGGGGCGGGGCCGGGGATGGGCGGAGGAGAGCGGAGGGCTCGGTGTTGGAGGGGGCTGCGGGTCCGCTCTGTGGGCCGGCCGGGCGAGGAGGGCTGGCGGCCGGAGAGGACCCCCTGCGGGGACGCCCCCGTGTGGGCCTGCCCGGGGGGGGGGGGTGGGGAGGGGGCCTGGGGCACAATCCCCCACCCCTCCTCTCCCGGAAGTGTATCACTATCCACAGCCCCAGAGTATCCTGCTAATTGTATAGTCGTCCTGTAGTTAGCTTCCTTTCGTGGTCAGAACACATATTTTGTGGTTATTCAGTCGTGTCGGACCCAGCTGCCCTTTTGGCATTTTCTTGGCAAAGACCCTGGACGGGTTGACCATTTCCTTCCCCAGGTCATGTTACAGATGAGGAAACTGAGGCACGCAGGGTGAAGTGACTTGTCCAGGGTCAGTCACCTAATAGGCGTCTTGAAGTAGGATTTGAACGCAGGTCTTCCTGACTCCATTGACTAGATGCCTTATTTGCAAGGCATTGGTGCTAGTCCAAGGGTACTTAAATCCTGTGATTTCAGCTCTTCAGAAGCATCCCATGTGGTATCCATTCTTCCCGTTGCAGCCTGAAAAACAAAACTTTGGGTGTGGGATCAGATGGAGAACTAAAAGTGGTTCTTCTAGCAACTCAGGGTTTAGAACTAGAAGTAGAGATCATCTTCTAGGGGTTCTTCACCTTTTTTAATGTCATAGACCCCTTCTAAGGATCATGCTTTTAAACGCTTCAAATAAAATAAGTAGGATTACCAAGGAAACTGATTATATTGAAATCATTATCAAAATATTTTTTAAAACAGGTTCGCAGGGCCCAGGTCAAGAATCTTTGATGTAGTTCAACTGTTACATTATATAATTTGGGGAAATTCTCTCTAATCCAGTCTACAAGGGTCAGGAGGCTAAACTAAAAGTGATGAGATTTATGAACATGCTAAGGAATCTACTGTTACTAATAGAAAATTTAGATTCCTAGGATACAGATTTGGTTTTTATAACAGTTCAGATCTGCTTAAAGTACACTGCCAATCAGCAGTATTCTTTGGCAATTTAGGATAGGTAAGTAAGGCATTTCAATTGAGAGGGAAAGGTAGACAAAGGGGATCAGCTAAGAAAGAAAAAGGCAGTATTTGGAATGCAACTGGAAGGATTTATTATCAGAATAATAAATATATATAATATAAATAAATAAATAATCAATAACATTCTCTGTTCAAGGACAGGAGATAAAGAAAAGATCAAATACCAGATGACTACCATTAGATTTATATAGGTGTGTATGTATATACATATATATGTATGTGTATGTCTATGTATGTATACATACATTTTTTTCATCAATTCTCTCTCTGGATGCAGATAGTGTCTTTCTTCATATGTCCTTTATTTGTATTAAAAATTACTTAATCTCTCAAAGTAGTCCTTAAAACAATATTGCTGTTACTATATATAATATTCCCTTGGTTCTGATCGCTTTGCGCCTCATCATATTGTGTCTTTCCATGACCTTCTAAGATCATTAAGTTCATCTTTACTTAAAGCACAGTAGTGTTCCATCTCACCATCAACCATATACCACAACTTGTTCAGCCATTTTCCCAGTTGATGGGTATTCCTTCAATTTCCAGTTCTTTGCCACCACAAAGAGGGCTAATATAACACTTACATTCCATTGTAGGGCCAATGCAATATTCACAGTGCCTACAATGGCCATGAATATCCTAGCATAATTCTGAATCCCAAAATACCACAGACTCTCCACATGGAAGACAAGACCAAAACATTTATTCAGACACCAGAAAGCCAAATCCATTATAGTAACAAAAATCTCTACACCATAACAAATGCAGAGGCACTACCATCCCCAAGCCTTCCCTCTGTTAGACCTCCCACAAACTAGCTCCATTAAACAAATCACAAACAGGCTTCCCTTAAACAAAATGCCCTTCCCTCACTCACAGCCAGCTGCAGGCTTGCCTGTCTTTCAGTTCTGACTGCTTTCATGACTAACTTTCTCTCAGCTCTGCTTTAGATCTGCCTCTTCCTGTTCCACCCTTCCTGTTCAGCAAGCTCCTCTCACCACAGACTCCATGTGACCCAGGGGGGTCATGTGGGTCTATTAATGAATGGAAAAGATCTTCCCATTTAAATTACCATTATACCCATTCACATTCAAAGTTATAATTAGTATTTGTAAATTTCCCTCCATCTTATTGTTACTCTTTTGTTTCTCAAACTCTCTTTTTACCCTATCATTGTCACTTTGTCTTTCCTTACCCCCCATTGCCTCCCACTTCACCCACCTTTCCAAGAGTCCCCCCATCCTCTTCTTTCACCCAAATCTCAAACCTTCCCCAACTCTGTCCCCCAGTTTTCTTACCTCTATGTGTTCAGAAGGCTTCTACATCCTTCCAGATGCACATGTTGTTCCTTCTTCAACCCAGATGAGTATAAGTTTCCAATATTACCAGCCCTCCACCTCCACATGCTTCTACTATATTAGTTCTTTCTTTCATACCTCATTTTTATAATTGTTCCCTTTTACCCTTTCCTGCCCAATTTTGTTTTTTAGAATCACCCCATCATATACAACTCTGCCCCAACCTTTCTTTCTAACTACCTTAGTAATGATGACAGTTTTAAAAATATTGATGATATTTTCATGTATATAATAAATAAAGAGTTTGACCTTAATGAGTGCTTTATAATTAGTCTTCAGTATTTTCTTTATATTTCTTCTGGATCTCTTATGCTGAGTTTTCTGTTGAGTTCTGGTCTTTTTGTTACAAAAATGGAAAGTCTGTCAAATAATTATTTGTTTTTCATTCAGGATTCCACTCAACTTTTCTGGGTAAGTTATTCTTAGATGCAGTCCTGGATCTTTTGCTCTTTAAAATATAATGCTCCAAGACCTACAGTCTTAGAGTAGAATTTGTTAGGTACTGTGAAATCATGAATGCATTTCTACAGTATTTAAATTTTTTCTTGTTACTTGCAAAAGTTTCTCTTTAACCTATGACAATCCTATTTTAAGTTTTCCTCTTGGGATCTCATTCAAGTGGTGAATGGTAGATTTTTTTCTATTTCTATTTTTTTTTTAAAATATTTATTTATTTATTTAACTTTTTACATTCATTTTCACAAAATTTTGGGTTCCAAATTTTCTCCCCTTTATCTCCTCCCCCCACCCCAATACACCAAGCAATCTAATTTTCCCTATCTACAATCTGTCCTCTCTTCTGTCATCCCTCTCTTCTCTTGTCTCCATCTTCTCTTTTCTCCTGTAGGGCCAGATGCCTTTCTATTCCTCATTAACTGTATGTCTTCTTTCCTAGTAGCAACAACAATACTAAACAGTTGTTCCTAAAACTTTGAGTTCCAAATTCTCCCCATCCCTCCCTCCCCACCCATTCCCTTTGGGAAGGCAAGCCATTCAATATAGGCCCTATCTGTGTAGTTTTGCAAATGACTTCCATGATAGTCGTGTTGTGTAAGACTAACTGAATTACCCTCCATCCTATCCTGCCCCTCATTGTTTCTCTTCTGTCTTTTGATCCTGTCCCTCCCCGAGTGTTGATTTCAAATTGCTCCCTCCTCCCATTGCCCTCCCTTCCATCATCCCCCCCCTTGCTTATCTCCTTCTCCCCCACTTTCCTATACTGTAAGATAGGTTTTCATACCAAAATGAGTGTGCATTTTATTCCTTCCTTTAGTCAAATGTGATGAGGGTAAACTTCTTGTTTTTTTTTTCTCAGCTCTCCTCTTTTTCCCTCCACTAAAAAGTCTCCTACTTGCCTCTTAAATGACATATAATTACCCCATTCCATTTCACCCTCTTTCCTCCCCCTACCTTTCTCTCTCACCATTTACCTTAATTTGTTTTAAGATATGGTCCCATCCTATTCAATTCACTCTGTCTCTCTGTCTCTGTATGTGTGTGCATGTGTGTAGGTGTGTGTGCGTGCATGCGTGTACATGTGTGTGTGTGGTCCCACCAACTACCCAGATACTGAAAAGTTTTAAGAGTTAGAAATATTGTCTTTCCATGTAGGAAAGTAAACAGTTCACTTATGGTAAGTCCTTTAAGACTTCTCTTTGCTGTTCATTTTTTCATGCTTCTTCTCATTCTTATGTTTGAAAGTCAAATTTTCTTTTCAGCTCTGCTCTTTTCATCAAGAATGCTTGAAAGTCCTCTGTTTCATTGAAAGACCATATTTTCCCCTGAAGTATTATACTCAGTTTAGCTGGGTAGGTGATTCTTGGTTTGAGTCCTAGTTCCTTTGACTTCTGGAATATCCTATTCCATGCCCTTAGATCCCTTAACGTAGAAGCTGCTAGATCTTGAGTTATCCTGATTGCATTTCCACAATACTGGAATTGTTTCTTTCTAGCTGCTTGCAAGATTTTCTCCTTGACCTGGGAGTTCTGGAATTTGGCCACAATGTTCCTAGGAGTTTCTCTTTTTGGATCTCTTTCAGGAGGTGATCGATGGATTCTTTCAATACTTATTTTGCCCTCTGGTTGTAGAATCTCAGGGCAGTTTTCCTTGATAATTTCATGGAAGATGATATCTAGGCTCTTTTTTTTTTCTTCTTTTTTATTTATTTAATTTTTTACATTCATTTTCACAAATTTTTGGGTTCCAAATTGTCTCCCCTTTTATCCCCTCCCCCCACCCCAATACCCCAAGCAATCTAATTTTCCCTATCTCCAATCTGCCCTCTCTTCTGTCATCTCTCCCTTCTCTTGTCTCCATCTTCTCTTTTCTCCTGTAGGGCCAGATGACTTTCTATTCCTCATTAACTGTATGTCTTCTTTCCTAGTTGCACCAACAATACTAAACAGTTGTTCCTAAAACTTTGAGTTCCAAATTCTCCCCATCCCTCCCACCCCACCCATTCGTTTTGGGACGGCAGGCAATTCAATATAGGCCATATCTGTGTAGTTTTGCAAATGACCTCCCTGATAGTCATGTTGTGTAAGACTAACTGGATTACCATCCCTCCTAACCTGCCCCTCATTGTTTCTCTTCTGTCTTTTGATCCTGTCCCTCCCCAAGTGTTGACTTCAAATTGCTCCCTCCTCCCATTGCCCTCCCTTCCATCATCCCCCCTTGCAATATCTCCTTCTCCCCCACTTTCTTATACTGTAAGATAGGTTTTCATACCAAAATGAGTCTGCATTTCACTCCTTCGTTTAGTCAAATGTGATGAGGGTAAACTTCTTGTTTTTTTGTTTTTTTTTCTCAGCTCTCCTCTTTTTCCCTCCACTAAGAAAAACTCCTACCTGCCTCTTAAATGACATATAGTTACCCCCTTCCATTTCCCCCTCTTTCCTCCCACTACATTTCTCTCTCACCATTTACTTTAATTTCTTTTAAGGTATGGTCCCATCCTATTCAGTTCAATCTGTGCTCTCTATCTCTGTATGTGTGTGCATGTGTGTATGTGTGTGCATGCGTGTACATGTGTATGTGTGGTCCCACCAACTACCCAGATACTGAAAAGTTTTAAAAGTTAGAAATATTGTCTTTCCCTGTATGAATGTAAACAGTTCACTTCTGGTAAGTCCCTTAAGACTTCTCTTTGCTGTTTCCTTTTTCATGCTTCTTCTCATTCTTGTGTTTGAAAGTCAAATTTTCTTTTCAGCTCTGGTTTTTTCATTAAGAATGATTGAAAGTCCTCTGTTTCATTGAAAGACCATATTTTCCCTTGCAGTATTATACTTAGTTTAGCTGGGTAGGTGATTCTTGGTTTGAGTCCTAGTTCCTTTGCCTTCTGGAATATCCTATTCCATGCCCTTTGATCCCTTAATGTAGAAGCTGCTAGATCTTGGGTTATCCTGATTGCATTTCCACAATACTGGAATTGTTTCTTTCTAGCTGCTTGCAAGACTTTTTCCTTGAGCTGGGAGTTCTGGAATTTGGCCACAATGTTCCTAGGAGTTTCTCTTTTTGGATCTCTTTCAGGTGGTGATCGATGGATTCTTTCAATACTTATTTTGCCCTCTGGTTCTAGAATGTCAGGGCAGTTTTCCTTGATAATTTCATGGAAGATGATGTCTAGGCTCTTTTTTGGATCATGAGTTTCAGGTAGTCCCATAATTTTTAAATTGTCTCTCCTGGATCTATTTTCCAGGTCAGTTGTTTTTCCCATGAGATATTTCACATTCTCTTCCATTTTTTCGTTCTTTTGGTTTTGTTTGGTGATTTCTTGGTTTCTCGTAAAGTCATTGGACTCCATCTGTTCCATTCTAATTTTGAGAGAACTATTAAATTCAGTGAGCTTTTGAGCCTCTTTTTCCATTTGGCTCATTCTGCTTTTGAAAGCATTCTTCTCCTCATTGGCTTTTTGAACCTCCTTTGCCAATTGAGTGAGCCTATTTTTCAAGGTGTTAATTTCCTCAGCATTTTTTTGGGTCTCCTTTACCAAGGTATTGACCCGTTTTTCATACTTTTGTTGCATCTCTGCCATTTCTCTTCCCAGTTTTTCCTCCACCTGTCTAACTTGCTTTTCAAAATCCTTTTTGAGCTCTTCCAGGGCCTGAGCCCACCCGACATCCCCCTGGGGTGTCTGGGGTGCTGAGGCCCTGCCCTCCACGTCTTTCCCTGATGGCAAGAATATTTCCTCCTCATTGTCAGATCTGAAAGTCGGGATCATTTGCATTTGTTGGAAAAAACTCTCTATAGTCTTATTTTTCTTCCCTTTTCTAGGCATTTTCCCAGCCAGTTACTTGACTTCTGAGATTCCTTTCCACCCCCACCTGGATCCGCCCAGCTAGTGCTTGGCCTCTGAGATTTAAATGGGCTTTCCTCCTGCCGGCTATCAATCAGTGAGCTTTAGTTGAGGTGCTGGGGTGGGGGCAGGGCCGCCTCCCAGGCTCAGTTCCCTCAGAGGCTTTATGTAGAGACTTTCAGGAATGGAGCGGGTGGGGGCGGGGTGGGGGGCCCGCCTCCCAGGCTCAGTTCCATCAGGGGCTTTATGCAGAAGCCTTCAGTAATAGAGCGGGGTGGGGGCAGGGCCGCCTCCCAGGCTCAGCTCCTTCAGGTGGTTTATGCAGAGACTTTCAGTAATGAAGATCCTGCCTGCTGCTTGGGGAGTCCTGGGGGGCTGCCGCTACTGCCTCTGCCTCCGCTGCTTCCTGCCCCTGCCTCTGCCGCTTCCTCCCGAGGGGGCCCAAGCCGCGGAGACACCCCACTCCCCTCTCGGCCAGCCCAGACATGTCTCTCACTGACCTGTAGAGTCTGTGGGCGGAGGGACCTTCCAGGTCGCCAGAAGTTTCATCCCTGAAGCCTGCTCTGATCTGCTCCTCTCGGCCAAGTGGCCAGGGCAGTGCTGGGGTGGACTCCGCTTTCTGGGGCGTGACGGACCCTAGGGACCACTCTCCAGGGCTCTCTGGAACAGAAATCTCTTCCACTGTGTTTCTGCATACCCTGCAGTGATCCAGAACTTGCGGAGAGCTCTTCTTACATTAAATCTATGGGCTATGGGTTCGGAGCTTGCATATGTAACTCTTTCTACTCCACCATCTTGACTCCACCCCATCTATTTCTATTTTACCCTTTTCTAGAACTCCAGAGTAGTTTTCCTTAATTTCTTATAATGTAACCAGATTCTTTTTTTTATCATAATTTTCAGGTAGTCCAACAGTTCTTATGTTGTCTTTCCTCAATCTATTCTCCAGATCAGTTGTTTTTCTGAGATGTTTCAGATTCTTTTCTACTTTTTCTAGTTTTATTATTTCTAGTGTCATAGTGTTATTCAGTTCCTCTTGCCCAATTCTAGTTTTCAAGGAGTTATTTTCTTCCTTAAGATTTTGGACTACTTTTTCCATTTGGTTAACTTCCTTTTTGTAATTTTCTTGGATTGCTTTTATTTTTTTCCCCTAATTTTACCTCACTGTCCCTTATTTGATGTTTGAATTCCCTTTTAAGTTGTTCAAGGGATTCTTTTTGGGCTTATCACCATTTGTTGTCTTTCCTGTCAGTATGAACTTCGATCTTCTTTTACACCAAAGTAGCTATCTAAAGTAGCTATCTATGGTCAGGTTCTTTTTCCTTTGCTTACTCATTTTTATTGTTATTTTGTTTTATTTTATTTTTAGCAGTTTATTTTTATAATCAAGTTCTAATCCTGAGTTGTGGGTAATGTTGCTGTTTTCCTTACTATTATTTTTTAATTCTTTCCAGGGGCTCAACCTCAGGGACTCCTCTCCTCCTCTAAGCCACATTTAGGGCCCCCAGCCTGAAAACGTTCCTGCTCCCTGCCAGTATGGAAGGTATTGGTCATGTCCTTGCTCCAGCTTATCACAGCGCAGGATCACCTATGATGGGTACTGCTAGGCCTGGCCTCTGGAAACAATGGGGATCCTGCATTATCTCCCTGTTCAGCTGTCTGTGTTCCTTAGATGAAGCTGTGTGAGGTAAAAGTTTCTGAGGCAGAGGCAGAAGTTGAGGTGAAATTTCTTGAGGCCCCTTCTTGAAGTCCACTTCCTTAGGAGTTGCCCTCAGGGCATGCCTTTGGTTGATTCAGTGGAGTCAGCCCAGTGGTATCTATACTTCACCAAGACTAAACTTCAGCCCCTAGAGGGACTGTCTTTTCTGAGATCCTCTCAAGTTATCTTAGGAGGACAATTGCTTTACCCCATTATTTTTGTTGCTCTATATTAATTTTCTGTCTTTTTGTAGAGGAAATCTGGAAACTCTGGAAATTTCTGACCTACCCCACCGTCTTCCCAGAATGTCCCAACTTAACTGACTTTTCTTTAGAGAGTGAGAATCAAGGCTAGGCTTAATATCAAGCTTTTGAAATTTTGCTTAATTCCTTTTTGAACCTTCAGTTGTTCAGTTGAAAACATTAAAAACCCTTCCCTCCCCCCACTCTCAGAACTTTACTATATGAGGGATCAAGTACTAGTGATGGGGTATGAGCCCAAGCAGATACCTTTGTCCCTTGCACCAGGAGGGTTTTGGTCCCATTTGTTTGAAGGGCCCTGGAAAGCCTGGCCTTGAGGGGCTCCTTGGATTCCTCTTATTTGATTTAGCATTCTCTTGAGGTCCAGGTCTCCCAACATGATGCTTCCTGCCTTTGATCCTAGATCTTATAAGGATCCTATTGTCTGGACTACCAGCACTCCCATCAGGATTTTCCCTGAACTTGATCTACATTCCAGCCTGACTTCCTTTATGAAGATCCTCCCTGGGGCCCCCAGATTATTTGGCAACACCTGGATTCTTTCCTCAGTCTTTTTCTGCATTTAAGTTCCATCTGGCCTCCATGAGGGGGCTCAGATTCTGTCTAACTGAGATTCTATCTGGTCCGATTCTTAATACAAGCATTACAAATGCTTAGGCTCCTTTGGGAGTCAACCCAGTGTGGCAAATCTTTAATAGGCTTTGCTTTTCTTTGGCTTTTGGAAGGCTTATGTCGAATCCATTGGAGCAGGATCTGGGGTGTTGGTATTTTGAGGTTCCCACCACCCAAAACCTCAACACTAGGAATCACTTTGGCCAGCATTACAGTTTTACCAAGATAGAGAAATAACTATTTATTGTTATGTGTGATGTTCAAAAAGTTTGAGATGTTTTTTCTGAGTAATTAATCAGTTTATTAATAATGTTAGCATATTATTCATAAGAGGGGTCAGTGACACTCTCGAATGCCAAGGCCAGTCATGGAACCCACTCAAGCTTATCTGCCCTTGGAAGAGTGGATGTTCCTGAGGGTGGCAATCTACTCTGATTAGTTAACAAGTGATGAGAGAGAATGAATATTATGAGAGGTGGCCTCTAATGAGGGGCTAGGGACTTGACTTTGATCATATTGTTAATTTCAAATCACTCCCTGTTTTGGGCAATATTTATCCCCATCCAAACCTGAGTAGAACACAATGGGCACAAATTCACCTAGATAAGGTGGTCTAGGTGAGATGAATTTTTGGCAGAAGTCAGTAATGTCCTTCCAAGGCTGGGCATTGAACAAGGAAATGGGACAGGGAAAAAGCCTGGATCTCCCCATAATTGGTTATTAATCATCTCACTCACATAGCTCTTAATTAAAGGTAATTACTCTATGGTTTTTAAATTGGACTAAAAGTATTCAGCTCATACCAAAAGAGACAACCTAGAGGAAGGAGGCAGAGTATTTAATTTTGTATCTTTCAGTGATTGGAACCAATATGGCTGCAGGCCAGAGTTCTGACTAATATTTATTATGCCTAAGGATATGTTGATTGTACTACTTGCTGCTTTGATGAAATGCTGTGTATGAAACAGTGTCTGTATATTCGTAGTAGAGAGCAGCTGTTTGCTGTTTGTATTCTACTAAGGATAAAGGCAAAATGCAATGGACAAATCTTGGTTCCAGAAAACCAGTTATGAAACACACCTCTTGCTTTCTTGGCAGACAGGTGGTAAGTTATGAGTATGGAAAGTCACATATGCTATCAATCATGAACACTGTGTCCACTGGTTTTGCTTAATTATTTTTTTCTTGGTTATAAAAAAGAGTTTTGCAGGACAGGGAAGGATTGGGAAGTCCAAATCAATAAAACATTAAAAAGGGAAAATAGAAAGCAAAAGAGATTTCAGAATAGTCAGAACCTGGAATATCTAATCAAGCAGAAAGTATGGAAAGAGCTGAAGAGATATGTTATGCCCTACAGAGCTAAAATGAAAAAATCAAGCAAAAAGTGAAATATAGGTTTAATAGCATTATTTATGGATTTCAATAACTGTAAATTATTTCAAATGTTCTGATTCCTATGCTATCATTCAATGAGCATTCATTAAGCATTTACTATATGCCAGTCATTGGGCTAAGTACTACAGATAAAAAAAAAGAAACATAATTCCTTCCCATCAGGAAGCTGACAGTGAGTGGGGGAAACAACATGTATAAATCAGAACGTATGAGATAAATACAGAGTATATGGATGATACCTAGAGAGGATGGCACTAGCAGTTAGGGCAACCAACTGGAAGGCCTCCTGGAGGAGGTGGCCCTTGTGCTATCTCTTAAAGGAAGTCAGGGATTCTAAGATACTGGGAAATCATTCCAAAAATAGGGAACAATCAGTGCAAAGGCAAGGATAGTCAGCAAGCATTGATTTAAGTGCTTGCTATGTGCCAGGTACTGTGCTAAGAGCTGGAAGTATAAAAACAAGCATAAATACAGTTTCTGCCCTCAAAGAGCTTATAGCCTAATAGGAGAAAATATCACATAAAATGAAACTGAAAAGCAGGAAGTGGGAAGAGAGATGAAGCTATCCTGTGAGGGGGTATTGTAGAGAGTCTGAGGAGAGTCAGGAATACAACCTGAAGAGGAATGAGGACATGGATGGAGGTTATGACAGGAACCAGCCAATCAGAAGGAAAGGATATAGAGGTGGAGGGTACTTCCAATTTGAGAAGACCAGGGGTTTAGTGAACTTCTTGTGGGAAAAGGTTTCTGAAGTATTATTGTAGACAATCAGGGAGAGTCTTGTACAGCCCAGAGAAGGGAAATGGAATATCCTGTTGGAGGAATGTCATAAAGTTCATGGAGGAGAGTAGAACTTAAGAAAATTTGAGAGGTAGAAAGAGAGCAGATTATGAAGAGCTTTAAATGCCAAAGGACTTTATATTTGATCCTAGAATTAATAGTGGGCCATTGGAATTTAATGAGTAGGTAGGTGACATGGGCAAACCTTTGCATTAGGAAAATCACTTTGCAGAGTTTTTGCTACTATTTAGTTGTTTTCAATCATACCAGACTCTGTGACATCTCTTGAGGTTTTCTGGGCAAAATTATTGGAGTAGTTTGCTATTTCCTTCTCTAGCTCATTTTAAATGTGAGGAAACTGAGGCAAATAGTGGCTTGCCCAGGATTACACAGCTAGTAAGTATCTGAGGCTAGATTTGAACTCAGAAAGATGAATCTTCTTGACTCCAGGCCTGGCATTCTATCCACTGTGCCTCATAGCTGCCCCTTGTTTTCAGAGTAGAGGATAGATTAGAGTGGGGAGAAACCTGAGGTAGAGAGATCAATTAAGAGGTCATTGTAAAAGTAGAGGTTTGGGGTGATAAAGACTTGAAGTAGGAAAGAGATAAAGGCCTGTGAACTATGAGTGAAGAAAAAGGGACATATATTAGAGATGTTGTAGAGAAAGGAATGAATAACATATGGCAACTGATAGGATGTAGATAAGAAGGAGGATTTGAGGATGACATTGAAAGTCTGTCCTCAGCAATAAACAATATGGAAGTTTAGTGGAGGGGAGAGTCTGAAGGGAAAAATAATGTGTTCTGTTTTGGACATTTGGTGATCTGGGACTGAAATTTAGGAATAGGGATGGAAAAATATATCTTGGAAGCATCTGCATAGAAATGATAATGGCATCTACAAAATGGTAATGATATCACCAAGTGAGAAAATATAGGAAAAAGGGGACCCACAAAAGGGTTTGCAAAAGTAGTGGGTCTGATATTGATGAAGATACAGCAAAAAGATGAAAGAGCAGGGTCACAAAGAGCTGGAGAGAATAGATTGTCCAAGGGAACGTGGCCAATAGTGTCAAATGTGTAGAAAGGGTGAGAAGGATAAGGACTGAGTAGAGATCATTAGAATTAGCAATTAAGAGATCCTTCGTAATGTTGCAGAAAGTGATTTCAATTAAATGATGAAGTCAGAAGTCAGATTGAGTAGGATTTTAAGAAGAATGAGAGGAGAAGATGTGGAGACATTGATTATAAAGTTTTTTTCAAGGAGTTTAGCTGAGAGGGGGAGGTAAAATAAAGAATCACATGGTGAGCCATGGTCATTTAGCACAGGCTCTGGGGCAATTATCTCAAATCCTAATCACACTACCAGATTATGTCCCCATATGTTGTAGGTATTTTTTTTTCCTTAAAGTTTGAGGAGCTAACCCTGAGGGTTGGGGTTATTTTCTAATACTAGGCTCACAAATCCTTACCAGTGTGCTTCTTCCTCATGTCAATTAGTTGGCCAGAAGTAATTAGCTTTTAGAAATAGATATTTACTAAGGTGGAATAATAAGAATAATTGGTACAAGACCTCCCTTCAAACCTAGTAGTCCATTTTCCTATGAGTACAAACAGAGTCCGGGGGAAAGTGGACTCAGGCTTACAGAAAACCTGATTCAAAGGAGTTCCTCATAGCTCCTGGTTGCTGGGAATCCTGTTCTCCCTTTCCTAGAACCATCATGATATTCTCTTTAGGTGTAATGTAATTTCCTGTTGGGATTCTTGAAAATTCCTGAAGCTGTCTTTCATAACTGTGTCTAGTTTGTCCTCAGTTTCCACTGTAAACACTGCTACCAGCAGAGTATAAGGGGAGGAGGAGACAAAAGTTCTCCCCTCCCTACCTGTAATGGTAATTTAAATAGGAAAATCATTCTCATTCATTAATAGACTCATATGACCTGTTTAAATCATATGGAAGCTTAAGTCACATGTGGGGAGAGGAGCTTGTGTGTGTGCGATGTTGAGACCCCTGCTCAAATTGACTACTCAGAGGCTTCTCAAAGTACAAACAGAGAGTCCTTTATTCAATTCTGATTCTTCTGAGAAGTGGGTCAATCCCTCCACCAGGAGTCCTGGAGTAGGGAGGCCATTTGAGAGAAGCAGATACCAGATTATAAAGCTGCAAACCACAAAGAAAAATTCCCCAACTTAACCTTTAACTTTATTGGTTAATATTTTAAGCAAATGGCATATTCTCAGAATTTGAAGGAATTGAAAATGAACAAACATTCCCTTGTTTGGAAGGTGGTCTTAATTGTACAACATGATAAGGAAGTAGATTCGGTAAGCAAGGGCAGAGGGGCGATAGGTGGTTTTCACATCTTGGAATTTCCCCATCTCATGATTTTTGAGAAATGGAAACTCAAGCCCAGGGTCTCAGCTACTTTAGACCTAAGTCCCTGAGAAGTCTTCACTTTATCCCACTCAGGTGGAACAGGAAGGGTGGAACAGAGGAAGTTGGTCAGGCTAGTCAGAGCTGGCATGAACATAGGCAGGTAGGCACAGCTTAGGCTCTTGAGTGTTTTTTTTGTTTGTGGGAGTAGGGGGAAGGTTTGGGAATGGCTTTGCCTCCTTCGGTGATAATGTGTATTGACTTTTTGGTTACTATGACAGATTTGCCTTTCTGATTCTGGGATTTGGCTTTCTGGTATCCGCTTCTGCCTTCTATGTGGAGAGTCTGTTATACTTTGTGATTGAGAACTACACTGGCAGATTCATAGTCACCACCAGTACTGTGACTATTGCCTTGGTAATACATTTGGCATCATGAACAGAATCTCAGAGTATAAAACCTCTATTTGAAGGCAGAAAGGATTTAGACAAAGACATTAAGGGAATGGGCTAAAAGAACTGGACTCAGTGAAAACTGGGAAGCAAGGTTATAGGAGGGGGAACCTAGAGACTTGGATAGGTGTTTTCCAGGAATACCAATAAGACCAGGAAAGGAGCTGTCAGGAGTAAGTAGGAGAGGCTGGATTTTATTAAAAGGTTACCCTATTATGTGTGAAAACAGAGATAAGCTGCTGAAGGAAAAGATTCAGATGAAAAAAGAGTTTGCTAGTTTGCATGGGAATTCTCAGCATTCAGCCTCTCCTTTAAAAGAGCAGGCTGTGGGGTCTCAGGTAGAAAGACAGGCTGCTCATTTAGCTAAGAAGAAGCAGAAGGCTGGCCAAAGAAGTATGCATATGACCTTTGTACAGACCCAGCCTAGTTGCCATGATGATGACTGCCAATACAGTGTGTGAGTGGAAAATGTAATTGTCAGAGTTGGAAAATGAAACAGTGTTGCAGGAGGAGACGTCTAAGGCTGAAGGTCACTCCACAGTAAGGTGGAAACAAGAGAATAAGCAGGGAACACAGTGTTTAAGGAGATAATTAAGGATTTTACTCAGCAGGAGATAGCAAAAATTTTGAGTCGGTTCACCCTAAGGATGGGAGAATCGTTATTATCTTGGATGGTGAGAATCAGTGATGAAGGGGCTAGAGGAGTATCAATAGATGGCATGGATTGCTTGAAATTTACAGATATCAGTCAGAATCCTTTTATATAGCAAGCCTTTAGAGATAACAATATGCAAGGAGATAACAGTATGACTAATCTGTTAGGTTTGGCTGCAGAAGGATGCAATAGGTGGTATCCTACTGACTCTATGTGGTCTAGTGGAGATAGACCCAGGTATTCACATAGGGACTGCATAACAAAGTTAAAGAAGGAGTAATGAAGACTGCCATAATGATTGCAAACACAGATGCACACTATGATACCCTCTTAGCAGTTTCCCATAGGAATATAATAGTGAAGACAGCTCTTCCTGCTTACAAGCTCCAGTTTTGACTCTAATAATGGAGGGATTAGGGCACCCTCCTTCAGAGGTGCTGGACAAGATTTCACAGGTAAGCGAACAGGACTGGGGAAAAGATATATTTCCTCAAGAGAGAAAAGTAAATAGCAGATTCAAAGTCAGAATAGAATGACAAGAAAAGAATTGTTTAATGTTTTATTGAGAGCAGGGGTAGATTTTAGAAGTAGAGAGGGTCTTCCAACTAATGAACTATACAGATTTACCGAGAAAAGAGACTTGATACTAGACAGAATAGAAAAGTAAAAATTCCCCTACAGATCCTCTGAACTCTTGTATACAAGTTTGTCACACCTTCAGGGAGAATAGGAAATTGGCCAAGCCCCAGCTTAGATTAAAGAAATACATAGACAGGATTATAGACCCCAAATCAATTTGACCATATATTGGAAAAATGGATCAAATACTGTAACTAGAGCATTAATAGACACTGGGGTGGAGGCTTCCCTTATATATAGAAACCCTGATAAGTTTAAACATGGAACTCCTGTCCCCATCACAGGACTGGGAGCGGCTGAAATATCAACCAGACAAGTCAAACTAACGATGAAAATTGGACAGTTACCTAAGATAGAATATACTGTGGTAATTATACCCACTCCTGAATATATCATTTGAATAGATATATTGAGAGATATGACTCTATATTTTCTTGAGGGGAGATACCAATTTGCAGTAAGGAAGACAGTAATTAATACCGTTTTAGTGGGTAAAGTAAAAATGAACTCAATCACTTTACCTGAACCTTCTAAAGTGATTACTTTAAAGCAGTATCATGTA
Source organism: Bettongia penicillata ogilbyi (assembly GCA_023548195.1). NCBI lineage: Eukaryota > Metazoa > Chordata > Mammalia > Diprotodontia > Potoroidae > Bettongia > Bettongia penicillata. Next base: position 4,416,722 of record JAJHZJ010000318.1, on the reverse strand, counting down.
CCAGGTGGGCAAGATGAAATTACCAATACTATAAAAGAATATGGTGAGGCAGGAGTGTTGTCCCTACAACTGCTCAATGGAATAGTCTGACCAGTACAAAAGTCAGATGGAACATGGAGGATGACAGTGGATTATAGACAATTGAATAAGGTGACTGTTATGCTGGTGTTCCAGATACCATTACCTTAATAGAAATGATCCAGAAATATGATGGGAATTGGTATGCAGTTATTGATTTAGCCAATGCTTTCTTTACTATTCCAATAGATTCTAAACAATGGGAACAATTTGCTTTATCTTGGCAGGGCCAACAATATGCTTTTACATGCTTGACACAAGGATATCTGCATAGCCCCACTATTTGTCATAGGATTGTGACTGAACATTTAGATGAATTAGAGCTACCTGGTGTATAGCTTACCCACTACATAGATGATATTATGATATTGGGGAAAAATGTAAAAAAAGTGGAGAAGAGTTTAACACTTTTAATTGAGCATATGAAAAGCAAGGGATGGAAAATTAACCCTCTAAGATTCAAGGGCCAGCTCAAAGTATAAAATTTTGGGGTATACAATGGAATAAGGGGCTGCAAGAGATTCTCTTGCAAGCCTGACAAAAGATTCAGGATTTTTCCATACCCACCAATAATAAAGAGGCCCAAAATTTTATAGGATTATTTGGATATTGGTGACATCATATACCACATCTGGGACAAATTTTGAAACCCTTATATAAGATTACTAGGAAAAAATATAAATATAATTGGGAACTTGAGCAGAGTAAAGCTTTTGAAGAATCAAAGACTGCTATGCAATTGACCCTAGATTTGTGGCTTATGCAAAGTGTCTTGGTGAAATTACAAGTGACTGTACAGGATGAATATGCAAAGTAAAGTTAACAGCAAAAACAACAAAATCGAAATCTATCCTCAGGATTTAGGTCTAGGAAACTCCCTTCATGTGGAATTCAATATACCCCTTTTGAGAAGCATTTGTTAGCTGCATATTGGGCTTTGGTAGAGACTGGACCATTGACTTTGGGCCTTGAGGTAATATTAAGGCCTAGAATCCCAATTACGACCTGAGTAATGAATACACTAGCTTCTTGCAGAATTGGACATGCTCAAGAGGCTAGCATAATTAAATGGGAATAGCATATTCAAAATAGATTTAAAACAGGCAAAAGTGGAGTTTTTGCTTTACATGAATCTATAGCAAACACAGATACTGAGGGAAATGATACACCCCCTGAAGAAAAACAACAGTTGGTGCAATCCTTGGTAAAATGGAATGAGGGATATATGATTGATTAACTGAAGAACAAAAAAGACACGCATGCTTTACTGAAGGGACAGCAAATATTCAAATGACATTGGAAAGCAGTAGCCTATAACCCAGGTACTAGGCAGACTTTGGACAGTACTGGAATAGGTGGAAATAGTCAATATGCTAAACTTATGGAAGCATATCAAGCTATCAAAACAGAACAAGGAAGACAGCGTCATGTATTCACTGGTTCATGAGTAGTAGCTAATGGGTTAGCTACATGGATGCCCATGTGGGAAAATAAAAATTGGGAAATCCATGACAAATAAATCTATATATGGGATATGTCTGGTTACTAATTGGTCAGTTTTTCATGTAGTTGCACACACGGCACACACTACACCATAACATGAGTACAATGCACATACTGATCAACTAGCAAAGATTATTACTCAACATATTTTCCCTACTCTGATATCAACTGATGATCTGGTATTGACAAAATGGATCTATCAAATAACTGACCATTTGGGAATCCAGGCCACACACCAGTGTGCATAAGACTGAGGTGTTAGTATCTCTCATTCATTTTTAAAATAAGTAGCAGAGGGATGTTGTGTATGTCAGTTGGAAAAGGAACAAAGTATTCCTCAATAACTGGAGGAATAATAGCAAGGGGAAAAGTACTAGCCCAAATTTGGCAAATAGATTATATTGGACCTCTACCCCAAGATAAAGGAAGTAAATTTATATCTACTCATGTTGACACCTATTCAGGTATATTAGTGGCTTGTCCCTATAAGAATGTGACCCACAAAACTCTAGATATCATAAGTCCATATTATGGAATCCCAATGCAGAGACAAAGTGATAATGGGTCACATTTCAAAGGTAATGAAATGAAGAGATATTATGTATTAAAAAACATAGAATGGATATATCATATTCCATATTATCCACAAGCATCTGGGTTAATTGAAGGAAAGAATGGATTTTTGAAAGAACAGTTAAGGAAGTTAAGTTCTAGTAATTTTTATCAACATTGGAGAGAGAATTTGTTCACTGCTTTGCATAATTTGAATAATAGACCAGTAGGAGGAAATATCCCTCTAGTCTGAATGAAGACCTGGAATCTGCAAATTAGAAAGCAACAAATAAATAAGAACCCAAATATTGAGTGAATGAGTGAGGCCAGATGTCCCAGCGTCATATCTCAGGACACCTGGTTCAGCAATATATGATTTACATTGTTTAGAAGATTCTAGGTTATAGAAAAGAAATAAGCAAAATATCTCTGGAATAGGTAGGAGAATCCCCAAAATTATTTTGGATGGATACTACCTAAATCTGGAGTAGCAGCTCAAGGAATGTATTGGCTGGAGCGATAGATTCTAATTATCAAGGAGGAATTATTGTGACATTCCAAAATTTAGGTGATGGACCCATACAGTTTTGTAAAAATGATAGATCAAGTGATTATTATTCCTTGTGAAACAATACCCCTTGTAGAAATTGACCCTCCTTCCAAAATAACTAGCAGAGGGACTGAAGGATTGGGTTTTACTGATAGAATAAAATTGGGAGCTAACCTTTGGGTAAAACAGAAACCAGGCAATGTTCTAAAGGCTGCAGAAATTACAGCACATGAGAAAGATAATACAGTAACTGTTGTTTATTCAGGAGAAGATCATTACCAAATTGTACTCTTAGCTCATATATTCTACCGTGAATGAGGCTATGATAGTGGGTTCATGGACTCCAGAAGTGTGGCTGACCCGATATCTACCCTGCTTCTGTTTATTGTCTCCTTGTTTCTTTTTGTCTTTTTGTCTGTTAAACTTGTTTGCTAGATTTGTTTTCTGCAGGCTTAGTACCCTCCACCTGCAGGTGCCTGATTGCTTAAGTTGGATGTCACCCCTTGTCCATGACTATGATGTGTCATCCCAGTACCTGGTGTCAACTGACCTCCAGATGCCAGCTAAAGAACTAGCCCCTTCAATGGGATCTCTTGGGGGAGGGACAGCTCTATGTGCAATCTCAGCAGGAAGTAGCTATGGAAGAAGAGACGTTCTCCCCTTACCCCAAGATTTTGGGCCCCATTCATTTGAGGGGGGAATGATTGGGTGCTTATGCTCAAGCCCCACCCTAAGATATTGTTTTGTGTGCTTATTTTGTGTGATCCCTGTTATACTGTTGTAAAATTCTGTTGATACTAGTTGCCTAAGATATTGTTTTATATGCCTATTTTCTGTTATCCCTGTTATAATTCTATTCATACCAGTTGCTCCCACAGACATATGTAATGCACACAAAAGATCTTGGGGCTGAATGTAATGGTAATTTAAATGGGAAGATCTTTTCCATTCATTAATAAGCCCATGTGACCTGGTTAAATTACATGGAAGCCTAAGTCACATGTGGGAGGAACTTACTGAAAGGGTGGAACAGGAAGGATGGAGCAGAGCTGAGAGGAAGTTGGTCAGGCTAGTCAGAGCTGGAAAGGACATAGGAAAGCAGAGAAGAGCTTAGGCTTTTGAGTGTTTCTTTGTTTGTGGGAAGACATGGTGGGGGGGACAGTTGGGGGAGAGATTTGGGAATGGTTTTGCCCCCTGCAGTGATAATATGTATTGACTTGGTTACTATGACAGATTTGGCTTTCTGGTTCTGGGATTTGACTTTATGGTGTCTGAATAAATGTTTTTCTTCTGCCTTCCTTATGGAGAGTCTGTTATACTTTGGTAGTGAGCTTAGATTGCAATGCCTCCACCATCCCCTACTCTTGCCCATAATTTTCCTTTAAGTTCACTCTATTCTGACCCACTTTCCCCCTTTAGCCCATCATGATTCCACTGAAGTTGCTTATTATGGTCTCTTCCTATATCTCAGAAGTCCACGCAAGTTCAAGCGTAGGCCACTGAGAACTTTGATTTGTCCATTTCAGGTCAAACAAAAGTCACAGGAAATTCTGTATAATCTGCCAGATCAGTAAGGTAGGTACCTGGGTCTTCCAAGACCTTTGTAGTCTTGCCCCTGTTGGTGATTAAAAACACAGACTACGTTCATAATACCTAAGACATTCTAGAGGTTGTCAACAAGCTAGGCCCACAATTTTGAAGGAAAGATATCAGCTAGATTGCCTTTAGGAAAGTGCACAGCAAACTTATGTCTAATGCCATAAAAGCTAATTTCTTTAACACTCATTATTCACATAGTGATGTTATATGGCTGTGAATCATAAAATAGTACAATATCAGCAGACTGAAAATTACAGATAATACAAAGAGCAATTGAAAAATGTTTATAAATTATACTTAACATCTTAGCAGTGATAATTTGCATGTGAAAATGATGCAAGTAGCCAGAATTAGGGTCAATAGCTAGACAATCTGATTGGTATTATCAACATTCTTGAGAAATTTTACAAGCAGTGCCTCTAATGAAATGGATGGATCCTTTAAGAGGGACTTGGAGAAAGTCGTAGATAGGAATTACCTAGAGGAAGAAGGCATGGGTGTCTACCCACATTGATGAAACCATGGATCTATCAAAGTATCAAGACTTGTCTTTGAAATGTTTCACTTCTCTTTAGTTTTTTTCATCTTACCTAGTTTTCATCTTATCTGTGTAATTTGGTTTATGCCATTATTATCTAGAAAAAAATTCTTTTTCCTGAAGACAAAATCTCTACTCCTTCCTACATTTCTTCTGTCAGATGTTTGGGACTGGAAGACTAGTTAGGTTTTTGGCTATTTATAACAAAGGAAGGGATTTTGTTGTTTATATCTACATACTGTTCTCAGGTGACCTGAACTTACACTTGAAAGAGCTCCTGAGAAGAAGGAAGAAGCCACGATGATTAGTGTCAGCCAAAGAAGGATCAGAATAGAAAGAACACGGAGGAAAATGACGGGCAGGAGCAGAGAATGGTTGAGGCATTCAGATCTGAGCCTTGGACCAGGAGTGAGGAAGACCTCAGATACTTACCATCTATGTGACCCTGGGCAAGTCATTTAACCTGCTTGCCTTAGTTTCCTTAATTGTAGAGTAGAGATACCTCTTTTACAGGGCTGTTGTGAGGACCAAGTATGATAACAGGAGCTTTTAAATGCTTATTTCCTCCCCTTCTTCCCCTTTCTCAGTTCACAGTAAAACTGAGTTTCCCTGTTTGGTAGTAGATTTCTTCATTTCTATTTTCCATTGTTCTGTCCCAGATGCCTCTGCTTGCGATGAGAATCACCATTTCCCTTTCTAAAAGTAGGGGTCAATTCAATATAGTATAACCTACAAGAACATAAACCAGAGGCTTGGAGAACAATGATCTTATCTTCTTCCTCTGATTGTTTTTCTGACCATTAGCCTCATTTGCATGTCATTCAAAAAACAGTCTTGGGAGCCACTTTAAAATGATTGCCCCAGCTTCCCACAAAGTCCTGGTTGGGATTGTTTGTCAGAAAAACTATTCAAGATTTAAAGCACTTTATGGGTCAGAACTCCCTTAAAATGATAGTTCGTGGGCTCCCAAGTATTTACTTTATACCAGTTAGCAAGGTGACACATTAGGGTGAATCAAAAGACCAGCATATGAAGTACAGTGGCCAAAAAATAGAAAAACTCCAAATGCACACATGGGGCACTCTCTCCTTTCAAGACTCACCTGACTCCCCAATCATCTATGATTGACATAAAAATGAAACTAGGGCCTGAACAAAAGCTACAAGGCAGGACAGTCTTCTTTCAGATCCTCCATGCGCATTACAGCCTTTATCATGCATATGTACTAGCAATAAAACCCCTGAATTTGGAATCTTGCTCATCTCTTTATGTATATTTTATCTGAGCATTTTTGTTTGCTACATACTTTTCTAGAAGTGATCTATAAATGTTGCAAGATTTTCCTTCTTTCCTTTCATCCTTCCTTCCTCCTTTCCTTCCTTAAATGCCAGCTGGGATTTATGCTGACATTGTTTCCCTCATAAGGCAGATAGGTGGTACAGTGGATAGAATGCTGAATCTTGAGTCAGGAAGTTGTTCAGTTGGGGATTCTTCATGACCTTGTGGACCATACAGTAGTATGCTATTTCCCCCATCAGTGCATTAAGGCCAACAGAGGTTACATGACTTGCCCAGAATGACACAACTGAGGCTGGATTTGAACTCAGGTCTTTTTGACTCCAGGACTAAGTCTCTGTCCTGGCTGTCTCTGAGGAAATCAAGAAATAAGACAAAGGACCACCATCTCCTGCAGGCTGGCTGCACATATACCCAAAGTTTTAGACATGGGATCACTCAGCCTGCCTGCACAAGTGGCTGACTTTGCACACCTGACACAGAGTAGGTCAGCATAAATGCATATTCTTTTCCCCTCCACTGTCCTTAACCATCTTCATATTTTATCTTCACATCAAAGGGTGGACCAAATAGTTGAGATTCTAATGAAAATTATATCATCTAGAAAATACTGATTCAAGAATTCTTGAAATTTAAAGAATTCCTGGGTACTGGTTCAAGCCAGTGCTGGTAATTGGTAACTTAAGGTGATATTCAGTGGTTCAGTAAAGCAGATGATCTGTAAGTCTTCAGTGAGTACATTTTATTTTTCAGTTCCTCGTGAAACTTTATGTCGTTAGGTTATTACAAAATTGATTTTATTTACTGTTTTCACGGGCATCAGGAAATGTTTAAAGAATTCTGTGTCTTCTACATTCATATCATAACAACTAAAGAAAAAAATCCTCCAAAGTACAAAACCTACTATGTTTACAATATACACAGAATATTCACACTCTTGAATTTGTTGTAACTGTAAAATCCAGGCAGTACTAGTGTTCATGCTATGAGCAACCCAGTAGCCAACTGTAAAACTCCTAAACTGCACCCCCCACACTTAAAAAAAGTAGTTTATTTTTAGTAAAAGTTGGAAGAAAATCCTTCCATTAAAATATATCTTGTACGAGGTGGAGCCAATATGAAAGAGTAGCAAGAAGAAGTATAGCCCAGTTTTCCCACCCCTAAAAAGTAATACACTTCCAAACAGAGCTAGAAAATGCACCAATCTGAATTTTGTTAGGGAAATCAGTTGATACGGGGAGACAGAAAGTCTGAGGACCCCTAGGGACAGGGTCTAGCCGGCATCGCATATTTCTAGTATTTCAGCACAAGGAGATGCTGTGCACCAGGGCACTGTGACCTCAAATAGGGACTGGGAACACGTTCTAGGTCATAGACTCAGGGTGGTTGGGGAGGGGACTTGCACTCAGGGATGGCAAGCCAAGGAAAGGAGCAGTGGCAGGCCCTATCCCATGCAGTGAGTCAGGAGCTAGTTCACCAACAAGCAGCATTTGATCCTAGGAGCAGAGGAGGGTTTCAGTTTCATCTTCTAACCTAATCTGAAACCTGCAGAGGAACAACCAGGGCAAACTGATAATGGATAAATCTGTCACAGTCTACTGTTGCTCAGACCCAAGCCCAGGAACTTGCAGAACTCAAATCAGCGAGGCAGAAATCAGACTTTGTCTTGGATCAATCTGCTATGGAAACACTGAAATTCTGCACATCTCCTGTCTTAACTGTCCTTGAGAGCCTGGAATAACACAATACTCAATATTACAAGAAAGCAACATCAGGGCCAGCCCCGACCATCCCGTGCAGAAGGCCACAGAGCCCAGCTCTAATAGCATTCGATGTCAGAAAATGGGCTGAAAGAATGAACAAACAAGAGAATTAATTCCATAATAAAAAGCTATTATGGTGACAAGGACATGACACAAATGTAGAAGAAGAAAATAACTCTAAATTACCCCAAAATGAAGACTCAAAGCAAAACACAACATGAACATAAATGCAACTAGAATTCCTGAAAGGGATGAAGCCAGAGTTTAAGAAAAAGTTTAAAATAGTTTTATAAATGAGAACATGAATATAAAAACTGAAAAATAAATGAGAGCTATGGAAGAAAGAACTGGTAAGAGCATTAACAGCTTGACACAAGAAGTAAAAGCCTTTCCCAAGAAACAAGATCCCTGAAAATTAGAATGGACCAAAGAGAAGCTAATGACTTGAAAAGATAAGAAGAAATAGTAAAACAAAGTTAAAAGACTGGAAAACAAAAAGAAGAAAGTGTAAAACAACTGACCTAGAAAACAGAAGAGAAAAAATTTAAGAACCATTGAACTATCTGAAGCCATGAGTGAAAAAAGAGTCAGATCTCACATTCTAAGAAATCTTTCTAGGTCTCTTAGAACTAGAGGACAAAGTGGAAATGGAAAGAATATACCAGTCATCTCCTGAGGGAAATCTCAAAATATAATTCAAAGAAAAAATATTGCAAGCAGCCAAAAAGAAAGAATTCAAGTAAACAATGAGGCATAGTCAAAATGACACTCAATTTAGCAGCTACTTCTATGAAGGTGTGGAGAGTTAGAAATATTTCATAAGATAAAGATATGGGCTTATAATCAAGAATAACTTACCTGCAAAACTGAGTAAAAAATGGCAGGGAAAGTAGATCTTTAATGAAATAGAGGATTTCCAAGCATTCCTGATAAAAAGACCAGAACTGCATGGAAACTTTGAAAGGCAAGTACAAACAATCATAAGGGTCTAAAGAAGAATAAATTCTTTTACATTCTGATTTGAGGAAACAGTACATAATCTTTCCTAGTCCTATCATCTTCAGGGTTTAAAGAGGGAGTTTAATTAGAGAGGAGATCTGATGGCGGCTCTATTCTGGGGGAAGGGAAAATTACCTCACATAATTACGATATGCAAACAGAAATCTTTACAAATAAGAAAGAAGGGATAGAGGGGAGTAGCTGATACTTGACCCTCTCATCTGAACTGGTCAAAGGAGAGAGGAGTGCAAAAATGCACACACAGAGTTAGGTACAGAAATACATTTCACTCAGGGAAAGAGGGGAGAAGGGAGAAGGAATCGAGGGTAGGTTAAAAGAGGGATTAGTCCTAAGGACAGAATAACTAAGGTTGTGCAAAAATATGTAGAGATCTTTTTAGGATGGCAAAGAATGGGAATCTGAAGGGGGTGCCCATCAATTGAGAAATTACTTGAATCAATTATGGTATGTAAATATGATAGAATACAATTGAAAGAAACATTGAAATGCATTGTTTCAGAGAAACCTGGAAAGATTTTGTTAACAAAATTTTGCTGAACCAGTCTCTAACCTGGGAATGAGAAAACAGAGAAGGTCAGAGACAAGGTGCCAGTAATCAAATATCAATTTAATTAATTAGTTTCATTATGAGGAACAGATTTGCAAATCGGGAATTCTCCTGATCAGAATTCCACCTTACTGTAGTGAAGGCAGAGATTATATACGTACATAAATCTCAACGGGGAAGGTAGATTACAATCATTTCCAGGGCCTGAGTGGTTTCTCATGACAAGCCCATGAGTGCAGGACAACACACGTGTTCTGCAGTTCTATAAGAACAGTATTGTTTCAAGTCCTTGGGGGTCATTATTTGGTGGGGCACAGGAATGTAGTGATTGTGAAAACATTGTCAAGGGGTTTGACTGATCATTTCTGACTTGAAAGTCAGAAGAGGCATCTCTGAGAAATCTGAATAATTAGTATATTCATTATACATATCTCAATTAATATGAAAATCACAGTTCCTTCACAACTTGCATGAACAGATGCAGAGAGAAGTGAACAGAACCAGAACAATTTATACAAAATAGCAATATTGTGAAGACAAACAACTTTGAAAGACTTAAGAACTGTGATCAACATAATGATGAATTACAGTTCCAGAAGACTAAGAATGACACGTTATCTATCTCTTGATAGAGGTGAAATACTCAAGAGCACAGAATGAGACATACATATGTACATATGCATTATGTGCACACACACGTATCTGGACCCTGTCAATGTGAAAATTTGATATGGTTGACTACACATGTTTGTAACAGGGATTTTTTTATTTCTTTCATTGTCATCTGGGAAAGGTGAGAGGAGAGAGGCCAGAGTTTTGTTGATGAAAAAAATTAAAATGTTTTTCCAAATAAAAGTATATCTTGCAATAGAATCACACATTGTGGAAGAGGAAATATTGGGTTAAAGGCAGATGTGCTGGTAAATGTAAAATGTGCAGGATATATTTTAAATTAATCATCTGTAGTATTATCATTTTCTCTATTGCTTTCTTAAGTCTAGACAACCAACAAAACAGTAATTCAAGCCCTGATTTATGACCTTTGCTGATTTCTGAAGTGTAAATGCTCAGACTGAAAATTTGACAGTCAGCTCTCTGGAGCTGGTTTGTTCTGACTTCATCATATCCCTCAAGGGAGACTGGCTTTAGAAAAAACACTAGCCGTGTGGCAAATGGACCTCCCTCTTCCAAACAAACCACATTCTGGCTTTCCAGCCCATGTTGGAGGGATAGAAGTGGATCCAAGCTAAACTGCTGTAAAAGAAGGTCAATTCTGTTGCAGGGGAAGTAAGGATGTAGCCCAAGAGGAAGAAAACAGAATTTTCAGCTTATCTGATCTCTGCAACAGTTGAACCTAAACCCAAAATGACAAGAAAGGAAGATTAATCTGTTATTAATCTATTACAAAAATAAATTTATAAAAGAAAGGGAGGGAAGGAGAAAAGGAAATAATGAATAGACTAACCCAGAACTGACTAAAGATGACTTGCCCCTCAAAACAGAGAAACAGAGGTCCTAGATTCTGAGTCAGCTAGAGAAAAATAATCCAAGTCTGATTAACATCTATGGAAGTTTTCAGAGCTCAAGAACAAAAGGATTAAAAGTGAAAGGTAAGGGTGAGTAAGAAATCCAGATCACCAAGTACCTCTAGCTTCGTGGAAATCATTGTTGCCTTCCTTCCCCTCCCCCTTCCATCATATCCTTCACCAAAAGGAATGGAGCTATTTCCTACCCTGGGGAGTTCCCTCTTCTTCATTGCAACTATTATAGGGAAATAAAATTTTGCTCGCAAGGGGGAAATGGTTTGGGAAGGAATCCATCAGTTTTAGTAGAAGATTAAGAACTATTTGTTCTAGAATGTTGTTGATCTCAAAACTGTATTTTAAGATATGACCTTTTTCTATTTCAAGACTTATAAACATTACCTCAGATTATTTTGTGGGTTGAGAAATAATGTCCAAGAGCACGGCGGGGAGTGGGACCAGATGGAACTCAGTTGGGATTTTTCATTTTCTAAGTTAGACATGCCTGTTTTTAGAATATTAAATTAATTAAAATTGTTTCTGGAAGATTAATGCCTGAAAAAATGCAGTATTAAAATTTTCTTGGATACAACACATGCCAAGTCTTTTAATATTTGTCTGTATAACTTCTGATATAGATCAGAGGAATATTTTTACCAACTTTTGGTAAGCACAAATTTTTTAATAGCTCTAGAAATCCATTTTAAGAAAAATTAGACCTCAGATTATCCTCCCCCCTCTAAAAAAATTAGATCAGTATAAATGCCTTTTTAAAGAGGTAAAACATTTACTAGTGGCTAATTTTTCTATACAACAAGAAACTACTGAAATATCGATGAAGGGATGTATAGACTATCTTGTGCATAGGCTTAACATTCCATATAAATTTTTATGTTATGGTCAATGAAGCATAGTGCAGATCATAATTTGGAATTGTGACTATGAGTTGTAAAGATCATAATGTTTTAATTCCGTAGTGCAGGGGATAGAGCACTGGGCCCTGAGTTAGGAAGATCTAACTTCAAATATAACCTCAGTTGCTTACCAGCTGTGTGACCCTGGGAAAGTAACTTAACCTTTTGTTGCCTCAGTTTCATCATCTGTAAAATGGGGAGAATAAAAGCACTTATCTAAGGCTGTTGTGAGGTAACAACTGTAGAATGCTTAGCACAGTGCCTTACACATAGTAAATGCTATATAAATGTTAGTTTTATTATTATTTTTGTTATTTCCAGGGCTCCTGGGCCCTGGATCCTGAACTGTTTATACTAGGGCCCCCTGGGAGGTGGTTTGCCATTTTCTTCTCCAGATCATTTTACACATGAAGAAAGTAAGGCAAACAGGGTTGAATGACTTACCCAGAGTCACACAGCTAGCAAGTATCTGAGGTTGGATTTGAATTCAAGTCTTCCTGACTTGAGGCCCAGCACTCTATCCTCTGTGCCACGTAGCTGCCCCTTTATGAAGTTACACTGTTCATAAAATATTTAAGGCAGTTAGGCATTAAAGTATACCAGGTATAAGAGCTGGAATCAAGAAAACCTGAGTTCAAATTCTGTCTGAAACACTTACTAGATGTGTAACCCTGAGCAAATTCTATTAACCTTTTGGTGCTTCGGTTTTCCTCTATCTAAAATGAGAGGATTGGACTTGAAGGTTTTTAAAATCTTTTTCAACCCTAAGCATATCATCTTTTGATACTCTTCCATGATTTTCCTCTGTAATGTTTTGCAAATTAGCTGGTTCTTTCACTTAGTGTTGCCCTTAGCTGCCTTGTCTCTGGCTTGGCAAAGTGATTAAATGTTTGCTATCTAATGCAGCTTCTGGACTTTACACTGTCTTGATTATTTAATAACTCAATCAACAAGTATTTTTTAGAAGTTAAATTATTATTTATAGCATTATTTTTTCCTCTAAATTTTGAGTTTCAAATTCTCTCCCTTCCTCAGTGCTCCCTCCTACCCCAGAAGATAAGTAATAGGATATCAATTATATATGTAAAACATGGGAAGCATATTTTATATTAGCCATGCCTCAAAAAAACAAGAAAAATAAAGTGAAAAAAGTATACTTTAATTTGCAATCAGATTTCATCAGTTCTCTTTCTGAAAGTGGATAGCATGTTCCTTATGGGTCCTGTGGTGAACACTAAAAAGTTAGGTTTCCATAAATGTTGCAGTTTCAAGGTGGTATAGGATAACAAGCACTATGGGCCAATCAGCTCTCAGGGGAAGAAGTTAGCCTAGTAGCAAAGTTCTTGATAAAAGGGGCCAGGTTCAAAACCAGCCTAAACCAACTGGGTCAATGACCAGGAGAAAGCTTTTCTTCATTGCACTTACTTAATAAGCTTCATGCATATTAACTGACACACCCCACGTAAATTATCCCTCCGTTTTCTAATCGTGGGATCTGTGTTGGAGCTTGTTTGGTAGGAGGGAACACACCAAGGATTGTTATGTAATGGGAGTGACCCTGTAATGGGAGTCCGGACAAATCCAGACTCTAAGGGGAGGTCTGATCATCCAAACAATATTTAAACTTGTTTTTGCATCTATATGGATGTTCTGTTCTCCATGAACAGCATGTCCAGACGTGTAAATAAACTGCATTCCTCTGCCCACTCTTCTTTGAGTTATTTTCATGGGAAGGGCGTGTTTCCAACAGTCCTTTGGAAGTGTCTTAGCTCCTTGGATTGATCAGAGTAGCCAAGTCTTTAAGAGTTGATCCTTATAATATAGCTGTTACAATGTACAATGTTCTCCTGCTTCTTTTCACTTGGTTTTTGCATGAGTTCATATACATCTTTGCAGGTTTTTTCTGAAATCATCCTGCTAATCATTTCTTCTAGCACAATAGTGTTCCATCACAATTGTATACTATAACTTGTTCAGCTATTCCACTGATAGGCAACCCCTAACTTTCCAATTCTTGGCCACCACAAAGAGTTGCTAGAAATATTTTTGTACAAATAGGTCCTTTTCCTTTTTCTTTGATGTGTTTGGGATATAGACCTAGTAGAGTGTAGGATTCCTTTCACCTAGAAACTCCTTGGGTAGATGGTCTTGACCAGCAAGACCCTCATCTCAGAAGCAGTGAATGAGGCAGGCAGGATGTAAGGCAACTCCATTTATTCAGCTGAGAATCAGGGTTTTTAAAGGCTGTAAACCACAATCACATGCAGGCTGAGCTCATCCCATTACTTCACCATCTCATAACTTACCCACGTCCTTGTTCCGTAAGCAAGTGAGGAAGCTTATCTTGCTCCTGAAGCTAGTTCCTGAGTTCCCAGACCCAATTGCAACTTTTCTGCAAAGAACGTCAGTATCTGCAGGAACATCAGGTTCCAGGGTCATGGAGAGCTTCTGCCAGGGTTTGAGTAAGCACAAGTCCCACAGGAACAGGCTTTGCCTCAGCTATGGCCTTGATCACGGGACTTGCACTCCCCTTAGCCCTCTACAGTAGAGGTATTGCTGGGTCAAAGGGTATGCACAGTTTTGTAGCTCTGGGCATAGTTCTAAATTGTTCTTCTAAATGGTTAGACCAGTTCACAACTCCACCAACAGTTCATTAATGTATTTATTTTCCCTCATGTCCTCCACCATCTGTCATTTCTGATAGGTGTATGGTATTACGTCAGAGTTCTCTTAAGTTTTGTATCTCAAGTTAATAGTTATTTAGAATATTTCTTCTTATGTCTACAGATAACTTTGATTTCTTCTTTAGAAAACTGCCTGTTGATATACTTTGACCATTTATCAATTGGAGGATGGTTTTTATTTTTATAAATTACACTCAGTTCCATATATATTTAAGAAATGAGGCCTTTATCAGAGAAATTAAAATTTTTTGATAGTACTTCATTGTCTGTGGTACCTTTTAGCAAAATGTAATTTCCTTTATTATCTTTTTAAATTAGGTCTATTTTTCATTTCACTTTGTCAGAAATCATGATTACTATCTCTGCCTTTTTTTACTTCAGCTGAAGCTTAATAGATTCTGCTCAAGCCTGTGTGTGTGTGTGCGCGTGCGCACGAGTGTGTGTGTGAGAATGTTTGTGTGTCTTTCTGTTTCAGATGAGTCTCTTATAAACAAAATAATGTTGGATTTTGGTTTCTAATCCATTTCATTGTCTCCTTTTGTTTTATGGGTGATCTCATTCACATGCATAGTTATGATTACTAACTATATTTCTCTCTATCCTGTTTTCTTCTGTTCATCCTTCTCTCTCTCTTTACTCTATTCCTCCTCAAAAGTCCTAAAACAGCTGCTGCCACTATCAAGGCCACCTTCAAGGTTCACCGCTGGTGCTGCTACACTGCATGTGTGCTGGGATGGTCCCCATTCCTGTTTCAGGACCCTCTGTTGCTGACCAACTAAGTTGTCTTAGGCTGGAAAAATGTCTAACCCCACCCTTTTATTGGCTCTGCTGCTCCAGAATTTGATTTGATGTTTTATTTTAAAGTTGTTTGGGAATGAATGTTGGGAGAGTTTGTCTGGTTTGCTGCCTAGTTTACTCCACCATCTTCAACAAATATTTAATACTAGATGCTAGGCATACAAAGACAAAAAAAGAGAGAAAGAATAAGCATTTATGCAATGCCTTCTACTTAGTGTCAAGCATTGTACCAAGTAGTGCTAAGTACTTTACAAACATTATCTCATTAATCCTCACAATAACCCTGCAAGGTAGATGTTCTCAGGATCCCTTTTTTATAGTTCAGGAAACTGAGACAAGCAGAGGTTAAGTGACTTGTCCAGGATCTCACAGCTAATAAGTGTCTGAGGTTGTATTTGAACACAGGTCTTCTTGACTTTGCCCACCAATTTGTCAAAGGTGCCATCTAGTTGCTGATTAAATAAATTAAAAAACAAAACAAAATCATCACTGCCCTCAACCATCTTACATTCTGTCACAGGAGAAACCATGTATATTTGTAAAAAATATGCAAGATTTTTTTTTAAATGTGTAAATTCAAGATAAGGGATTCAATGTATGTATACTAAGAAACACAGGTGAGAAGGAAATGTATTCTAGGTATAGAAAACAGCCAGAGCCACAGTTGTGGGAAATGGACTGTTGCATGTGAAGACTAACATGAAGGCTCATTTGGCTGAATTATAAAGAGTATGAAAGAAAACGTAGGGGACAGCTAGGTTCTGAAGAGCTGAAAAATGCCACACAGAGGAGTTTGTACTTCATTCAAGAACCTGGGAGCTGTGAACATAAGAAAAGAAATCTCTAACTTCATTTCTAGATAATTTATTTCCTATGTATTTTATTTTGCTGTTTTTGAAAGTGTCAGACTACCAAAGAGTCCACAACACACAAAAAATATTTAAAAATTCTGTTCTAGGGATACTAGGGAGCCCCTGAAATTGATTGAAGTAAACCTATGCTTTAGGAAAATTACTTTGATGGTTGTATGGAGTAGGAATTGGATGATGGTGAGATATGTCAAGGAGAGCAAGTAGGATGCTATTACAGTAGTGCAGGAGTGAAGTGGCAAAGTCCTGAACTAAAGTGGGGATTGTGTGCGTAGAGAGAAGAGGATGCATAGGACAGATGCTGTGGAGGTGAAATGACAAGATTTGATATATAGGGAAATGACAAGATATATATGGAAAGGCAGTGTAAGGAGTTGACGATGACCGAGGTTTTGAACAGGGGAGTCTAAAAGGATCGTAGTGACCTTAACAAAAATAGGAGTTTAGAGAACAGGGAAAGACGATGAGTTTGGAATATGCTGTTTGAGATGCCTATAGACATACTGTTTGAAATGCCCAATCACAGGTGCAGGTATAGGAGAGAGATTGAGTTGGACACATGGATCGGGACATCCTCTGCTTAGAGATAATATTGAAACTCTTGGGAGCTGATAACATCAACGATAGAGGAAACATAAAGAGAGAAGAGGTCCTTGGTGCACTCTCACAGTTAAGGTACCGGATATGGATGATGGTGCCCAAAAGAAGACAGAGGAAGTAAAAGAAAACCAAGCAGCATGAGGACAATGATAATAACTAACATTCATATAGCACGTGAAAGTTTACAAGTATTTTGCGTGTATCATCTTATTTGCTCCTCCCCAAAACTCCTGTAAAGTAGGTGCTATTATTGTCTCCATTTTATTGATGAGGAAATTGAGACTAAGAGTGAGTAAGTGACTTCCTCAGGATCGCAGAACTATACAGTATCTGGGGCAGGAGTTGAACTGAGATCTTCCCGACTTTAAGGTTCACACTCTCTGCACCACACCAAGCTGCCTCTCATTTGGGAGACAGGGGTCCAGGAGGGGTGCGTCATCACCTAATGTCACGTGCTGCAGAGCCCATAAACTATAGATGCAGTGGGATCTTGCTATTGCTACATCTTTTGCTCAATTATGTAACTACAAAGATGTAGTATGCTGTAGAAAAGCATTTGGAAAAGTCTTCTTTTCCCCTTACTATATGTACAGATTATTCTTTTTTAAAAAATTTATTTATTTTAGGTTTTCAACATTCATTTCCACAAAATTTTGAGTTCCAAATTTTCTCCCCATCTCTCCCTTCCCCACACTCCAAAGTGCCGAGCATTCTAATTACCCTTGCCACCAATCTGCCCTCCCTTCTCACATCCCTCCCTTCCCTTATCCTATCTTCTCTTTTGTCCTGTAGGGCAAGATAAATTTCTATACCCCATTACCTGTTCTTCTTATTTCCCAGTTGTAGGCAAGATCAATACTCAACTGTTGTTCCTAAAACTTTGAGTTCCAACTTCTCCTCCTTCCTCCTTCCCCATCCATCCCCACTGGGAAGGCAAGCAATTCAATATTGGCTATATATGTGTAGTTTTTCAAATGACTTCCATAATAGTTGTATTATGTAAGACTAACTATATTTCCCTCCATCCTATCCTGCCCCACCATTTCTTCTATTCTCTCTTTTGACCTTGTCCCTGTCCAAGAGTGTTGAATTCTAATTGCTCCCTCCTCCCATTGCCCTCCCTTCATCATCCCCCCCACCCTGCTTATCCCCTTCTCCTCCACTTTCCTGTATTGTAAGATAGGTTTTCATACCAAAATGAGTGTGCATTTTATTCCTTCCTTGAGTCCAATGTAATGAGAGTAAGCTTCACATTTTCCCTCTCACCACCACCCCTTTTTCCCTCCATTGAAAAGTCTTTTTCTTGCCTCTTTTATGAGAGATAATTTGCTCCATTCCATTTCTCCCTTTCTCCTCCCAATATATTCCTCTCTCACCCCTTAATTTCATTTTTTTAGATATGACCCCTTCCTTTTCAACTCACCCTGTGCTCTCTGTCTCTCTCTCTATTTGTGTGTGCGCGTGCATGTGTGTGTGTGCGTGTGTGTGTGTGTGTGTATAATCCTACCAACTACTCAGGTACTGAAAAAAGTTTCAAGAGTTACAAATATTGTCTTTCCATGTAGGAATGTAAACAGTTCAACTTTAGTAAGTCCCTCATGATTTCTCTTTGCTGTTTACCTTTTCATGCTTCTCTTCATTCTTGTGTTTGAAAGTCAAATTTTCTTTTCAGCTCTGGTCTTTTCATCAAGAATGCTTGAAAGTCCTCTATTTCATTGAAAGACCATTTTTTTCCCCTGAAGTATTATACTCAGTTTTACTGGGTAGGTGATTCTTGGTTTTAGTCCTAGTTCCCTTGACTTCTGGAATATCCTATTCCATGCCCTTCGATCCCTTAATGTAGAAGCTGCTAGATCTTGTGTTATCCTGATTGTATTTCCACAATACTGGAATTGTTTCTTTATAGCGGCTTGCAATATTTTCTCCTTGACCTGGAAATTCTGGAATTTGGCCACAGTGTTCCTAGGAGTTTCTCTTTTTGGATCTCTTTCAGGAGGTGATCGATGGATTCCTTCAATACTTAATTTTTCCCTCTGGTTCTAGAATCTCAGGGCAGTTTTCCTTGATAATTTCATGAAAGATGATGTCTAGGCTCTTTTTTTGATGATGGCTTTCAGGTAGTCCCCTAATTTTTAAATTGTCTCTCCTGGATCTATTTTCCAGGTCAGTTGTTTTTCCCATGAGATATTTCACATTCTCTTCCATTTTTTCATTCTTTTGGTTTTGTTTGGTGATTTCTTGGTTTCTCAGAAAGTCATTAGCCTCCATCTGTTCCATTCTAATTTTGAGAGAACTATTTTCTTCAGTGAGCTTTGAACCTCTTTTTCCATTTGGCTAATTCTGCTTTTGAAAGCATTCTTCTCCTCATTGGCTTTTTGAACCTCTTTTGCCAATTGAGTTAGCCTATTTTTCAAGGTGTTATTTTCTTCAGCATTTTTTTGGGTCTCCTTTACCGAGGTATTGACCCGTTTTTCATGCTTTTCTTGCATCTCTCTCATTTCTCTTCCAGTTTTTCCTCCACCTGTCTAACTTGCTTTTCAAAATCCTTTTTGAGCTCTTCCATGGCCTGAGCCCACCGGACATCCACCTCGGATGTCTGGGATACAGAGGCCCTGACCTCCACGTCTTTCCCTGATGGTAAGAATTGTTCCTCGTCATGAGAAATGAAAGGCGGGAACATCTGTCCCCCAAGAAAGTAGCTTTCTATGGTCTTATTTTTCTTCCCTTTTCTGGGCATTTTCCCAGCCAGTTACTTGACTTCTGAGATTCCTCTCCACCCCTGCCTAGATCTTCCCAGCTAGTGCTTGGGGTCTAAGATTTGAATACTGCTCCCCAGCCTCAGAGCTTCCTGTGGTGGGTGGGGCTGCTATTCAATGTGAGCTTAAGTTCTGGTGCTCAGGTGGGGGCAGGGCCACCTCCCAGGCTCAGTTCCCTCAGGGGGTTTATGCGAAGATCTTCAGCAATGGAGCGGAGCTCCTGTCTGCTCCGGGAGTGCCTGACCACAGCTGCCTCTGCCACTCCCTCTACTGCTGCCTCCCAAGGGGGCCTGAATAATGGAGACACCCCGCTCCCCTCTCGGCCAGCCCAGAAGTCTGTCTCACTGACCTGTAGCGCCTGTGGGTGGAGGGACCTTCGTGGCCATGGGAGATTCCGTCCCTGAAGCCTGTTCGGATCTGCTCCTCTGGGGCCACATGGCCAGGGCAGTGCAGAGGTGGGCTCCACTGTCTGGTGCGCGATGGACCTTTGGGGTTGGTTTTTCAGGGCTCTCTGGAATGGAAATCTCTTCTACTGTGTTTCTGTGTGGCTTGCACTGCTCCAGAATTTGTGGGGAGTTCTTTTTGCAGAAAATTTATGGGCTGTGGGTTTGGAGCTAGCATATGTGAGTCTTTCTACTCTGCCATCTTGGCTCCTCCCCTGATAGTCCTTTTGTACTCTGCCCTAGTTAGACCACATCTAAAGAACTGACCACAAGGTACAGTTTTGAAGGAGACTCACATCAGTTAGAGATCCTGAAATTTAGGGAACCAAAAGAACTGGTGGATTTCTAGAAATTCAGAGATTTTGAAGCTCATAAGAGAGCTCCCATGTGGAGGAGCTTTTGGAAATTCTGCTTCCTCCTCTGTCTTGGTATAAAACTATTGGCCTAACACTAAACAGAAGTGCAATGTGGCTGGGGAGACTGAAACATTGGTAGACCCTAAGCTCTATTGGATTTAGCATTACAGGCATACCTTGCTTTATTGTGCTTTGCAGATAACACTTTGTTTTTTACAAATTGAAAGTTGGTGGCAACCCTTTGAGAAAGTTTATTGGTGCCATTTTTCCAATAGCATGTCTTTATATCATATCTCCATGTCACATTTTAGTAATTCTTGCAATATTTCAAAATTTTTCATTATTTTAATATCTATTATGGTGATCTGTGATCTATGATCTTGATGTTACTATTATAATTGCTTTGGGGCACCACAAATCATGTGCATATAAAATGGTGAACTTAATTGTTAAATCTTATATGTATTCTGACTGTTCCACCACCAAGCATTCTCCTGTCTTTCCCTCTCTTCTGGCTTCTCTATTCCCTGGGATGCAACAACACTGGAGAATATTGCCTAAACTTGTTGATAAATGACAGTAGAGTTTGAGAGGATTGAGTGCAATTTTGAAAGGAGTTCAACTGTGAGTAAATGCTATCAAACGGTATCACATGCTACAAAGAACTATTTCATGAACAGAACAGTCAATTGATGCTGCAAACTTCATTGTTGTCTTATTTTAAGAAATTGCCACAGATACCCAAAGCTTCAGTAACCACCACCCTGATCAGTCAGCCACCATCCACAACAAAGCAAGATCTTCAACCAGCAAAAAAGATTACAATTCACTAAAGGCTCAGATGATGGTTAGCAATATACATTTTTTAACATAATATTGTTGTATACTTAATAAACTATAGTATAATGTATATATCTTTTATATGCACTGGGAAACAAAAAAATTCATGTGGCTCACTATATTGCAATATTCACTTTTTTTGCAGTGGTCTGAAACTGAACCTACAATATCTGGTTATGACTGTAGGTAGTATAAGTATCATTCTCCCCTTTTTACAGATTAGGAAAATTGAGGTTTGGAGATGTTAAGCCACTTAGTCATGTTCACACAGTTAGTAAGTGACAAAAGTCAGAACTTATCACTAGATTTTTCTGACTAATATTTCTACTCTATATAAGAGAAAAAGTGAGGGTTAGTGAGGTCCCTTGCACAAAAGCAAGGATACAGTCAGAGTGGTAAAGAGTATTAGAATTAGGTGTGCCTTTACAATTATCTAGTCCAAGTTCCTAGTTTTATAGATGAAGAAACTGAATTCCAGAATTAGAGAGAGGCAGGAAAGGCAGGAAAGAGAACCAACTAGGTGGCTCAGTGGATAGAGCACCAGACCTGGAGTTAGGAAGGTCTGAATTCAAGTCTGGTCCCAGAGACTTACTAGATATGTAACCCTGGGTAGATCACTTAACCCTGTTTGCCTCAATTTCTTCATCTGTAAAATGAACTGAAGGAAATGGCAAACCACTCCAATATTGCCAAGAAAACCCCAAATGGAGTCATAAAGAATTAGACATGACTGGACAACAACAAATGGAAGGGATGAATGTATAGAAAAAGAGGTAGAGAAGAAGGAATAAATTCAGTAGGTTCTTCTGGTACTTAGATAGTATAGTTTGAGTGCTAGATTTAAATCAGGAAGATCTGAGTTCAGATGTTGCCTCAGATAAATTCATTAGCTATGTGGCTCTGGGTAAGTCACGTTACCTTCTCTATATGCCTATTTCTTAATCTATAAAATCAGAAGAATAATAGCACCTACCTCGTAGGGTTGTGAGCATAACGTGTAATGTACTTTGCAAACTTTAAAATGCTATAAAAAGGTTAATTCTTATGATTATTATTACTTATCCTTGAAACTTCTAAGACACTGATTGAAATAGTCGTGTCCCTTTGGAATTCAGTAACTCTATGGACAGCAGAAAGTAAAACATGACTATGAAGTTTGACTGAAATGAGATTACAGGTCAGAGGCTCCCAACCCCTTGAATAAGTGTCTTTTTCTAGGTTTGCTGATGAGACTGTCCCATGTGAATGGGAATAGATTCAGTGAAGACTTCTCAGGAACGTGGAGTCTTTCCCTAGGGAAAAAAGAGATCTAAGGCCCAGGTGTCAATTCCTCCAGAATCAGGTGACTTCCATGTAAGATCAATGATTGGATAGAACTCACTAACTTCTCAATGCCTAATTTGCATAAGCAACCACAGTCCTCACACAGGTCCGCCTAATTTGCCTAAGTTTTTCAATCCCTAGCTTGCATATAATGAGGTATTATACTTTCCCCAGGCTCCAGAAATCCCAAAAAGGATTGGTTAGATTTCGCCCTAGAATGTTCAGCCAATGAGAATAATGGTCAGTGGTGGGAGGGGGTAACTGCATTAGATCTATATAACCATTTTTCTGCCTTTGTAAGACGACTTCCCTGCTCCAGACCACCTGATGAAGGGACTGCCGCTATTCTCTGGAGAATCGAATAAAACTTTGAGACACCTCTGAGTAATCAGTTTGAGTAGGGGTCTTGCCATCCCACACACATGGAATGTGATCCAAAGCCTCCCAAGAGGCCAGAGAGATTGTAGTGGACGGCCTGCGTGATGTGGTGAAGAAGAAAGAAACAGGAGATGTGAGAAGAAAGACCAACTCCTTTTATTGATCTGAGGGTGTAGGTATTTATAGAAAGAAACTGCAAGCCTACGTGACATTCTGCTTGTTTCCTACCCTAGTGATTAAATCAATATAAGACTGATTTAATCAGACTGTGAGTCTAGGTGCATCTATTTTACATATCCCTTGTTTTCTGTAATTCTCTTGTTTGTCTCACGGGGACAACAACATCTGGGGGGCATGGAGAGCCATTCCAGATGATAATGAGCACAGTCTCAAAGAACAGTTTCCCCGAAGGTCTATCCTGATCTTGTCAACCGCACTCCACCTTAGCCCTCAACAAGAGATTTCATGTCTTACTTCTCCCTTATCTTTAGGTCTTCAAGGTCTGTCACCCTCTAATGGAAATTATATTGGTTTGGCACAATTTGTTGTGCAACAAGGCCAGGCAATCTATGACAGAGCCATCTTCATGATCTTCTATGTGATGGTGACATTGCTCAGGACAATTTGTTCTAGTCTCTTGCCCCACTATCAGACTGAAGCTGAAAGCTCTGGAATTTCCAGGATTATCCATCTCCCTTTTCTAAAAGTTGTGCTCTGCAATTGCTCTCTCCTTAGCAGTCTTCAGAGTTTTACACAGCACCCACAGCTTCTCTGAAATGGTACCTAATGACTCTGCCATCATATCCATCAATGTTCTAAGTGCCTGAGATGGCTTCCACTGGGCCCTGCTATTTTCTGTCTACATAGCACTAAAGAGCTCTCTCCCCCACCATCTTTTCTGCATCTTGGCAAATTGCCCTCCTCCTCCAACAGGTGACTCTTATTTTCATTATCAGATTTACACTTAATCCTTGTTACATTCAGAGGCAAAAGTAAAAAAATGTTAAAAATGTTCTTTTACGCAATCATGCTCTCCTTTCCCTTTTCAGTTGTCGATCCTCCTTCACTGTGAGTTTCAAAGACACTTTTTATATCTTTTCAAAGATTTATTTCTTCATTCATTTATTCTCTTACTAAGCTAACATGTATTGAGCACCTAAGTTTAAATTTTTATTACCTCTCACCTGGACAGTTATAATAGCTTCTAACTGCTCCCCGTGGCTCTAGTTTCTCTCTCCTTGTCAATTTATCCCTTGCAGAGCTGTCACATAAATCTTTTCAAAATATTACTTTCATCAAATCATTATATTCTTCAAATATTTCCAGTGGTCATACTGTCTACAAAATAAAGCCTGAACTCATCTTGATATTCAAGGCTATTTACAGTGTTCATTTCCAGCAACCTTCATTTCTAGCCTCGTTTCCAACCAAATTAGCTATTATCATCCCTTTGGAAGGCAACAATTCTATGGGCAACAACAATTGAAATGACATGATTATGAAGGTTGACTGACATGAAACCAAGGACGAGAAGCTCCCAAACCTCAGTCTAGGTGGCATCTTCCTGGTTTGCTGATGAGATTACCTTGTAGAATGTGATCATCTCCATCCATTATTAGTTGCCAATCTATGCTAGGAGATCCTATCTCTTCCTTGATTGAAAGAAAGTCTTCCTTAATTGCTTCAGCCAGAAGTGATCTGGATGTCTAACACTCATGTGTTACACGTTTACTGTCTCATGCTGTAGTATCTAGTGCACATATACTATCTTCTCAAGTAGACTGCTAACTTCTTAAAAACAAGGACTTTATATCCTATACAAAATAGTATAGAATTTCACACAAAGTTCTCAAAAATATCTGCAGAATGAATCCATAGATAGTAAAAAAAAACCCCAAACCCTAAGAATGATGAAAAACCATCTTCAAGAAGAGAAGTTGGAATTATTCTGGTTACTCTGAAGATAAAGTTTCACAGGAATCAGATAATAATGGAACTCTAGACTTCATGATTCTATAACATGTTCATAAAAATGCAGAAAGTTTCCAGTTTTATTCATTTCAACAAGTATTTATTAAGTACTTATATTGTGGAGCACTGCATGACCTCAGGGATAGAAAATTGTCCTTAGACTCAGAATTGTCAGACATGTGCTACCTGGGTGAATGTGGGCAAGTGACTTAATCTCTCAATACCTCCAGGCAACTCTCAGAGCCTCAAGTGCAGAGGAGTGTGAGAAAGCTGGTATAGTAAGCTTAATAAGAGGTTTGGAATAGCTGCTATCTGGAATGTGATAGAGAATTAATTAGGGATGAGTACAAGGTTCAGCTGAGATTGGCACCATTCAGAACATTTTATTAGGAATAGAAGAAGTAAATTGTAGAAGTAATCCAGTTAGAGAAAATGGCCCAGGATAAAGTCCTGGGGTATGCTCAAATGTGGAAGCTTTCAAAATACTCTTAGAAGACACCCTGATTTCCAGAGCTAAGGCCCAGAACAAGCTATGCCCTGAGCTTGGCATAACAACAATCCCCCTGATCTTGTAACCACCAAGTGAACCAAATCAGGTGCCCATTGCTATTCAAGAGTGAAAAGTCCCAGTCATGCTAACCATGGTTCTGCACCCCACTGAACAATTACAAGGCTCAGAGACCCGAATAACTTGGAGACTCTCTACTCAAGACCTAAGAATGCCTGTGTTGTGCTCCAGCCTTCTGTGGTTTTCATGCTTAAAAACCCTACCCCTGCCATAAGCGAGTGACCACCCCCCTTCTTAGGAAGGAGGACTTTGCTTGCAGGCTATTTCCTTCATTTTGAAATTAAACTTCTGTTTGATTCCTGACTCTAACCTGCTCTGTTCATTCGCAGATTAGAGGCCAGTTCAGTCTGTCTGACAAAGCCTTGACAAATGTGATGATCTTATCCATAAGACCAAGAAGCCATAATCAGAGACATAGAAAGAGAATCAGAAGAAAGTCCGGAAAACTAAGGCGGGACAGAGCATCCCGGAGGAAACAGTAGTCAACAGGGTGAAATGTTCCAGAGAGGTCAAGAAAGAGAAGGACTAACGAAACTGAATATAGAGATAAAAATTTTATTGGTAACTTTAGGAAGAGCATTTTAGTCAAGGGGTGACCTTGGGTTGAGAAGTGAGACGGAAGTGAGGAAATGAAAGTAACAAATATCTACGGATTTTTCTAGTTTGGCTAATGAAAGGGAGCAAAAATAGAGGATAAAGAGCAGCCGGATCAAGTAAAGTTTTGGGTTTTGGGTTGTTGGTTTTTTTAAATAGATGAGAGACACCTGAGTATATTTGTAGGCAAACAGTGTGAAAATGTGGGAACAGGAGAGGATGATTGAAGGAGCAAGCCCTCAGAGGTTATATAGGTGGGTACAGAATGAAGGACATTTGGTATTTTACTTCAAATACTCAATAAACTGTCAAACAAGTAAGCATTTATTAAATAAACTAGCTTTTATTAAGCACCTGCTGTGTGCCAGGACCTGTGCTAAGCAATAGGGATGCAAGGAAAGGCAAAACAGCCCTGCCCTTAGGGAGCTTACAGCCTCATGGGGCATATTAGTTACTGTCCAGTTACAGTACATACAAGATGCATACAAAAGAGGTGGAAGGCAGATTTAGAATTGGAAGACATCTCAGAAGTCATCTAGTTCAAACCTTTCATTTTACAGGGGAGGGACTGGAGGCCCACAGAGACTAAGCATCTTGCTCAAGGTCACACAGGTAACGAACTCTCAGAGGAGGGATTTCTGACAACAAATCTGGCGTTCTTTCTGCTGCAGAACATTATTTTGAGCCAAATATCTTATTGATTCAAATAACTTGTCCTTCCTCCTCCCCCTCAGTCACTGCACAATAGAGAACATGTACAGGTAAATATTGAAAAATAATTCCTGTCCACCATGACGCCATTTTGGAGATTGAAACTACTTATTGTCCACAAATTGACCAGGTTTTTATTGTCGTTCAGTTCTTTTTTCAATTTTGTCCAACTCTTAATGACCCCATTTGGGGTTTTCTTAGCAAAGATTGTGGAATGGTTTGACATTTCCTTTTACAGCTCATTTCACAGATGAGGAAACTGAGCATACAGGGATAAGTACTTGCTCAGGGTCACACCAAACCTGAGGCCAGATTGGGATTTAGGAAGATGATTCTTCCTGACTCCAGGCCCTGTATTCTAGCCACTGTGTGCTACCTAGCAGCTCCTTTTAAGAAGTAAGAAGAAAGCTGATTAATTGGTTTGCTTAACTGTATGCCCTTGTGGTTTGAGAGACTTAAGCAATACCCTGGACAGCAGTAGGATTGTTTAATGATTGGGGATGGGCTGGAGGAACC
Source organism: Bettongia penicillata ogilbyi (assembly GCA_023548195.1). NCBI lineage: Eukaryota > Metazoa > Chordata > Mammalia > Diprotodontia > Potoroidae > Bettongia > Bettongia penicillata. The sequence goes on along the minus strand of JAJHZJ010000318.1, from coordinate 4,389,432 downwards.
TAGAGCAGATGAGTAACAATTGCTAGATAAATAACTGGAGCCCAGCCTACTGTAACTTTTCCATTCATTCATTCAACAAACATTTTCAAAATCAGGGATTTCTCTGCCTATCATACCAAGCCTGACATACCACCAAGGAAGGAGTACTAAAATAGAAAGTATTATTGTTTCATTAATATTTTAATAGTGACTTTGCACCCTATAGTACTTACACAAATGACATTTTAAAAAAATCAGGAAATGAAAAGGACAGGTAATAAAAGTGCTAATGTTGTTTTGGTATTCTGTCTTATGGTATCACAGCTTATCTTTCCATGCTCTTTATTTTGCTATAATTGTGTTGTTATTTTTATATTTTTAAGTGGTGGTAGTGTTTGAATAGGAGGCTTTACTGCCAGTTTAAATGTGTGATTTTTTTTTGAGAGGGTAAGCATTTCATTTTCCAGTGCTATCTTTTTGTTGGTATTTTATATTGATTATACTAGTTCTCCAATTTAGACCTATTTGGAAGGATTTTATGAGAACTGTCACTATATCTCATAAATGCAAAACTTTTCTAATTCCTGAAACTTAATTTGTGGTGCTGAATTTTTTGTTGTTGTTTTTTTTCCTGAGGTGGAGACAGAAGAGTGGGTTACTGTTTCTCTTTTGTCTCACTTAGCAAAAATTTTATTTAGTCTGGATCTGTGATTTCATTGGTATGGAGAATTCCCCGATAAAGAAACTGCCTCTATTTATGCAACAATTTTATAATTTAGAAAGCCTTAGAGTTGATTGGAATGCTGAGCCAAGCTCACATACCTAACACCACTGGAAGGGAGAAAGTTATTTTGGCTTTGTTAACTATGGTTGAATAACTAATTTCTCTGAAGGTTCATTTTATTTGGGTTTGGATAAACTGGTGATCAATTCTCTTGTCTAGGTCATTCAGTTTGTGGCTTTGGAATCAATAGATTTCAATTCACATATTTAGGTCTAGAGGGGAACCAGAAGAACAGTGAGTCCCATCCCTGGTGGTAGAATTTTTTTGGAACCCAAGAGTGTTCACTGAACTAGGGTCTTGAGGTCAGGTTGGATAACAGCAGTAAAAAGTCAACTGAGAATGAAGCATGTGGTAATTTTATTAGACTATGTAGATGCTATCTAAGATAGATGCTTGCTAAGGTAAATGGTATCTACTATAGACCTGACATAAGAATTTTCTTACATACAAATTTTCAGAGTAGCATTCATAAGCTAAACGTTAATGAAGATAATGTGAAACAAAGAAAAGAAAGATATAAAAAATAGTATATTTGTTTTTTAATGTAGTATATTATTTTTTCATAATTGCATATAAAAACAATTTTTAACATTTATTTTAAAAATTTTTGAATTCCAAATTCCTTCCCTCTTCTCTCCCTGAGATAGTAAGCAATTTTATAGAGGGTATACATGTGTAATCATGAAAAAACATGTTTCTATTATTAGTCATACTGTGAAAGAAAATGGACAAAAAACCCATGGAAAAATAGAGGAAGTGAAAAATAGTCCCTTTTGATCTGCATTCAGACTCCATCAGTCATTCCTCTGGAGGTGGATAGCATTTTTCATCCTGAGTCCTATAGAACTGTCTTGGATCACTGTATTACTGAGAATAGATGTCTTTCATAGTTGATTATTCTTCTAATATTGCTGTCACTGTGTACAATGTTCTCCTGATTCTACTCACTTCACTATGGATCACTTCATGTAAGTCTTTCCAGGTTTTTCTGAAATCATCTGGCTCATTATTTCTTATAACACAATAGTATTCCATTACAAGTATCGACCACAAGTTGTTCAGCCATTCCCCAGATGATGAACATCCCCTCAATTTCCAATTCTTTGCTACCACAAAAAGAGCGGATATATCTTTATCTATATGCACATCTCATATTTACATACACATATACACACACATGTACACATATGTATGTATTTGTCCTTTTATATAAATATCTATTTTATATAAATAGGTCTTTATCCTTTGGCATTTTTGATGTACTGACCTAGTAGTGGTATTGAGTCAAAGGTTGCCTTTTGGGCTTAATTCCAGATTGTTCTCCATAATATTTGGAACAGTTCTTCACTGTTCCACCAACAGTTTGTTGGTGTACTTATTTTTTCCCTCATCCCCTCTAATATTTGTCTGTTCCAATCAGTGTGAGATAGCACCTCAGAAGTGTTTAAATTTGCGTTCAGAGTATTTTTTTCATGACTATAGATAACTGTGATTTCTTTTAAAAACTGCTTGTTCGTATCCTTTTACCATTTATCAATTTGGGGAATGGTTCTTATTTTTGTGAATTTGACTTGTTCTCTCTCTATATGAGAAATAACTTTTATCAGATACACTTACTATAATATTGTCCTCCAACTTTCCATCTTCCTTCTAATCTTCATTGCATTGGTTTTATTTGTGTAAAGCTTTTTAAATTTAGTATAATCAAAATTATCTATTTTCTATCTCATTTGGTTATAAATTCTTTCCTTATCCATGTATCTGGCAGGTAAAGAAAAATACACTTGCTAGAGAAAATTATACACTTTTATCTTAGCTATAAAGATAGATAAGAGAGTTATTATCTGGATATAACCAGTCTAACTAAGTCAAAGAACTCTGCTATCACACAGGGAGAACTTTCCCAGGATGATGAAATCCTCAACCTTCAGCAGATTTTTGTGTTGATAAGGGCAAAAAGGAGACACTGAAGGATACTAACTGCTGCTACTAGAGTTCAAATTAACTAGGGGTCATTTACAGAAAATGGTGGATATAGAAGCAGATGGAGTCAGCATGCCTTGAAGTAAGTTTATTTCTAAAAGGGGGTTGGGTGGTCATTGTGTTACACAAACATCTCAAGGAAGTCCATGCTGTAATACCAGGAGTTTGGTAAGGGATATGTCTTGATAATATTTAATATAAATTTTGGACTTTAAGAAGGGCCAAAACTTGAATTAAGAAGAGTCTGGTCCTAATGGTCTCCTAATAGTAAACTCAGAGGATACCCTTTGGTGTCAGGGAGGCAAAGGGGCTGACTTAGTAATTTCTTTAGGAGACCCTTTCCCTGGCATCTTAGTGATAAAGAAAAACACAGAGGTCCTGGGTTGTAATTTCAATAGAAACTTTGTTAAAGGTATCCTTTCCTGAGTCAGCAGGATACCTGTCATCAGAGTGGTGGGATTTTCTCCTTATCTTATGTCACAGAGACATATGCTAACAAGAGGAAATTTACACAGCTTTGAAACATAAATCCCTCCTGACGCTACTTTGTTAATTTGCCTTGTCTTACTAAATTTATGGTTTGTTCAACTAAGAGAGTTCCTTTTTCACTGTGAAATGTATATAGTCAGAAGATTTCTGTACCGGGCAGTCAGAATAATTTTTCTGACTCCATAATACATTATGTTATTGCTTTCTTTAAAGGGAACTAATTAAATCATAAAATGTATGCATTTAACCTGTTGCCTTTTCTTTAAGTTTTCAGGTCAACAGTCTTAACTTGCACATGACTTGGATTTGAGTGAGGCAGTTTCTCAAAGTCATTAGCCTTGATCTTTCCTCCAGAGTCTTCAGAGTCCAATAGCAAGACAAAAGTCAAGAGGACTGGTGATGGCCCAGGATGCAGTGAGTGAGTTTGGTCTTTCTAAATTAACGTCTTTCTTGGGTCTCAGTTTATCTGAATTGAGAGTTATTAAGGGATGTTAAGACTAGGCAAGGAGGCTCACGGGACATTGTCAACCTTAGGAAACTTGCTGAAAGTTTCTGAGGTTCATAGGATGGGGAGGAGGTCATTTTGCCTACTTCTTCCACAATTCCCTGCTTTGATACCTCCCTCAAGGTATCATCACATTAGGACTCCTTGATGTATAGGCTCACAGTAAAGTAGGTGCACAAGTCAGTTTGTCTTTATAGTAAAAAGGAAGCTTAGCCCACAGAGGGTTATGGTAATGATGAAACAGAAATGTGGGGAACAAATCGTACAAAATTCAGAACATCACTTAAGTACTAAATAGCAAACAACTATTCTGTAATAAATGTAGGAATAAAAGCAATTTGGATAACCTAGTTCTCAGAACTTCCAAAAAGGCTGGGACACTCTGAGACAACGGACAATAAACATATAATCAGAAGGACAGAAAGGAGCAGGGGGAACATCTCAATGTCCATTGAGATAACACATTTCTTGTTCCATCTTTGACTTTAGCTGTCTATTTTATGAAGTTATCTGCTTCTGGGAGACATCTTCTGTAAATTCTGGGTCAAAAGCATCTGTCCTTGACTGCTGTCCACAAATTGTCTAGTTTGATTTATTTGAATTCAGAGACACACATCCCTGAATCAATATCCTGGTGTCTTTAAATAGGCTGTTAATATAAGTGACGGAATGTGGAACGGGCCTTTTTATCCTGTTTCCAAGGCAGTTTTGCAGAGGTATTTCCTTAACCATTTCTAGTTCTACAAGTTATTTGTGGAGATTCTCTAAATAATGCTACTAAAACTTGCTAGTGACAAGACTTAGTACAATTTAGTTGAACCTAAAAATCTAATTATATTGGCCTTCCAGTAATTAGTTCATATAACAAAAGCTACTTCAGACTTTTTGACACTTATAAACAACAGAGCAATAGGAAGGACATCAGATTAGGCTATATTAGATTATAGTTCATCTGAAAGTTTCGAGAATTTCAGCCTGTACATATCACTTGCTGTTCTGATCTTTCCCTGAATCCTGCACGGTATGCATAATGCTGTCTGTAGGCTAGAGGAAAAATCTTAAAAAGGACGATGAGGGCCTGACTTGTAAAATGAGTCCTTCTGTCTCTTAATGTCATCAGAAAGAGACTTTAATGGGGGGAGGAAAAAATATGATTTAAAAGTTTCTTTTTAACTATTAAAGCAATTTTCTACAGAAAATCTTAAATTGATTTGAGACTTTATAGACAATTACTAAAACATAGTCAAAGCCTGTATACTTTAGGTAATATTCTTACAAAAAAAACCCCTTAGTCTGTATATATTCAACTGGACCTGAAAGAAGTTCAGTACTTTGCCGTTTTTAGTCTAGTTCTTTGTTACCTCCAAGAGCAAATTAAAATTTTAAAAATCACCTAAGATCATCATTTTTACTTGACCTTTTGTCATTGTTCTTTTTTAAATTTTTTAAATTTTATTTTTTTTTGTCATTGTTCTTAATAGAAACATATGTGTTCAGTTTGCAGTGGAAACAATCTAATCTTGTTGCTTTTCTCAGAGTCAAGTTTTGTTGTTACATTATAGAATTTTGCTAGGAAAATTGAAGTCAGATTCACTGATTTATAGTGTTTACACTTTTCTTTATTTTCTTTTTGAAAATCAGAATTATTGTATCTATAATTGTATTATTGTATCTATAGTATAATTGTATCTATAGTATCTTTCCTTTTCAGTGATAATACTGACAATTATCCTCACTGATAAATGTCATAACTTTTTTGTTTCTCAGTGGGGATAATAATATCATATACAACATACTTCTTAAAGAGGCCTATTCACTGAATGGGCATTACCTCACCCTAAGTGAGTTCCTGAATAGATTGTGGTCTAAAGGGGCCAAAGTCTCCCATTGCATCCTGGGTCATCTCCAGTCATCCTGATGAATATCAGGTCACCAGATTCAGATGGCTCTGGAGGAGACGTGAGGCTGGTGACCTGCACAGCCCTCCCTCACTCAAAACAAAGTCAAGTGCAAGTCACGTCATCGTTTCTCTGATGGCATGGTCTTCTTCGGCAATGAAGGATGAGCACAACAACAACTCTTTATGACCCCACTGGGGTTTTCTTTGCAAAGATACTGGAATGGTTTGCCATTTTCTTCTCTTGCTCATTTTACAAATAAGGAAACTGAGGCAAACAGGGTTCAGTGACTTGCCCAGGGTAACACAGCTGGAAAGTGTCAGAGGCCAAATTTGAACTCAAGAGGATGAGTCTTCCTGATTTCAAGCCCTATGTTCTATCCACTGTGCTGCCTATAACTTCATTAGAATTTAAAACATCTACATAAAATTTAAGACTTTTACATCTTTATCATATTATAGCTTTGTACTATCTCCTTTTGATGATATCTATCTTCATTGTCATCATCATCATCATATCATCTAGAAAAGATGTAATACTATGGAGAGCTAATGTTATGCAAGAACATATAACAATTAAAATATATGATATATACTATAATAATACATATTGTTATAGTATATATAATACATGATATGTAACTATTAATATACAACCAAGGAAATGGCAGGTCTAAAGTTAGGAAGTTAAAACAGGTAGTAGCCACAATATCATAATAGCAAAAAGAAAACAAATAATAGTATACTTCATACTTGCATCTCATTAGAGCAGTTAAGAGGTGCTTGAGTATTACAACAACAAGATTCGTTCTTTTAAAATTATAGATCACCTACTGTAGTCAGAAAGATTTGCAATGAAAGGGAATAGCAGGGACATAATTATAACAAAGTCAGGAATGTTCCTCCAGGTCCAACACTAAGGGCACAAAAGGACTTAACATAGGTATAATAGGATAAAGCATCTTTATTTCTATTTGATATTAGGCAAGAGTAGTAGATAACTTTTTGGACAGCAAATCATACAGTAAAGTTTCACATTATTCACAGAGTATCATAGTTAGGCTCAGGATTAACTGGATGGGAAAGGATTTAGCAAAATGGGAAAACTCAGTTGAGGATCCTATCATTACCTTTGGAAGGCCATCTTCTCAACTGTCCCAAGCACAGGCATTCACCTGCAGCAGTCGTCAGATTATACTCCATTTTAGCAGTTCATGGTTTTTGCCTGGATATGGATTACTGAACTGATGACAATTTGGATAGTTATAGCTGTGAATTTAAAACTCATAACAATATCAAATTACAGTCCCAAGAAAGTTTGCTTCAAATAGCAGGTTTCATTAATCACAACTTAGGGTTGGGTATCGTTATTATTTTGCATATTGTTATAGTAATATTTAGTTAGTTAACAGTTTTTTTTAAAAAAAGTTTGTTGTTATCTTATCATTTTAGTCATGTCCGACTCTGCAAGTTTCTGTTCTGGGGTTTTCTTGATAAACATGGAGAAAGTTGCCATTTCCATCTCCAGTTCGTTTTACAGCTGAGGAAACTGAGACAAACGGTTAAGTAACCTGCTATGGGTCACACAGTAAGTATCTGAGGCTGGATTTGAATTCATGAAAATGAGTCTTCCTCATTCCAAGCCCACTGTTTTACCCACTGCACCACCTAACTGTACCCCTCCCCCCCAAAAAAAATCTTACTCTCAGCATTTAAATACATACAAGTCTTTTTTAAAAGCATTGATTTGACCTCTTTTGTTTCTTTTCCTAGTATAAACCCTTCATTCTGTAAAAATTAATAATTAGAAACTAAGAAAAAATAATAATCTGGAATTCCACATGTATAGTGAATAAATAATAATTCACTCAAAAAACAGAAAAACACTATTTACTGTAAGTCTCCAGCCTAAGAACTTTCTGTTTGGAAAAGTAGGAAATAGCACTAGAAAGGATCCTTTTTTCTGCAGAGAAGTCTCCATCTTGTGGACTTTTTAAGAACTGCCATTAGGGACCACTAAAAATGTTGTTGCCTTTCTACAACTATACCTGCAAGAGGTAGGTGGGTTTTTTGTTTTTCATATTATTTTGTTTTGTTTTAAGAGGAAACAAAAGACAGGGCAGAATAGAAATTTAGAAATTGAAGTCTTATTTTGGGTAGCACCTCACTTTTTAGGAAGGGAGGAGTGAAAAAAGAGCCATGAGACTTCATAGGTGTATAGACAAAAGCAAAAGAATTTAAGTATATTCCTCCGGTGTCGAGGAAAAGTCTAAACAATACTTCATATGAAGAATGGTGAGAAGAAGGTGGCTGGGGTGTTGGTGTGGGGAATATGAAGGAAGTATTTGAACACATATCCGTCTCTTATGGTATTGCATATTAACACCTAAGGTAAAAATAAAATCTTTAAAACTGGGATCTGTTGAGACTAAGTTGGCTCAAAGGTATAACTTCAAAATTTCATTATTTTAGAATTTCGCAATATTTAACAACTTCTTTTATAGAGTTGATAAGATTTTATGACTCTGTTCAAATAGAAGGTCTTAAGGGATCTGACAAGTTTATAGATAAGAAGGTTTTACAAAGTCATTTGTACTTTTCTCATATAGTAAGTTATTATTATTCATTTTGAAGTAAAATATAACCAATTTAATATTTGACAGGTTTTAAACATTATGACAAGTCTCTAATAGATAATTTCATAATTTCACAGCATTCAGATGAAAGAAAAGTTAATTTTGTAAAAATACAATTGCATAATTTTTAATAGCATTTTTTATACTATTTCCCCAAAAATCATGATACAAGAAAAATTAAAAACATACCAATAACATAAACAATATTGTTGTAAAACATGAAACAAAACATATTGCCAGTCAAATGATGTCAATTCAGGTGAATGAATCTACGAATTATCTTTAATAGAAAGTCATTTAATCTATTTATAAATTTTGGCATTCTGTATGGATTGCATTCAGTGACCAGAATAGAGTAATTTTGATCCAATTTTACTTTTAACAAAATGTAATTTTTTGGGTTTCTAAATATATTGTCTTAATTCAAAATGTTAAAAGTGTATTTTTTCATTATAATTATCCTAATAGGAGAACACATCTTACTTTAAATGAGACTAGGACAGACCCAATCAAATTTAGACAGAAAGTAATAAGTGGTATCATTTGTTGTCCAGTCATGTCCAACTCTTTGTGATCCCATTTGGGGTTTTCTTGGCAAAGATACTGGATTATTTGCCATTTTCTTCTCCAGCTCACTTTATAGTTGAGGAAAAAGAGTCAAAAAGAGGTTAAATGACTTGCCTAAGGTCACATAGTGGTAGGATTTGAACTCAGGTCTTCCTGACTATAGACTTGGTGCTCTATCCACTGCACCACCTTGCAGCTAAATAGTATCACACAGAAGCTCAATTTTCCCATGGGCTGTTTATTGCCAGAACTTCAAATTATAGGAACCACTACTTTCTATTGCCAAAGATGTAATGTAACAATCTTGTATTTTCATCTCTCTTTTAGCGTCCTTGAGGATCCTTTCTGAAACATGCAAACATAACCCCTGTTAATGTAGTAATGAAATTATGAATATATATTCCTTACATAAAGACTTGAATACAGCCTTCTAATGGTCCTTCAAAGGCAGAATTTTGTTAAGTTGTCCTCAAATGATTCTATGTGGCACATTTATTTCTTATTTTCCATTTTAACTTCCATTCTATTTAAATATTATAAATAGATAGAATACTGTCTATTTTAATTGTACTCCATGATTCTAGTCATTTTTCCATATCAAAAAGAATATCCAAATCAATGAAATAAAGTTCAGAAATCATGAGAAATCTCAGAACTGATTCTAAGTGGCATTTCAAGAAATAGTGATGACAAATTTTCAGGTACAGAAAGTTTCTTTTATCCTTCTTATCTCAATGAGATAAAAAAAAAAGCCCTACTCAAACCCCTCTTTCTATAAATTCAAACTTATTTCGCATTTGCCTGCTAATTGAGTTTCACATTCACAATGTGTCAGGGCAAATGAATTTCAACTTTCTTTAACTTTACACCATTTCTCCTCTTAATCCCTATGTGCTTAAACTTTCTCTCTTTTTTCAAAATAGTACTTCTTTTTACACATTAATTCAACACTTCACTTACCCTTACAACTTTTACAATCCCTTTCATTTTTATCTCCCAGTCATATCCCAAATATCTACAAAACTAATCTTCACTCCGCTGAATATCTCATTTGCAAATTTGCACACGTTTCCTTATACAATACCAATTAATTGCAAAACTTTTGCTTTTGGAGTTCTTAAAACTTTATAAATGCATACTCTATTCTAATTCTTTTAAGTGACTTTGCTTCTAACTTACCTAAACAATTAAGTTCTTTTATATCACTTATTGAAAAAAAAATATAGTGATGAGGTAAAACAGTCTCTCAAATTACATTTCATTTATTTTATTTTTTTCTCTCTGATTTGAATAAACATCTTTCTTTCCCAGGCTCACACATCTAGTAACATTAGTAAAGGGAAAGTTACTTTGACCTTGTTAACCTGGTGTTATGGTTGATTAACTCATTTCTCTGAAGGTTCATTTTAATTGGGTTTAGATTAACTAGAGATCATTTCTCTCATTCAAAAACAAGCTTCTGGTTTGGGCATCACTGGACACCAGTTCACAGATTTAGGGTTGATAGAAGGTGAGTGAATCCAGTCCCCATATTTTATGGATGAGGAAACTGAGACCCTTCAGAGCAGTGAAATGATTTGTTTTAGGTGATACAGGTAATAAGTGATGGACAGGATTCAAAACCAGAACTTCTGACTCCAAATCCAGTGCTTTTACCACCAGATACTTCCAATCCTAGCTATTCCTTTTATTATCAGTATGACCTTGAGCAAGTCTCTTAGCTTCTCTGGACTTCAGTTTCCTCATCTGAAAAATGAGGAGGATTGAGCTAGATAACCTCTAAAATTCTGTTCTTCTCTAAGTGTGTCACCCAACAAGATGCTCAAAAACGCACTCTCCTAGACAGATATTTTTATAGAGAAGAAAAAAAAATCCTTCTTCCTACTGCTTCCTAGAATTTGCCCACTAATGTTTGCTTCGAATTGACTTGAAATTTCATATACTTTCCAATAACTTCCAGGATGATCTCTTTGAAAGAATTCTTGCAGAAACATCTTTTTTAAAAGTACCATTTCATAGGCAATGTCAGCATGTGATAGAGTGGAAAAACAAAATTTCTTTTCCTATAGCAATGGAAATGAAATTTTGGTGTTAGCTAAAACTCTGAGAGGCAATGATCTAACTTTTACTAATGCTCTTTTATGAAAAAAATCTGGACAGTCAAACAGTGCCAGAATATGTTATAAAACACATTTTATATATGTAAGTACAAGCTCCACCCAACAATTTCATCTCCAAAGGAAAAAAAACTGAACTTTCTACTTTGAAAGCGGGGATAGCAGAATCCCATTTTAGAGAAGAAAGGATTCACTTTTCTACAGAAAAGTCTCCATCTTGTGGAATTTTTAAGTATTGCCATTAAGGACTACTAAAATTTTGTTTCATTTCTACAACTATACTTGCAAATAGGTGGATGGGATTTTTTATTATTAGTATTTTGTTTTGTTTTAGGAGGAAACAAGAAGGCAGAATAGAATAGAAATTTAGAAACTGAGATCTTAGTTTGAGCACCATCTCATTCTTTAGGAAGGGAGAAGTAAAAAAAAAAACATGAGGCGTCATGTATGTTTAGACAAAAGAATCCAAGTATGTTCTTTGTTGTCTAGGAATAGTCTAAGCAGTACTTCATGTGAAGAGTGGTGAAAAGAATGTAAGAGGCATTGCTCTCAGGGTCTATTACACAGGAATCTGAACAACCGAGAAGAAAACTCAGGACATCAGCCAACACGAAAGGAGTGTTTAAAAGGATTGAGATAAACATAAATCACTTAGTAAAGAGCACTTAGTTCTTTTAAAAAATAGGATCATAGATTTAGAGCCACAAGGGATCTCAGAGACCATCTGATTTAACCCCCTCATTTTACAGATAAGGAAACTCAGGTCTGGAAAAGTTCTTTACCCAACAGTACCCAGGTAAATAGCAGAGCCAGGATTGAAATGTTACTTGAAAATTATTTGCTTTTTTTTCAGTTTTATTCAGTTTAGTCAATACTAAATGAAAATGATCATTCTTTCATACAAAATAGAGCAGCTAATGAGTATTGAACATGAAGCTGTGAATCTCCCTTACTTATAACTTGCTTTTTAGGTTATGATAAATTATAAATATATATACATATATATTACCTCCAAATATATATTGTGTACAAAATATATATTACTTTCAAAGATGTCCACTTGCCTGCTTTTCCATCTGAACTTGTTTCTGTGAATTTTTAAAATGCCCCAATGACCTTTTTTCTTTTTCTTTCCTCATAATACTATTGTCAGCTTCCTTCATTCCCTAATGGTCCTACTCACTGAAACAAAACAAAACAAAATCCTTGTAATAAATAGGCACAGGAAAGCAAAACAATTTGAAACATTGGCCATGTCTGAAAATGTATGCCTCATTCTATTCTGCACCTGGAGACCATAGGAAGCAGGCTTCACCATCACTTATCTGGATGATCATATCAGAGACCATATTTCTTAACTTTTTCACAGTTTCCCATTTCCTACCAGCTCCCCTGGTAGTACAGTATTTAGATTTCTTTGGATTTTATTATGCCTCCTATCCATCCAGGAAACGCATTATTGGGAAATCTCTCTGAAGTTTGCATCAGCCTTGATATTCACATCTATTAATACCTTCTGCTCCTCTGATTGAACCCTCTGACTAGAGGGAGAGCTGTAGGTTCCAGGACCTCTTCTCCTCATTTCCCACCAGCTACACTGCTATGGTCCTCAGCTTTCTACATCATGCTTGAGTGTGATATATCTTCTCCCCCTTCCCTTTTCAGTGTCCTTTCTGTCATTGGTTTGTAAGGTCGCTGAGGACAAAGACTATCTTTTTATTTACATTTGTTTCCCTAGCACTTAGGACAGTGTCTGGCACATATTAGATGCTTAATAAAGGTTTACGACTGACTGAAAATTGTTTTCTTTACAAACTTGTTGTTATATCAGTAGTTCTCCTGGTTCTCTTCATATCACTTTGCATCAGTCACACAAGTCATCCCAGGTTTCTCTTTGATTATTTCTTATGGCCTAATATTAATCCATTCTTCCTTCCTTCCTTCTGTTCTGCCTCCTCCTCTCTCTGTCCATATGGGCAGTAAAACCCTTAGATGTGGGTGCTGTATTGAAAGATATCTTGGGGTTTGGGGACTATATTTATTTTTCTCACCTACTTTTATTTATTTTTTTCTATTTTTATTTCATTCTATCATCGGTGTTTTTTTTTTTTTTTTGATCTGGGACAAATAACTCTTTTTTTATCACGTAGTTTTCATTTATGATTTCTTGAAATATAGCTTTGAAAAACCAGGCTTTGATAAAGGGACTTTATTGGGACTTGACTATGCCTTCAAATCCAGATCACTCTGGCTCTCGGTGATAGGCCAGTAATAGGTTCCAGTCCAAGCCTCACTTGTTCATTGTTTGAGATTTGATGGCTCAGAGTGAGTATAAATAGCAGCAATTCAGAAGGTCTTTCCCCTACCAGACGGATTTTTTTGAAAACCCAAATTAGGCTATCCTTCAATTCAATTCATACCTACCCTTTAATCACCGAACTGGTGTTGTCTCAGACAAACTGAGACCTGGGAAAGACCTTCTCTTAAAAAGGTAAAGGTTTTCCACTGTATCCTGGGTCATCATCAGTCATCCTGACCTATGTCTTGCCAATGGACTCTGAATGACTGGAAGAGAGAGTGAGGCTGATAACTTTGCACAACCGTCCCTCACTTAAATCCAATTCACTTAAAAGTCAAGACACCACTCTCCTGATGTCAGTGGTCCTCTTTTAGAATGAAGGATGAACAACAGTTATGCCAGTATATTTATACAAGAAAGGCAGCATGATGTAGCAGACAGAACAGTGAACTCAGAACCAGGCAGATCTTGGTTCAAATCCTACCTTAGACACAGAATGGCTATGTGACCGTGGGCAAGTCTTTCAGTGCCCCCGGACAATTCCTTTATGACTATAAATTATAGAGAAGGTACTGACTTTCATCAGTAGGGGAAATTTCCTCATTTGGGAGTCTTCTTTATCAGTGTAATATCTTTATCTGTAATTTACAGATCCTCTACCTATCCATATCATGTGGAATAGGGATCAAATTTGTTTTCTTGTTGGTTCCAGAGATCATAACCATGACTACTTATTAACATTATAGGAAATCATTTCAACTTCATGTAAAGAACAATGTCATAACTATTTTAGGGCTGTCCCAAAATGGAATAGGTTGCCCAGGAGACAGCAAATTCCCCATCACTGAAGGTTTGCAAGTGGAGTTTGGATAACTACTTGTTAGAAACATTTTAGATGAAATGCATGTTTTGGACAAGGATTGAATTAGATATCCTTTGAGATACCTTCTAGGACTAGAATGCTATGAAGAGGACTATATGCTTTTTAATATTGTTATAGGATTAGTTGCTTTATATTTCAATTTGAGTGTTAATTTTTTGGGTTTTGAGGGGGTCTTGGGATTTTTTTAAGTGTTTATATCCCTTAGTGCCTAGTTCCTGTATTGGCAATTATATTACAGTCATCGTATGAATAGGTAAAAGCTAAAAAATTGGTGATAGGAAAAAACACTAAAGAACATTTATAGATAAGCTTTGTTTATACTCAATTCATTCAATTACACTATTTAAAAAATAGCTATTGAACACATAATATAGAATTAGATTCAATTCATCAAACATTTCTTAAGGCTCTATTATGAATCAGGCACTGTTATTAAACACTATGGCTACAAAATTAAAAATGAAATAATCCCTGCACTCCTTTTGGGAATGGATTATAATAGGTAGACAGATAATTATAATATAAAGTTGGGAGTAAAGAAGACACCCTAGGAATACACTCTAGGAAAACTGTGGAGGAATACCACTACAAGTTGGGGTGAATAAGAAGAAATATACTGAGGAAAAATAGCCTGAACTGACCCTTGGAAGATAAAAGTCTGAAAGGCAGAGATCAAGATGAAATATATTCCACTCATGGAGGAGAGCTTGTGTGATTAGAGGGAGATGAAGAGGTAAGGTTGCATTTGGAGAACTCTATATTGTTCAATTTGGGTGTGAAGTGGAAGATAATGTAAAATGATACTGGAAAGGTAAGTGGGAGAAAAATGCCTTAGATACCAAGCTGAGAAGTTTTATTATAGGAACAATAGAGAGCTATTGAAGATTTTTGAGTATGGTCATGGCATGGTCAAATTTGTGCCTTAGGAAGATAATTTTGGCAACTGTATAAATAATGTATTATAAGGGAAAAGACTAAAAGCAGAGAAAGCATTTAGGAGGCTATTACAACACACAAGAAGTGATAAGGGTCTGAACTGGAGTGGTACCAATGTGAGTAGACAAATGGTGGATGCTAGACATACTGTGCAGGTAAAATCCATATGAATTGACTGGATGGCATCCACACATCCAAATGGATGGCAATTAGCATCTAATTGATTGGATGAAGGTGGTTAGAGAGAGGCAAGAAACAAAGACATGTTAAAATCATGAACCCAAGTGACTGAGTAGTGGTTGATAGTGAAGTGTGGAGGAAGAGTGGGGTTAATGAGGGGCTACAGCAAGGGTTAAGGGGAAAAAATGTAAGTTTCTTTTTTGCTTCTCCCCTCTCCTCTTTAGGGACAGACTGGAATTGTCCTCACATAATCTGCAGATGGGAAGAGAGATTGAGGGCAGGGTCTCCTTACCAAGCTTTGTAAGTGAACTTCTCCACAGCATTCAAAACTTCTCTATTTGCTTTAACTGATAGTTTCGGTTGTTGATGTCGTTGGTGTGTTCATGCTTCATTTTCGAAAAGGACAATGACATCTGAGAAATGATGACATGACTTGCACTTGACTTTATTTGAGTGAAGGAAGGCTGTACAAGGTCACTAGCCTCACTTTCTCCTCCTGAGCCATCTCTATCCAGTGACCAGATATGCATCAGGATGACTGGAGATGACCCAGGATACAATGGGAGACCTTGGTTTTTTGGGCTAAGGCCTTTTCAGGTTCTCACTTAAAGTGAGGTAATGCCCATTCAATAAATAGACCTTTAAAAAGTAGTCAGGGGAATGACCTCTTTAACAGAAAAGAAAAAAAAATAGATAAATCACACTAGGAGGGGCAGGAGCCTCAGGGTTATTGTTTGGAAGAGAAACTGTTTATTATTGACATTAACTCTAAACCAGGAGAGTCCAAAACAGCCATGGAATGGAGGTTGGGCAGGGACCTTTCCTTATTCAATCCATGGGCTTCAGAGACAAGAAGGAAAGGCAACAGGGAAGGGAAGGGATCTTGCAAATCTACCCCAAGTTAACTGGGCAGCTTCTGGCCATCAAAATAAATATGATTCAAAATGAAAACATTATGGTCACTATAGGAATCTGGAGCTATCAATTCAGCCCCAGGTAATTATTCTCCTAGGCCAAAATTTCCAATGTATTAAAAGATTATAGTATTATATCAACGCTAGAGACAAATATTATTGTAAATCTGAGGTAGAAGCAGGATTTCTTTCTAAATATTTTATAATGGTGATGATAATTAAATCCTTCATCCCACAAGACATAATATAATATATTCAGAAATTATTTAAAACAACAGAATATTTCACCAGAAATTTGAATTTGAACTCTGTTAGCTTATGGATGATGTGGTGGAGGTTGATGGAGCACCTGTGTTTTCTTGGTATTAACTGTTAATTGTTATGTCAAAATTAGCAAAAGCAGCCGGGAATTGAGAGAATTGAGTCCAGAGAAGTTTGTTAGCTTTGTATGTCAATTTCATGACCGCATGTTTGCCCAGGTTCTGGGTAATGGACAACGCTCCTGTGCATTCCCAATCACCAGTGGAGTATCTGTGGATGATTGTGTCCTCAATGCAGCCTCTGAAATTGTGATACAACAAGTGTGATCTTGACCAGATCAGACTAAGGGAAAGAAGTCTTGGATTACTTCTGCTAGTAAAAGTATCTTTTGAGTACATCTTTAACCAGGCAGAAAGAAGGGTCCTTGGAAGGAGTGATTGAAGAAAGATTGAATGGTTTTAGGGGCATTTTAAGTTACTATTGTTTAGAGACTTATTACCTTCTGAACCAAGACCAGCCACTGCTAGGTCTTACGTAATTCTAATTGTGGCACCAGCATGTTTAAATTATTTTTTTGTTATTGCTCATAATATTTTATCCTTGAGCTGGGGGTTTGGGAATTTGATTATGATATTTGTGTAGGTTTTCCTCATAGAATGTCTTTCAGATTGTGTTTGGTGAATTTTTCCTATTTCTACTTTCCCCTCTTTTTCTAATGCTTCAGGACAATTTTCTTTAATTATTTCTGATATTATTATATCATGATTATTTTTTTGATCATAACTTTAAGGTACTCCAATTATTCTTATGTTTTCTTTTCTTGATCTGTTCTCCAGATCAGTTGCTTTTGTTCTAAGATGGTTTACATTCTCTTCTATTTTTTTCATTCTTTATATTTTATTATTTCTTGATCTCTTGTAACTCCACTTGCTTCCCTTTACCTAATTCTGATTTTCAAGGGGTCATTTTGTTCCTTTAGATTCTGGAACTCCTTTTCTAATTGGTTGATTTTCTTCTCATCATCTTCTTGTTTTTCTTGCATTGTTCTTTTATTTTCTTTTAGTTTTTCCTCAGTATCTCCCATTTGTTGTTTAAAGTTTTTTTTAAAGCTCTTTTATGAATTCTTTTTGGGCAGATGACCATTTGATGTTACTCTCTGGGGTAGAAGGGTTCTTTTTGCTTCAGTATCCTCCTCTGAAGATGAACCTCAGTCTTTTCTGTTCCCATAGTAACTCTGTGACTGGATTCTTTTCCCTTTGCCTGTGCATTTTTAAAAATTTGTAGTAGTTTAGTTTTGTAATTACTTCCAGCCCTGGGATATGGGAGGGGGGAATGCCGCTGGCCTCAGATATTTCTTCAGTTCTCCCCTCTGGCCTGGAATGGATACCAAGACCTCCAGCTTCCTGCAAGTGCCCACAGGCAGTTCTGTCTCCATCCCACTGCTTCTGTGCTCACCACGTATGTGCTCATTCACAACCACATCTCCGCAGCACAGCTGGGTCTGGTGTTCCTTGTTAGCCGAGATTTTCGCAATCTTCCCCAGCTCAGACACCCAACTTCCCCTCCCTGTCCTGAGGGTAAAAGTTCCTGTGGCTTGGGCCAGGGCAGCCTTCCAACCCAGATAACCCCAGGACTTTCTGCTGGTTGTTTAAGCGCACCTAGGACCTAGCCCGGAGGTGTTTACTCTTCACAGGGGCTAGACTTCATCCCGGGATTTTTCTTCACTTCTTCTCCTGTTGTGCTGGGAGGAACCCTTTTACCCCTACTCTTATGTATTTTTACCCCTCTATATTCACCCTGAGGCACTATTTCATCTCTTTTGTAGGGGAAAATGTTGAGAGTTTGGAATTTTCTGACCTATTCCACCATCTTTCTAGAACTCTTTCCCTGCTTATCATTTCTTAAAGCACAATAGTATTCAATTACATTTACATACCACGATTTGTTCAGCCATTTCCCAATTGACGGGCATCCCTTCAATTTCCAATTCTTTGCCATCACAAAGAAAGCTGCTATAAATATTTTTGTATATGTGAGTCCTTTCCCTTTTTATGATCTCTTTGGGATACAAACCTAGTAGTGGTATTGGTGGATCAAAGAGTATGTACAGTTTTATAGCCCTTTGGGCATAGTAATAGAATACTATTGTGCCTTAAGAAATTATGAAATAGTTTTAGAGGAAACTGGAAAGAACTCTATGAACTTAAAGGAGAAGCAAGTCAACAAGAAGTAAAAATGAAAGCAACTCTCAGGTCCCATCTCATAACTATTAGCTTGGCAAAGAGGACCAAAAAAGGGAAAATGGTAAATGTTGGGAAAAAAAGCACATTGATACACTCTCAGTGGGTCTGTAAACTGGTAAAGCCATTCTGGAACACAATTCATAATTATGCCATCCAAGTCACTAAAATGTGCATGTGTTTTAACCCACATTTACATACATACATATAAATATTTATAACAGTTCAGTTTGGGGTGGCAAAGAACAAGAAACTAAGAGAGTATTCATAAAAGGGGGAATGAATAAACAAATTATGGTATATGGATATTATAGAATATTATGCTGAAAGAATTGACAAAACGGATGGTTTCAGGGAAACCTGTCAAGACTTGTACAACTTAATGAAGATTGAGGTGAGCAGAACCAGGAGAACAAGTTATACAATAATGGCATCATTGTAAAGACAAATGCCTTTGAAAGATGTAAGAACGCTGAACAGTGACCAAACAAGACCATGGAAGACTGATGATGAATTATGCTACCTACCTCTAACAAAAAAGTGATAGATTCAAGAAATGGAACAAAGCATATTATTATTGGACATGGTCAATGTGGAGATTGGCTTTGCTTGGTTGTGCATATTTATTACAAGGACTTTGTCTTTTTTTCTTTTCAATGGGGAGGGGATAAAAAGGAGGGAAAACAATGCTTATTAACTGAAAAATAAAATAGGAAAAAATATTGAGCCCTATCTTCAAAGAGTTTATGGTTGAGTGGTAGAGATAAGATATGTGCATAAAGGAATGTAATACTTAGAATAGCAGTGCCTTAAAAGAGGTAAAAAATGGTGATAGTTGAGAAGAGGGAGAGATCATTTCATGGAGATGTTAAATGAGATAGAAGAATGGGGAGAATTTCAGCAGGTAGAGATGTAGGGGAGTGCATTTTTGACAATAAAAGATATCTTTAGCACAGGCACAGAAGTGGGAAAGGTCAGAATGCATTCAGAGAAACATGAGTATTCCAGTTTGGCTTAAGTATATAATACGTAAGGAGAAGCAGCGTGAGATAAGTCTTAAAAAGCAAATTTCAGCCAGATTGTGGAGGACATTAAATTCCAGGTTAAGGAATTTGCTGTTTAGACATATGAACCTCAAGTTCCTCATTTTTAAAACAAGGTAGTTAGAATAGGGGAGAAAAGGTTACTTATAAATCTAAATTTCATATATTGTTACTTTATTCAGTAGATCCAGTTGTTAACTCTAATCATATCTTTATTTTATTTCATTATGGTTAGTATTTGGTGATCTGTATATATTTTTGACAAGTATCTTAGAACTTCAAGTTACATTTTGGAGAATCAATTAGTACTGATGCATAGTCGATATCTGTAATTAAGGTATTATAGTCTTATTTAAGATAACAAATGGCTATACTTGTCAAAAAAGAGTTCTAATTATTAGTCTTTCATATTAGACTGCATTATAATAAATAAATAAATATTTCCTTAATTATAATCCATATCTAAATTATGTCCTAAAATTTGTCCATCAAAATAACTGAAGCTTATTTTCAGCAGTTTCTCTAGGCTCATACTTCTTTAAGTTGAAGCCTGCTTTCTCTTAAATTTATATCAGTGATTGTTCTCAAAGGGTCCAAGTCCTGACTTCAGTCTTTGAAATCAATTTAGATTTATGATAAATGAAACAAAATGTAATAGAAATGAGTGAGCTCATGTGCAAAATTCTAATCATTAAATGAAAAACATTTATAGTAGTTTTCTGCAAAAAGAATTCCCACGTTTTTCTCCAGGGTTCCCATGACCTTAAGGATCTTATCAATCTTCATATTACCACTTTCTCCAAGGCCAGATACATTACTCTCACATGATTGCAGAAAAGTCAAGAAACAAAATATTTCTTTGCTTCTTTCTGAGTGACAGACTCTCCAGTTACCTTTTCTTTTTGCATTTAGTCAACTGGGAAGGGGAAATGCATTTAGGGATTTTTTTTCTCATCTTCCTTTGATGACTTTAGATTGATAGCATTTATCCACTTTCCCACTTTAAATATCTAACCAAGTCAGAATATAAACAGTGTTGAAATACTTGGACTATAGAGAATTCACAACGGAGACAAAAACTGGAAGTTAGCTCACGTGCACCTTTGATTTTGACAGAATAATTTCAGAATTTAGATGAAGTATAGAAAGGATCCTTCAGTCTGAAATTCTATGGTTGGTTATCTCATAAGTAAATGTTAAGGATGAAATTCCGAAGACATAAAGAGAAATGATTTTGATGAGTAAGAAAATGGGGAGTTATCTAACTAGAGGGATATTAATTCAAAAGAAACATTTTGATCTCTTAGATTTTATATATGCAAAAAGGCTAAATTGGCTTCTCTGGAGACCAATCCTTAAAGCATGCACATTCCTTGCCTGGTTTCAGTCCAAGGGATCATGTAGAAATTTGTGGGGAACCAATTTCTGGTCATTCATAACTTAGGGGTTTGTACTGGGTGAGAATCAAACGTCTTCTCATTGATTGTGGAGTCACAAGTAAAGACTCACATGTTGCTGAGCCAGAATGAGGGAGCAAACAAAAGGAGTAAGCCTCCTATAATGATAATAATAACAAAAGCTAAGATTTTTATAGTGCTTACTATGTGCCAGACTCTGTGCTAAGCTCTTTACAGTTTTTATTTCATTTGATCCTTACAACAATGTTGTGAGGTAGATGCTATTATTAGTCTCTTTTTTTTACAGAGGAGGAAATTGAGGCAAACAGAAATTAAGTGACTTCCCCAGGGTCACACAACTAGTAAATGTCTGAGGTCATATTTGAACTTAAGTCTTCCTAACTTCAGTTCTGGCACTCTAACCCTTAAGATCATTCTTTTTCATTGATGCTACAAGGAGGAAGGAATACTTAGAATTGGCCCCAAGAATCTTGTGGAGAAGGGATGGCAGTCATATCTTCTGTCTGGTCATAGCGTCTGTGAGCACATAGTTACCTCTGTCTCTTTATGTTATTCTTTTCTGATGTATATCTTTCCTGAACATTCTAAGATGAAAGTGCTCAGGTGACCTTATGAGTTTGGGAGATCCAGAGATTCCATCAGAGGACTCCCAGGCAGTCAGAGTTGAATATCAGCAGAAGCAGTAGCCACTACATGGGTAGTGACTGATAACAGTGGAAGCGGTTGAAAATCATTGTGGGAAGATAGTCATCCAAGGTAGTGGCAATCTTAGGAAATGTGGAAAGCAGTGCTGACTATGGACTCTAGAAAGCCACTGATTCTTAAGGTCAGTAGAGAGCTGAGTTTAAGGGAAACTTCATGAGTGCTCTGTGAAAGGAGAAAGGAACTTCTAGTAGTGAAGCAATATGCATAATCCCTTTTGCCACATGGGTTTTCTATACGTGTGGCTCAATATTACTATACTTTTAAAGTTTGTCTCCATTCTCCCTAGGGATCCTGTGCTTGGGATATGCCCTTTGTTTTCATTGTTCAAACTCAGTAAATAGCTTGGCCAAAAGTTAAGTGAAGTTACTGGCTAGCAATCAATGGGATTTAATCCTTGGGGAGAACCTCTTGAGTAACTACTAAAAATCTAGTTCTTCAGGATTACCTCTGGTAATAGTCAGCCATCTTCTAGTCCACCAAGGCAAAGAGAAGTTGGGAAAGTGGCCCTCTCAATATATGTATAAGATGGAAACAAGGGCAAATAACAGACAATCAGTGGAATATAAGATGATATGAGTGGCATGGTCCTCTGATTTTAATAATGGTAATGATAATAGAACTTATATAGTGACTTCTCTGTGTCAGGCATTGTGCTCAGTGCTTTACAAATATTTTCTCTTTTGATCCTTACAACTATCCTGTGAGGTAGGTGTCATTATCATCCCATTTTTACAATTAAGAATAGTATTAGGAGCACTAAGGTTCACAATGAGCTGAAGCTGATGATGGATGCCAAGGACAGTGAAAAGGAATGTTTAAGTTACATTTGGATCAAGAGTAAGATCAGTGACAGGATGGGATTTGTGTTCAGGGTGCATGGGACAATGACAATGAACTACCAGACTTTTATTTTGGTTTTAACTTCTATACCAAGGAAAGTGATTGGAAAGGAGAAAACAGAAATGGTCAACATGGAATTGAAAGCAAGATAAGTGAAGAGACGGTAAGAGACCACCTGATTGTCCCCAGTGAATTCAAGTTACCAGGTCCAGATGATCTGCATACCAAGTTACTAAGAAAAACTTGCAGATGTAATTGTTAACTTGTTATTTGTGATCCTAGAAAAATCTGCAGGCAAAAGAAAGCCACAGGGTGTGTGTGTGTGTGTGTGTGTGTGTGTGTGTGTGTGTGTGTGTGTGTGTACAGAGAAGAGATATAACCATATATGTGCATAAGAAATTTTTTTTTGACAGTAAAGTGAGGGTTATATTGGATTGGGGAGAAAGTGGAGGTAGGAAGGTATGTTACTAGGTTATGATAACAGGAGAGGCAATTGTAATGATGTGGTTCAGTATATTGGCAGTGGGAATAAAGTAGAGGGAAAAGATTCTTGGATCATAGATTTAGAGTTGGAAAGGACCTTCATTTAATACAAATTCCAACTCCCTTATTTTGAAGAGGAATGAGTCTTAGTGAGGTTGTGACTTGTCCAAGGCTTCACAAGTACTCAGCGGCATTGATAAGACAAGCAACAAATTTGGGGTGTTATACGTAGAATTGTAAGACAAATAGGGCAGGGTAACACAATGGTGGCAGAGGAAAGTATGAAATCAGGAGATGGATGAAAGTTTGGTTAGCAAGGAATAGGGACCAAATTATGAATGGAATATATGTGCCTTCCATTGCCCTGCCTAGGGCCAGAATCCTATCCCATTGTACTACATTTTCCCAAAGGTTCTTCATGCTAAAATACCTACCGTAACCATAAACCTTTGTAATCATGTTAGTCTTTCTAGAAGCACAACAAAATAAGACAGAGGGTCCTGATTCCAAATTCCTCATTTTTTGTGTTTTTACAGCACAAGAGTAATCATTCCATATATTATATGGTTTTTCTCATAATCTACAAATATGAGACCTCGGCTTGATCTTTACATCAAAAGTCATGAGGCAGATGTCCATTTGAGGGGAAAAAAGGAGTGATTGCTTAGTAGAAGATATGTGACAGGTAGCTACAACCAAGGATAACCCCAGGGATACAAACAAGAGACAAGAAATAAATGCCTCCCAAAGCACAGCCAACAGGGTTACCAAAGCCTGGCCAGTTACCATCCAGCTGGACAGATCTTCTTCTTACTTGGGGTCTTTGTGCAATGTATTATATGTGCTTGTATGTAGCTAATACCATCTGGAAGGCTGCTATGGGAGTCAAGGATATAGAAAAACAATACTGACCTATCATTACTTGGACCCCCCTTGCTACATAAGACATAATACGTGTGATATTCAGGGGTATGTAACAAAGTGGGATTCCCCCATGCTATACATAGATATTAGTTAAGTTTAGGTCTCTGAAAATTTAGGGAATAAAAAGTAATGCCTGTTTTTTCAGTCCAAGGTCCTAAAGTTCATTTGTGGCTAGGAGGCTACCTTGTGTGTCATCTTTGCCCTGAAGTAACAATGCTTCTTCATCAGCAGGTGATCTGCTTGACTTGTCCTTCAGTGTTCTATACTGGAGGGTTCAAAAGACTGCAGTAAAAGTAATACTAGAGCTGATGATTTCTCACAGATGAGGCTTCTCATAGGAGAAGATTTTGATGCTTTGCAATGGTGTTGATGGTAAGGAAAATCTGGTATGACACTTAACAATATGGTTCTAGGGATGTCTTATGCTGACGGTTTTTCACTTAGACCCAATCACTAGATTGCAGAGGATGGCAGGATTCCTTTGTTTCTTTGGGTAAAAAATCTTGTATCCACGAATAGAAGGTTTTGAAGTATTTTCTTAGTGACTTATGATATTTCAAGATGGGTCATCAACCACTTGTAGGTCAGAGATTAGATGCTCTGAACATTTTATGTAGAATAAATCTAATTTTCCCATTGATTCATAAGGGCTATAAATAAAACATTTGGCTATTTCATTTCAATTTCAGCACAAATTTTAGCTATCTTATTTCATTTTTTAAATAATGTTTATTTTATGTCATTCTACAGTTCCTGCTAGCTTGGAGTGATATTTCCTTGGGTTTGCATTGTGTTGCAGATTTCCTTTATAGTTTGTCCTGACAAGTAGGCATGTGCTTCTGTTGTTATAGATAGACTAAGGGATACAAATCTAGGAGTGGATATCCAAGAGTTTTTAATAATTGTTGCAAAACTCTGCTTTCATGCAGGGATGGGCAACCATCCATCTTACTTGCCTGTATAAAACTTTATTCCAGAAAACAATGTTTAGACATTTAAATAAATCACCCTTTATATAAAAGGTTCCCATGGTGGTGATGATGAGCTGTTCTTTCCATTATTTTACTTTTTTCCACTTTACAACTTTGACAAATAAAGCACTTCATAGACTACTGTTGGACCATAAAGGAAAATCTGGAGCAAACTAATTTTGCTGCCTTAATTTCCTGGTTTAATTATCCTCTTTTTTGAACATGCACCATGCCTTGGTGCAGATGACTAAGGTATGAAAGTAAGATTTTAGGTTTGTGTCTGTGCACCATGCATGCTTAGGATATAAAAGATTCCATGTCAGTCTCCAAGTATTTTTCTCAATTTCTCAGTTTGAAAGATAGCAACATCCTTGACAGCGTCCTTGGGGAGGTTTGTCCTGAACTAGGGAAACAAACAAAGGTACTGGAGCAATGGTATCTGTTTTTAGAAGTGCAACAAAGTAAGATAGATCTTGTGATCTTGCTTCTACAATATATTGAGGATAAAAGATAACTAGAAAGAATATGATGAATGTTGGTCATTGGTGGGGGAAAGAAATGAGGCCAAATCGAAGTGGCAAACTTTCCAGGGGTTGTATCTCTTTAAACACATTAGTACAGCATGATCCTTAAAGTTGGGAATAAAATGAAACACTTTCAATTCTCCCATCTAATTTTCTTTACCTAGCTTGTGCTTTTTTTTTTAAAAGGGGAAAAGGCAAGAACTTTAAGCATCTTTCTGGTTAGAATGCTACTGGTTGCTGTTGACTGATCCTTGGATATATAATGACACAGCCTGCATGTGTGGTAGCCATTACCCTGCCAAAGGTGGTTCAGAAT
Source organism: Bettongia penicillata ogilbyi (assembly GCA_023548195.1). Classification (NCBI taxonomy): domain Eukaryota; kingdom Metazoa; phylum Chordata; class Mammalia; order Diprotodontia; family Potoroidae; genus Bettongia; species Bettongia penicillata. The sequence goes on along the minus strand of JAJHZJ010000318.1, from coordinate 4,363,538 downwards.
CTTGGGCAGTCTGCCACTGTTCCTCAACTATCTAGACAGTGTTTTCACATGTATGACTTTCTGTGTAGCATCAGTCGTATAGCATTTTTTTCAATACTTCAAAAGATCTGAGGTTTCGTTGCTGTGAGCAATCTTTCCAGTGAGAAAAATCATAGCTCCTTCAATATTTTATGAGATGTTTTCATGAGATACTGTGGCGATGTCATTTCATTAGCTTATTGTCAAACTTGTGATGATGAACCTCTCTGAACTTAGTAAATTGGTTGTTAGGTAGCATCCCTTGGCTGGCCTTTTGAGTTTGGTAAGATCACCCATAACTTATGCTTCTCCATTATAATCTTAGAGAACCCAAGTTGATCTCAAAGTCATGATAAGATGTCAGAATGGAAATGTCCTGATCCTGAAGAAGTCAATGGGAAACTTGGAGAGAATGCTGTCCTTTTGTGAAGGGAAAGGATCCTAGAATGCCTGTTAAAAGGGAATTAGGTTTCGATGACTAAATTTAGAGTGGTGGAGATGCGTACCATGAGGCATCCAATGCGAGTGAAGTCTTATAGAACTTCAAGGGAAAATGTACTGTCTATTTCCATTGGTTCTTTTCATTGTTCTTGATTATGGCTTTGTCTTCATATTGCCAACTATCCAGAGAAATACTATAGAATTCAGTCAGTCATCCAGATTTTGTCTATTTAATATCAAAAAGCTCAAGTTTGGAAGTATTGGATGGCTGACTCCATTTATATATTTATGTTCCTAAGCATCTAGGGAAATATTATAGGATTCAATCATCCAGATATGTTTTCCACTTAATATCAAGTATGCTTGAACTTAGAGAAGCATTTGGATGACTGACTACATTTTTCAGCATTTATTTGGATACTTAGTGTCATAACACATTAGCTTATAAACTATCCCAAGCCTAAAAAGTGAATGTAGGTCAAAGGGTATTCAAAAGAAAATCAAATGATTAACAGTATGTGAAAGATTGCTACAAATCATTCATGCAAATACAAATAACTCTGGAGTCTCATCTCACAGCAATTAAATTGGTTGTCAAATGTCATAAGGACTGCAGGAAGACAAGTACACTAATACACCATGAATGGGGCTGGAAACTGGTCTGATCATTCTGGAAATCATTTGGAAAAGTCACTAAATTGCTCATACCCTTTGCCATAGGAATTCCACTACTAGGCATCTATCCAAAGAGGTCAGTGACAAGAAACATACACACACGTATGTTTTCCCACATATAGATGCATACACATATGTCTATATGTATATACACATATGAAAACATAAAGCAAAATGTTGATTACTGTTCATCCTTCATTTTCAAAGAGGACCAACGATGTTTTCTTGGATCGCACATGAATTGGATTTAAGTGAGATGGAGTTGAGCAAAGTCATCTCTCTAAGAGTCATCAAAGTCCAGGGGTAGGACAATAGTCAATGTCTATGGAATGACAGAGGATAGAAAGCCAGACTCAGGGTAAGGAAGGTCTTCAAGTCCTTTTTCTGACATGAACCAATAAAAACAATATTTATAGCAAAATTCTTTTTGGTAGTGAAAAAACTAGAAACAAAATAGGTGTCTGTTGAAGAAAATAATAAGTTATAGTATATAAATGTAATGCAATTATAATCATAGAAGAAATAGTCATATGAGGAATGAGGGAACAGTTGTAAGAAGTGATACAAAGAGAAGAAAGCAGAACCATATGAAAAAGCTATACAGTGACTATAATAATGTATTGATAGAGACACTAAAAATCAGTCAAAATATGATGATTTATAATGAATAGTCTCAAGCCTAGACAGTCCTAAGGAAACAGAATCCTTTCCATAGAGGAGTGGAGATTTTGGATGAGTAATGCTATATATGGGGATGCACTATAGCCAACTCTAACACGTTTGTCAATGATTAAAGTTTCAATGCGAGCATTTATACCTCAGAAATCAACAATCCCTACAAATTAGACATTGATTTGTTGTTTTGCTGATTGTATAGACTTAAGAAGGTATTAATAATAAACATTTAACTAAAAAGTGTGTTATGCTGTCCATTTTCCCCGCTGGAGAGCCTGGTTGTTAAAAATGTACCAGCATACTGCTGTATTGCTCCACATTGCCTGAGATCAACAGGAATGCAAGACTCAAAATGAAATCATTACCAGACCAGAGTTCTGATGTCTGGAGTATGATATCATAACGAATGGCAATTACAGAATTCTTTAAGGTTTGCAAAGTGTTTTATAGTTATTATCTCACTTGAGCTTCACAGTGCCCCTGTGGCAAAATATACTCCCCACACCCACATACAAACATATACACATATATACGTATATATGTACACACATATAAACATGTACATGTACACATACATATATAAACACACACATACAAATATATCTATCATATGAGGCTTCAGTGTTGATTGGTTTTGCTACATTGTTGTTACAAGAAAGGTTAAGAGAAAACTGTAGTATAAAAATACATTTGTATAGCTTTAAAAATAAAGAACATATAGAATCTGAAGCGCCCTTAAATCAGTTAGCTCTCCAAGAGAATGGCCATTCAAGATACTCTGTGGGAACAAATAATTCCCCCAGAAACTTGGGGCTCGCTCTCCCTAAATACACATAGGATCAGTGAGAAGAGTAGACACCTGTAGAAAACATGCATCTCCAGTGACACAATCCATCAGTAAACACTTATTAAGCACCTACTATGTGCCAGGCACTGTGCTAAGCACTGGACACAGCTGACCACTGGGCTGCTGATACATCATCGAGATGCCAGTGCACTACTTCTGGGGCCTGGGCCTAGTTTCTACCAGATGCTGGTCTACTATAATCTCCAGCTTTTGGCTGCAACCCTTGGCTATCTCTTCTTCACACAAGAGCAGCTATTACTATTTCCCCAAGCCTATAGTTTTTTTCTATCATTTTTCTTTTTCTTTTTTAAACGGAGACTCCTGAATGAGGCACCAGCAAAAAGTTTTAGGTTTTCTTGTTCCCTCCGTCTTGGCTCTAAGGTCCTCTCATTTTTCCTGGCAGGAGATTCTTAGCCCCAGGTGAAAAGATCTTTAGAATAAAGGTCATTGTCCTCCCCCTTAACGCCTTCTAGTTATTAGTCTTATCTTAAGGTTATACTATAAACCAGGTGCTTGTTATTTACTCAGTAAATACAAGACAGCTCTAGCATTCAGGGGATCCCAGTTTGCAGACCCCAAATTGTTTTGTTCTATATACATAGATAGAGAAAAGGCCTGGAGACAGTGGGAAGACTGAAGCAAAGTCATTTGTCTTCCTCCAGTTCAGCTGCATTGCTCACTCTTTCACATAGATACACTCAGCCCCATAATCTCAGAAGCACTTTGAATCACTCAGAAATGTAGGCAAAAAACTGATGACACAGACAGATAATTATTTAAGCCAGAGCAGTATGTAAAAGACAGCCTTGGGATATAGCTATAAGCTGAAGTTTCCTTTGAGAGGGGCATGTGGATTTCATCTAAAGGCCTTCACTATCTATCCCCTTGTGATATAAAGCATCATTCCTTTCTTATCTGACTTTTCATGGAAGTCAGTTTTTTCAAAGATCAGACTTGGAAGCAGCTGTTTTTAACCTCTAGTATGATTTTTAGTTCTTTCATTTGGGTTTTTTAGTTAATGTTCAAGGACATTAGCTGGGTCTAGTTTAAATTTTTGATCTACTAGGTGTGATATGTGTGTGTGTTCATCTTTCATTACCGAAGAAGACCATGCCATCAGAGACATGACTTGCACTTGACTGTTTTGAGTGAGGGAGGGATGTGCAGGTCACCAGCTTCACTTCTGCAGAGCCATCTGAATCCAGTGACCAGATATTCATCAGGATGACTAGAGATGACCCAGGATGAGGCAGTTGGGCTTAAGTGACCTGCCCAAGGTCACACAGCTAGTGAGTGTCAAGTGTCTGAGGTGAGATTTGAACTCAGGTCCTCCTGACTCCTGCACTGGTGCTCTATCCACTGCACCACCTCGCTGCCCCCGCTATGTGTGGTGGAGAAATTAAGAATGGATGTTGGGAAGGAGAATAAAGGGATTTCTTATCTCCTCAGGTAGAGATGAATGACCAAGGAGCTAGCTAAAGTGAGACGATAAACCAGTCAAACATTTCATATTTACCTACTATGTTGTAGGTACTCTGGGCTAGACCCTGATAAGATAAAGACAAAAAATAGAACAATCCTTGCCCTCAAGAAGATTACATTTAAAAGGGGAAGACAACAAGATTAAATATATTAGAATATACAAAATAAATGCAAGGTAAATTTGTGGGCAGCTAGAAGGTGCCATGGATAGAGTACCAGGCCTGGAGTCAGGAAAATCTGAGTTTAAATCCTGCCTCAGACACTGTGTAACCCTGGGCAAGTCACTTAACTCTGGTTGCCTCAGTTTCCTCATTTGTAAAGTGAGCTGGAAAAGGAAATGACAAACCACTCTAGTATCTTTGCCAAAAAAAACCCAAAAGGGGTCACAAAGAGATGGATGTGACTGAACAACAAAAGTTTTTTTTTTTTTTTTCTGGGAAGGTGGAGCAGGGCCTCAGAAAGTTCAGGAAAAGAAGTTAGCATATAGATAGTATAGGAGATAGCATGTAAACTGAGTTTTGAAGGAAACAAGGAATTTCATGTGAGGAAGGAGTCCATACATCCTAGACATGGGAGCAGCTTGCACAAAAGTATGAATTTGAAAGTTTGACTGTCAGGTGTGAAAAACAGCAAGATTAGATTGTGCCCCAGAATGAATAATTAGAGAGAATAATGTATTCTAAGCCTGGAATTGTCGTTTGGAACCAGTTTGTAAAATGCTTTAAATGTCACATAGAGGAATTTTAATTTAACCTTAGAGGTAAGAGATTTTCAATTTGATCTTATAGGAAATAGGGTGCTATCAGAGATGGCTGAGCAGGGAAAGCAGCTAGCCACTGTAATGGCAATTTCATATAGATATATTAAGGATCAAATCTCACAGTATAATAAGTGCTCTATTTATTCAAAACTAAACCTTATTCAAGAAACTAAAGCATTCATAATTCGTAACAACCTATTATCAAAGGGGCCACATAGCCTTAAACAAAACATATCATTCAATATAAAATATAATACTTAGCATGTAACACTGCACACAGCATATATTATTGCATTCAGTATATCTTATATAATCAGGGAGTCCCAGCTCAGGGTCTTCCCTAGCACAATACATCTCCAGGGGTAGCAGAGAATACAACACACTCCACCCCTAGGTCACAGTAAGTTACAATCCCCTCAATCAAAATAAAGTGTCCAAATCCTAAAAGTCTTCTTGGGAGTATATCCTTTCCATTCTGCTGTTGCAGGCTCCCCCCCAGCACTCTCAGGTGCACACATGCTCTAAAGAGTCAAAGAGTCCAAGTCCCAATGCTGCTTCAGCTCCAGCTTCCAAGTCCTGAAGTGTGGTTGGTAACAAAGCCAGCAGGGTGGGTCCACCCTCTGGGTCCCAAACCATCTCAAGGGAGCATAGCAGGAAAACAGTCTCACTGTTCCTGCCTTGCTGCAAAGCCTCTATCTGGACTCGAGGCTGAGTCCTGAGTTCCATAGTTCCTCTTTCTCTGGTAGGTCCATGGGCTGATTGCTCCTGGTTCCTGCCTGGGTCCATATGCAGGCAGCTTTCCACTCTTGTTCAATGTCTCAGCTCATGGGGAAGGGACTGCTCCATTCCAAGCTTTCCCTGATCCTGACTGAGTCCAGGCACAGCAGGTTCCAGGTGCTCCTGTACCCAGCTTCTGTCTCTGGGAAAACAAAGCTTAACAGGTCAACAAAAATATTAGCACACCTTACCAGCACCACCATCTCAATTCACTTTCACAACTGGGAGGCTCCTTGACAGCAGCTACTCACAAGGGGCTGAAGCTAAGCATCCTTTCCATGGGTGGGTCTCCCTCCAGCAAGTTTCTCTTCATCAAGTTCTCCTCCCCAGAAAGCTCCTTTTGCTGCTGCTACTACTTCTCTCAATATTCAGTGCTCATTTTCTTCTTCATCTTCACTTTCCCTTGTCACTCATTTTCTCTTCTTTATGCTCATTTTTCTTCAAAAGTTTTCTTTTTTTTTCTCACTTGCCCTCTCAATGCTCTCTCTCTCTATAGTTTTTCTCAGCACCTGATTGACTTAATGCCCAAAGGCACAAAAGCCCACTTGCCTTAGAACCTAATGTGCTACAGTCATGAATTAGCAGGGTTCAAAGGAGATTAATCCTTCAGATGTTTACAATTTAACGTGAACCTGGGAAACTGAACTCCAAAACAAAATCAACAAAAATACCACCTTGCTTGCACTCATAGCCACCAGTAGACTACCAGTGTTAGAGAGCAGTACCAACACTTATTTGCTGGAGTTTTTGTATTATTTGTCTGTATAGGTTTCATTTCCATGGGAGTGGTAAGAGTTGGAATTGATGAATCTCAATGGTGAGATCTGAGAGATGCTGAAACACTCTGTTGAGCAAAAAAATTTCTCTCACTGGTCTACTGTAGCCCTTGAAGTTCCTTTCAAGGCAGTCAAGGTCTTTAAATTTAAAAAAAATAAGCATTATTCATTAAATCTTTAACATTTTTATTTGCATTTATTTATTGGGTTGACAAGCACAAATTAGGGGCCTGAATAAAATGGCATATCAGTCAGGTAAACTTGAGGAAACAACAAGGAGGGAATTTTCAGAACACTGGGCCTTGCCTGTAGAGAAAACCAGCACTGATTGGGGCCTATCAGTTCTGGGGGCCTTTTGTAGCAAGCAGCAATCATCTGGGCACTGGAGAACTAGATACTTGGGGTATGGATATCAAAAAAGGGAAAAAAGACTGCTGATAGCAAAGATTTTTAACCAGGGGTTCAATGACCCCCAAGGGATCTGTGGATAAGTTTCAGGAGATCTGTGAACTTGGATAGGGAGTGTGTGTGTGTGTGTGTGTGTGTGTGTGTGTGTATGTGTGTGTATACACTTATATATTTACTTTCACCAACTTCTAACTAAAATTTAGTATTTCCTTCAATTATGAATGTAAGCAACAAACCATTATTCTGAGAAAGGGGCCCATAGGTTTTGTCAGATGGCCAAGGAGTCCATAATTGACTTAATGGAAAGTACTTTAAAAAAAAAAGGGTCTATATCACAGTATTGTCTGGGATTATTTCTATTGGCAGGAAACAGCATAAAGATGCTGGAATTATTTGCTCCTACCATCCTTTAGGGGATATAAAATATAGAAAGTGGAGGTAAGAGATCACATGGGAAGAGCCTTCCAACTTTCTAGGCAAGCACTTATCTTTTAGTCAGGATATTGAAGAAAGGTCTCATCACAACAATGGAAGACAACTATTTCCACAACATTTTGTCAGGCAGATATGATTAAGTTACTTAGAATGATCCTGGAAACTGTACACTTCTACTAGATGTTTGTTTCCTATTGTGTATATTTAGTCAGGATGAATTCAGAATTAAAATCTATTCCTAGGTTATTGGGCTGCATTTTATACTTCATATACAGTTGCTGTTTTAGTTTGTGTCGCTATTTGTTGCTGTTCCAAGAAAAGTCATTGGAACTTGGTTTTATGGATGTAAGGAAGTCATCTTTAAATTGGTTCATATTGAGATTTCAGCATAGTGCTGAAAGTGTTCCAGTTTTCCCTTTGAGTCTGTATGATATTTATTGGGAGGATAAAATCCTATTTGCATTTTGCACCTGCATATACAGAATGTCATAGCTGTATATTATGTCCTGTGAAAACATAGAGTGTCAGGAGAATACAAATTCCTTCAGTCAAATAAGCAATGTGTTATTTAAGACATACTTGTGCTAGTGAATAAAATCAGAGAAGGTCCTGGAAAAGAAAGACACAGAAGGTCATAGAAAATCTGTTTTGCAATTTCCAAAAGAATCACGTGGAAGTCTCCGGTTCCTGTGCTGGCAAGGATTTGCTCCAAGAACAAGTCATTTGTTTCTTTTTCTCATGTCTCATATTAGCACAAAATATTTGAGCTTTGAAAGAAATAAATTTTCTCTGGAAAATTTCCTACAGAGCAGTTATCACAGAAAGATAAGGCTTTTCCTTCTCCTTGTATTATTCCAAGCTAGTCACACAATATCTGTGTCAACACATGCCAAGTGAGGTGGAAAATAGAGGCAGTTTTCCAGATAAAGAATAAATTTAAGTAGATGCTCTTTGTGGCCTCTAGAGTTTTGCAATAAAAGATGGACAGCAGAGTGTTATAAACAGATATTTAAAGCAAATAGACAATGAAACAAACGTACCAATTAAAGTATGCGTATTATGCAAATGTATAGGGGTTAGCACATTTGATAGGGATAGCCAATGAAAATAAAAGCATATATATTATGTGATAAAATAGAAAGAGCTTAAACTGGATTGAGAAGGTATTCCAAAGAAAGGGAGTGTCTCAAAAGAAAAAAGGTTATAGTAAGATGATGGAATGGTGTTGGATAAATATGCTTGGGATTTACCTTAGGCTAAAACTTAGCTTATTGTATTGCTTGGGCCAAATAATTGCCAAGCTTAAGGTTTTCTCTAGTTGGTGTTTATGAGATTTTCTTCTTGAATAATCCCCTCTCTTGGTAACCAAATAAAATAAGATGTTCACAGCATTACTGGGATTTCACAAGTTTTTAATACTCAGCTGCAAACCAAAACAGCTTCTGGAAGTGCTGGAATGATATAGCACTAGTCAGAGAGTCTCCATCTATATCTATTTTTTGTATTCAATCTCAAGGCAGAGACCCAAACAGAGAATATTTGGCAGTTCTTAAATTTGCATACAAATCAAAGGACAAATACCACCCATAAAAAAGTTCCATTTTCATATTATTTGTCATCATTGATATTGATATCTCCTCAAAATAAGGAGTACTTTGTGACACTAAGTCTAATTCTTTATAGCTCACACAAGGAAGAGATGTCATCTTCATTTCCCTTAGTTTCTGCTTAAGAACCAAACCTAGAACAAACCACTGCCTCCAGTGGGGAAGATACTAGAGGGGAGGGAGCCTTGGGTTGACAATCAGGAAGCTTGAGTGCTTGCCCAGCTTGACTGTTAACTATGTCCTTTAAGGTAAGTCACTAAACCTTCCTCCTGTTTACTTTTTGTCATCTCTAAAAGGTTGAATGACTGAGATAATCCTCAGAGTGATTTCCGTCTCTAAAATTTTGTGATTCTAAGTCAATGATGTAGGATCAAACCTCCAAAATGGAGGTTGGAAGCTTCCAATTTATGGAAAAGATCCAGTCCCTACCTGCCTTTCATACGGTCATCAAAGTAAGGTGTGATATCTCTGCCATTTTTTGCTCATGGTTGGAAGAGTACCTTGCCTTCCAAAAATCTTTAGCCACATTATCTTTAAGGCTGGAAGGTAGGGATGTTGCTTCATGAAAGTAGCTCTTCCCTGCTTTGTCAGTTTTGTGCCTTAATGTACCTCTGTCTCTGAGGTGGTGGAGTGGATAGGGTGCTGTACTTGGAGTCAGGAATAATAATAAACATTTATGTAGCACCTGTTACAGGCTAGGCACTGTATTAAGTGTTGGACAATTATCATCTCCTTTGATCCTCTCAACAACCCTGCAGTACAGGAGCTATTATTATTCCCATTTACAGATGAAGTTAAATGACTTGCCCAAGGTCTGAGGCTGGATTTGAAGTTAGGTCTTTCTGACTCCAGGTCCCACAGTCTATCTACTGTGCCACCTAAGTGCCCAAAGAAGGAAGACTTAAGTTCACATCTCTTCTCGGTAGCTAATTATCTGTATGATCCCAGTCAACTCACTTAATCTACCTTAGTCTCAGTTTCATCATCTATAAAATGGGAATAATACTAAAACCTACCTTGTAGGATTGTTGTGAGAGTGAGGTAATAGTAAAACACTTTTCAAACCGTAAAGCACTATGTAATGCTATTATGATGAAAGAAAACTCCAGAAAGACAGAGTTTCTGGGGAATTAGTAATCAATTTGTTAATTAGGCTAGTCAATAATCAATAAATCAATGGTCAGTGGTAACCAAAGATGCCAAGGAAGACCCTGAGACACCTTAAATCTCTTATGAAAGGGAACTCCCTGGATGAGTGAAAATCAACACTGATTTGTAGATTTTGATGAGAAGGTGGACTAAAAGTCTTGAGGTTGATCATGAAACTCAGCAACCTCAAGGTCTCTGCTTATGCTGGGAAGCCATTTCTATCCAGATCTCTATGGCTAGTTTTCTCCTACGTGAGCTGAGTTGCGCAAAACTCTAAGGGAAGAGATCAAGAACTGGGGCTTCTTCTTCCAGGCACAAGCTTTCCCAGACTTAAACTTTAAAGAGAAATTAGGTTTCCCAGTTGGGTGGGGTTCTGTCCAACCTAGTTAATGTGCCTGGAGGGCTAGGAGCAATGACTCAGCCATGCCTTCAGAGATTAATTGACCTTTCCAGGAGTTGGGTTTTAACAGAAATAGGAAGTCAAGGGTGGATCTCAAATTAATAATTAGTTATTAATGCAATAGTATAATATTAATTTCTCTTATTAGCTATTATTGTTATTATTCTCTTAACTTTCCCTTCTTTTCTTAAAATAAAAAAAGCTTTTTATTATAAATGTGGTAAATGATGGATTACTAATTTCCCCACAAAATTCAGGAAGCTGGTCCCTGAACCCAGATACGTGGTGTTCACCTAAGATACCCATCCCATCACAGTCAATAATACATTGTGGAGTTTTTTTAAGATTTATATTTATTTCTTTTTAGTTTTCAACATTCATTTTTGAGTTCCAAATTTTCTCTCTATCTTTCCCCTCACCTCCATCCCAGATGGCATACATTCTGACCACACCGTCCCCCAGACTGCCCTCTCTTTTGTCATCTCCCCTTCTTATTCCCTTCCCCTTTACTTTCTTGAAGGGCAAGATAGATTTCTATACCCCAATGCCTATATATCTTATTTCTCAGTTGCATGTAAAAATGATTTTTTAACATTTGTTTTTAAAACTTTGAGTTCCAAATTCTCTCCCTTCTTCCCTCCCCACCCACACCCATTGAGAAGGCAAGCAATTCAATATAGGTTATTCATATGTAGTTATGCAAAACACCTCCATAGTAGTCATGTTGTGAAAGACTAACTATATTTCCCTCCATCCTATACTGTCCCACAATTATTCTCTTTTCTCCTTTGACTCTGTCCCTTTTCTAAAGTGTTTGCTTCTGACTGTCCCCTCCTCCAATTTGCCCTCCCTTGTATCATTCCCCTCTCTTATCCCCTTCTCCCCTACTTTCCTGGAGGGTAAGATACCCGATTGAGTGTGTATATTATTCCCTCCTTAAGTCAAATCTGATGAGAGTAAGGTTCATTCATTCCCTCTCTCTTTCCCTCCATTGTGCAACCTTTTTCTTGCCTCTTTTATGTGAGATAATTTGCCCCATTCTAGCTCTCCCTTTGTCCTTTTCCCAATATATTCCTCTCTCATCCCTTAATTTTGTTTTTCAGATATCATTCCTTCCTATTCAACTCACCCTGTGCCACCTATCCATCCAAATAACATCTTTTCATATAGGAATGTAAACAGTTCAACTTTAATAAGTCTCATGCTTTCTCTTTCCTATTTACCTTTTCATGCTTTTCTTGATCCTTAGATTTGAAAGTCAAATTTTCTATTCAGCTCAGGTCTTTTCATCAAGAATGCTTGAAAGTCCTCTATTTCATTGAATAGTCATTGTTTCCCCTGAAGGATTATACTCAGTTTTGCTGAGTAGGTGATTCTTGGATTTAATCCTAGCTCTTCTGACCTCTGGAGTATAATATTCCAAGCCCTTTGATGCTTTAATGTAGAAGCTGCTAGATCTTGTGTTATCCTAATTGTATTTCCACAATACTTGAATTGTTTTTTTCTGGCTGCTTGCAATATTTTCTCCTTGACCTGGGAACTCTGGAATTTGGCTATAGTATTCCTAGGAGTTTTCCTTTTAGTGTTTCTTCCCAGAGGCCATCAGTGGATTCTTTCAATTTCTGTTTTACCCCCTGGTTCTAGAATACCGGGCAGTTTTCTTTGATAATTTCTTGAAAGATGATGTCTAGGCTTTTTTTGATCATGGCTTTCAGGTAGTCCAATAATTTTAAAATTATCTCTCCTGAATCTATTTTCCAGGTCAGTGGTTTGTTCAATAAGATGTTTCACATTTTCTTCTATTTTTTCACTATTTTGGTTCTATTTTATAATTTTCCAATTTCTCATAAAGTCATTAGCTTCCACTGGCTCCATTCTAATTTTGAAGGAATTATTTTCTTCAGTGAGCTTTTGGATCTCCTTTACAATTTGACCAATCCTGCTTTTTAAGACATTCTTCTTTTCATTGACTTTTTGCACTTTTGTCATTTGGGTCAGTTTATTTTTTAAGGTGTTATTTTCTTCAGTATTTTTTGGGTTGCCTTTAGCAAGCTGTTAACTCAGTTTTCATGCTTTTCTTGCATCACTCCCATTCTCTTCCCAATTTTTCCTCTATTTCTCTTATTTGATTTTCAAAATCCTTTTTGAGCTCCTTCATGGCCTGATACCAATTTATATTCCTCTTGGAGGCTTTTGATGTAGGAGCTTTGACTCTACTGTCCTCCTCTGGTTATATGCCCTCATCTTCCTTGTCACCAAAGAAGGATTCTATAGTCTTAGCTCTTTTATGATGTTTATTCATCTTCCCAGTCAAACATTTGACTTTCTAGCTCTTTGTCAAGGAAGAACTCTGTTTCCAGTGGGGGTTGGAGTGGGTGTGAGGGTGGGTGTGGGTGTTCTATGGGATCAGAGCTCCAGAAGCAGCCTCTGCTGCTGCTACTGCAGCCACCACCCTTCCCCCGCCCCAGAAATTTCCACACCCATTTCCCTAGGCCTGGGGCTCTACCAGCCAGACCTTGAGCTCCTCTTTCATCCATGTCCCACAGAGTTTTCCCACTGAGTTTTTTGGGGTGTGTGGGGGGAGAAGTCTGGAAACTGCTACAGCTCCCACAGATTCAGTCCCCTGAGGTCTGCTCTGGCTAGTCTGTACCAGTGCTGTCCACACTGGACTATACTTCTCTCCCTGCCTGGTGTGAAAGAGCCTTCCTGTCAACTTTCTAGGTTGTCTTGAGCTAGGGATTTGTTTCACCCTGTCATTTTGTGAGTTCTGTAGCTTTAGAATTTGTTAAGATATATTTTTTTACAGGTATTTGGATTGTTTTGGGGGAGAGCTCAGGAAAGTCCCTGCTTTTACTGTTCAATAATCCTTTTAACTGCCCTTTCATTGTGGCTCTCTGGCCACTTAACTTCCTCCGCTGTCTGCACCTGGCCCAACCCAGGCTACTTGCCACTCCTGAATCCTGTCCAGATCTTCCCAGTCTTTCTGTATAAAATATCAATCTTTCCCCCATTAAATTGTGCACCTTCTTAAAATCTGGCCTGCCCTTGTATTGGCATCACAGATAATGTAGACTCATTAAGAGACTGATCTACTTCTATTGGTATTACAATAAACTCACTACTTGGACTGAAAGAAGACTTGAAAGAGCGGTTGAATTCTTTTGAGGTAGACCCAGGCCCTGTACCCTTGCATTTTGGTGTTTCCAACACCCCAAGACACATCAGTAAATAGCAACAAACAAAATAAATGCCAAAGAATAGAAAAAGGAAGATTGTAAATGAAGCTATGAATCTGTTAGAGACAGGTTTGTTTTTTTTCTAAATATTTCTTAAATTTAACACAATGGTATCAGCAAAGCTCTGTTGGTTTTTGACCTCTTCTGAATTTCCTTTGCCTATCTCCTGTGTATTTTTTTGATTTTTCACTTTCACAGATTTCTTCCTATCTTGCATCACTAGAAAATTCACACATTATCCCTGTCTGAAAATGCATGTCTCATCCTACATTTCATGTCAATCTTCCAAGACGTGGAAGACAAGCTTCATTATCAGTTTTCAGGAATCATGGTAGGTCATTATACACATTCTTATGTCTTTCAAAGATGCTTTCCTATACATTATTGTTTTAATTGTTTAAATTAGTCTCCTGGTTCTGTTCACTTCCCTAGTGAATCTGTTCATACTAGTGTTCCCAAGTTTCTTGAATCTATCCCCAAGAAATCTGAGTGTAATTCAACAGGGGAAAAACTAGTCATTTAATGAAATAGAGAACTTAACAAGCATTCCTGATAAAGGACCAGAACTGCACCTAAAGTATAAATCCATAAGTTGAGGAATATAAGTAGGTAAACATGAATGAATAATAATATGGAAGTTAGAGGCAGGTAGACGTAAAAGTGGATAGAGTACTGGACCTGGAGTCAGGAGGACCTGAGTTCAAATGTGAACTCAGTCACTTACTGACTGTGTGACCATGATCAAGTCGCTTAACCCTGGTTGCCTTAGTTCCTCATCTGTAAAATAAACTGGAGAAGGAAACGTCAAAGCACTCCAGTATCTTTGCCAAGAAACTCCCAACCAGCATCACAGAAAGTGGAATATGAACAACTCAACAACAAGAAGGAAGTAAAGAAAAATAAGCTCTTTAAATTCTAATCTGGAGCGATGATATATGTGACCTTTGAAACTGATTATCATTAGAGGTCAGAGAAGAAGTATAATTAGAAATCCTCGGGGTGGTTTTCATGAGTCTTTAAAAAAAAATGGAAAGGTAGGGGAAGAACAATGCACCATGCTGTGGAAAGGAAGAGGTAGGTTAGGGAAAACTATCCCACTCAATCAAGATGCCCAAATAAAAGTCTATACAAACCGTGTGGAAGGGGTAGTGACTGACACTTGAACCTCCCTCTCATCGGAACTGGTCAAAGGAGAAAGAATTAGCACTCACACGTACGTAGGTGGGTACAGAAATCCATTTTACTTAACAGAGAAATAAGAGGGAAAGGGGAGAAGGAAGGGAATTAGAGGTAGATTAGATTACCAACGAACAGAGACGATCTGGCAGTTTCTATTAAAAATCAGGAAATATCTATCTTAGAATAAAATTCTGAAAGACAAAAGATTAAGATTTACATCCAAAGTAACTTACTCTGCAAAGTTGTATAAACTTACTGGAGAATAGTGGATCTTAAATCAAATAGAGCATTTTCAAGCATTCCTAATGAAAAGATCAGGGCCATGTAGGAACTTTGGAATAGAAACACAAGCTAAAAAAACCCAGAAAGGTAAATTCATTTGAGCCTATGGAAGGGTCAGTAGGATAATCTAGTTTTTAATAAGGGAGAACAAATAAAATATCCCTTCAGAATTTTAAAGTCTTCAAAGGGTATTGAGGTCTCTTGACAGTTTGGTGATAGACTTAAAATGCTGAATGAGATATATATTTTTGAATATGGCCAATGTGGGAATTTGTTTTGTGGGACTATGAATATTTGTTATCTACCTATCTATTCATTCATCTATTTATTTGTTTTTTCAATGGGGAGGAGCAGGAGGGAGGGATAAATGCTTATAAAATAAATGAATAATAATTTTTTAAAAACCAAAATGTGTATCTTAGTACAAAGTACAACACTATATAAACAGTAGTTAATAAGTAGTGGTTTGGGAGAATTGAATTAAATGTCTCATTACTCTCTACTAGAATGTAAAATTCTACAAGACAAGGACAGTCTTTCTGTTCTTTATATAGAAGATGCTCACTGATGAGTAATGCATGACCCGCCCCCTTTTTTCCAGATGAATTTGGGTGCCTGCTTCTTGAGAGGGAGGAGATGGTGAGATTCAAATAGACTGGTCAAGGAGAAGCTCATTGGCTGAAGTACTCACTTTGGGAGATAATGAGATTCAAGGAGGCTGGTCAGTGAAATACCTAAACTAACTGGGTCCTCTTGGAGCCAGGCAAATGGGCTAAACAATGGTATAGTGATGTGTGTAGATATGTGGGAAAACTCTGAACTAACCTCACTCCTTTGCCTATGTGTCCCTGATTATTTCATGTTTCTGTCTCTGAGATGACTTCATCTCCTGCCCACCCCTCCCAACACAGCAGATTTTCCTCTGTTAAAATCCCTAGCTTCTCCTGAATGGTGGGCATCTCCCTTCAGGGGACCGTCTCCCTTGGGAGGTCACCTCTGTTGGGGGGGGCTGTCTCTTGAAAAGTTGCCCCCCCTTAAGCTGGGGTCTTCCTTAACTTTGACCCTCCTTTAAGGAGGAACTGCTTGGTGAGTTATCTGGAATAAATGCCTTTACTTGATTTGGAGACTGCCTGAGCAAATTCTTTCTAGATGACCCCACCACACACATACCTTGTACCTCATCATTTTGGAGTGCCCCTGAACCTCAAAACTCACTAAATAACTTTGTTGTTGAAAAAATAAAAATAACAAAGGATATTGAGGGCATTAGATAATCAAATCAGTGGTCCCAAGAATGGATGGGTTCTGTTCTGAGCATTTCAAGGACAAGAGAAGGGAGTGTGAAAGAGGACTATAGCATAGAAAGGAAGAAGAAAGGGATGGAGTTTGTTATTTCTCATAGTCAGAGTGCAGAGAAAAAATATAGGAACATGGAGAAGGTGGCATGAGAGGAAACTTATTTTTATGTGAAACAGGCAAAAGAGGCTTGAATGCACACACAGTTTGGTGTTGAAATCCATCAAACTTAACAACAGAATAATGGAAATTTGAGTTTTGTTAAGAGTCAAAATTTTAGCAGGGAAGAGATAGTCATAATAAAAACAAACTTCCTGATACTAAAGGGAGGATGAAAAGAGGAGGAAAAAAAGAAAAATTGGGGTGCATCTAAGCAGGGATGGACAGGAAAGTCAGAAGTCAAGTAACTGACTGGGAAAATGCCCAGAAAAAGGAAGCAAAATAAGACCATAGACAGCTACTTTATTGGGGAAGAGATGTTCCTTCCTCCTTTCATTTCTGATGATGAGGTACAATGCTTGCCATCGGGGAAAGACGTGGAGGGCAGGGTCTCTGTATCCCAGACACCCCAGGTGGATATCCGGTGGGCTCAGGCCATGGAAGAGCTCAAAAAGGATTTTGAAAATCAAGTTAGACAGGTGGAGGAAAAACTGGGAAGAGAAATGAGAGAGATGTAAGAAAAGCATGAAAAATGGGTCAATACCTTGCTAAAGGAGACCCAAAAAAATGCTGAAGAAAATAGCACCTTGAAAAATAGGCTCACTCAATTGGCAAAAGAGGTTCAAAAAGCCAATGAGGAGAAAAATACTTTCAAAAGCAGAATTAGCCAAATGGAAAAAGAGGTTCAAAAGCTCACTGAAGAAAAGAGTTCTCTCAAAATTAGAATGGAACAGATGGAGGCTAATGAATTTCTGAGAAACCAAGAAATCACAAAACAAAACCAAAAGAATGAAAAAATGGAAGAGAATGTGAAATATCTCATGGGAAAAAAAACTGACCTGGAAAATAGATCCAGGAGAGACAATTTAAAAATTATGGGACTACCTGAAAGTCATGATCAAAAAAAGAGCCTAGACATCATCTTTCATGAAATTGTCAAGGAAAACTGCCCTGAGATTCTACAACCAGAGGGCAAAATAAGTATTGAAGGAATGCATCAATCACTGCCTGAAAGAGATCCAAAAAGAGAAACTCCTAGGAACATTGTGGCCAAATTCCAGAATTCCCAGGTCAAGGAGAAAATATTGCAAGCAGCTAGAAAGAAACAATTCCAGTATTGTGGAAATACAATCAGGATAACACAAGATCTAGCAGCTTCTACATTAAGGGATCTAAGGGCGTGGAATAGGATATTCCAGAAGTCAAAGGAACTAGGACTCAAACCAAGAATCACCTACCCAGCTAAACTGAGTATAATACTTCAGGGGAAAATATGGTCTTTCAATGAAACAGAGGACTTTCAAGCATCCTTGATGAAAAGACCAAAGCTGAAAAGAAAATTTGACTTTCAAACACAAGAATGAGAAGAAGCATGAAAAAGTAAACAGCAAAGAGAAGTCATAAGGGACTTACCAAAAGTGAACTGTTTACATTCCTACATGGAAAGACAATATTTGTAACTCTTAAAACTTTTCAGTATCTGGGTAGTTGGTGGGATCACACGCACACACACATGTACACGCGTGCACGCGCACACACATACACGCATGCATGCACATACAGAGACAGACAGCACAGAGTGAATTGAATAGGATGGGACCATATCTTAAAAGAAATTAAGGTAAATGGTGAGAGAGAAATGTAGTGGGAGGAAAGAGGGTGAAATGGAATGGGGTAAATTATCTCTCATTCAAGAGGCAAGCAGGAGACTTTTTAGTGGAGGGAAAAAGAGGAGAGCTGAGGAAAAAAAACCAAGAAATTTACCTTCATCCCATTCAATTAAAGGAAGGATTAAAATGCACACTTATTTTGGTATGAAAAGCTATCTTACAATACAGGAAAGCGGGGGAGAAGGAGATAAGCAAGGAGGGAAGGATGATGGAAGCGAGGGCAATGGGAGGAGGGAGCAATTTGAAGTCAACACTCAGGGAGGGACAGGATCAAAAGACAGAATAGAAACAATGGGGGGCAGGATAGGATGGAGGGAAATACAGTTAGTCTTACACAACACGAGTATCATGGAAGTCATTTGCAAAACTACGCAGATAGGGCCTATATTGAATTGCCTGCCTTCCCAAAGGGAATGGGTGGGGAGGGAGGGATGGGGAGAATCTGGAACTCAAAGTTTTAGGAACAACTGTTTAGTATTGTTGTTGCTACTAGGAAATAAGACATAGAGTTAATGAGGAATAGAAAGTCATCTGGCCCTACAGGACAAAAGAGAAGATGGGGACAAGAGAAGGGAGGGATGATAGAAGAGAGGGCAGATTGGTGATAGGGAAAATGAGAATGCTCGGTGTATTGGGGTCGGGGGAGGGGATAAAAGGGGAGAAAATTTGGAACCCAAAATTTTGTGAAAATGAATGTAAAAAGTTAAATAAATAAATAAATTTAAAGAAAAACAAAAACCAAAAAAAACCCCAAAGAATTCCTTAACCACTGGGGACTAATGGGATGGGAAGCTACAAGTCAGCCCCATAGATCTCTCCTTGCTTCTTGGAGCAAAGATGCTTTAATAGCTGTGAAATCTGGCCAGAACCCTACCTCCTAGATTTCTATGTCTCATTACCCTACTTTTCAAAGTTTTCAGAGTCAACATGGTCTCTCATACCAAGTTGTCCTAAATTAAGTAGTCACTAAAATCTCCCAGAAGTCAATAAAAGGTACCATAGTTGAAGCCAATGTCTTTTTGAAAGCTTCTGGGATCAATCATAAAGTCTCCTCTTGAACTCGTGGTAAACTGCCTGGGGTCAGCAGTGAAATGTCTACACTTGTCTATACTTGCTCCACAGTCTTTCTCTCCAAGGCCTTTCATCATAATTCACTTACAAGCTGCTCCCTAACCTCTTCCTCAATGGTAGAGGAATCATGTTAGCAAGCTGATGGGTTGTGAACACACGCTAGGTCTCCACTGCATGTCTCTGTGTGTATATATGTATCTACACTCGCAAACACTAACACTGGTTTGATGAAAATGATGGAGAAATTCAGAAGCTGCTAAACAAGAAGTCCACAGAACATACCAGCAGGATAGTTCATCTGCCTCTAAAAAGGCAGCATTTAATTCCATCAAAAGCAAAGTACAAGCAAAACTTAGAGAGATGCAGGCTTCTTGGCTCAGTAAGAACATGGATGAAATTCAGTTTTATGCTGATAGTAACAATCCAAAGCACTTTTGTGATTCCCTGAAAATTATTTATGGACCAAAAACCTTGAGTGCATTGCAACTAACTACTCAGTGCTGATGGAGTCACACTGATTAGTGAGAAGGACATGATCCTAGAGAGGTGGGCTGAACACTTCCATAGTATTCTCAATAGACCATCATCAGTCAATGCTGAGGCTGTTGACTTTTTACCTCAAGTTGAAGTCAGTCCCTCCTTAGCTGAACTTCCAATTGAAGAAGAGGTTTCCAGGGCTATTAGGCTCCTTTCATGTGGCAAAGTACTTGGTGCTGATTCTGTTCCAGCTAAGATTTACAAGGTAGGGGGACCATTGCTCATATAAAATCTGAATGAAATTCATATGGCAAGAGGAAGTTATCCTCCAGGAGTTCAAGGAGGCCTCCATTGTCCATCTCTATAAAGGTAAAAGGGGATATGCGGTCTCTGTCTTAGTCATTACTGGCAAAACTCTTTCTAGAGTCCTCCTTAATAGGCTGATCCTTCACCTGGAAATGGTCATATACCTGAGAGCCAGTGTGGCTTCAGAAAGGGTGGAGGAACAGTTGATGTGGTGTTTGCTGCCTAACAACTCCAGGAGAAATGCCAGAACAGAGGTCTGTATACAGTGTTTGTAGATCTGACCAAGGCTTTTGACACTATAAGTTGTGAGGGCTTACGGAAATTATGTCAAAATTTGGTTGCCTGGAGTTCATCAGTATTGTACATCAGTTTCATGATGGCACGTTTGCCTGAGTTTTGGATAGTGGACAATGCTCTCGTGCTTTCCCAGGCACCAGTGGAGTGAAATAGGGCCGTGTGCTTGCTCCCATGCTTTTTTAGCATGTTTTCAGTCATGTTGTCAAATACTTTCAGTGAGGATGAACATAGCCTCAAGGTCAACTACCATACTGATGGTAAATTCTTCAATTTGAAAAGGCTACAAGCCAAGACCACAGTGGAGGGAGTGTTGGTGCATAATTTTCTGTTTGCAGATGATTGTGCACTCAGTGCAGCCTCTGAAGCTTTGATGCAACAAAGTATGGATCAATTCTCTACTGCCTGTGCTAAATTTGGCCTAATAATTAAAGAAAGAAAACACAGGTGCTCTATCAGTCACCACCACACCATCCATACGTGGAACCATCGATTACAGCAAGTGGAGAAGTTTTGAATGCTGTGCATAAGTTCTCTTACCTTGATAGTGTACTTTCCAGGGATGTACACATTGACAATGAAGTTGATGCACGCATTGCCAGAGCTAGCTTAGTGTTTGGGAGGCTCCAAAGAAAAGTTTGGGAGAGAAGAGGTATTAGACTGACTATCAGATTGAAGGTCTCCAGAGCCATTGTGCTGACCTCATTCTTATATGCCTGTAAACATAAGACAGTCTACCAGTGCCACGAGAGGAAACTGAATCACTCCCACTTGAACTGTCTTAGGAAGATTCTGAGGATCACCTTGCAGGATAAGGTACCAGACACTGAAGTCCTTGCTCGAGCTGAACTGCCAAGCATTCAAACTATGCTTCAGAGAGTGTATCTCCCATGGGCTGGCCACATTCAAATGCAAAATAAACGCTTGCCAAAAAGACTATTTTATGGAGAAATCCCAGGGGGCAGATGATCACATGGTGGCCAGAAGAAGCTATACAAAGACACACTCAAGGTCTCTCTCAAGAACTTTGGATTTGACTGTGCAACATGGGAGACACCGGCACAGGACCGCTCACCTTGGCATGCTCACATGAAAAAGAGTGCTGTGTTCTATGAGCAAAGCAGAATTGAGACAGCACAAAGTAATCCTAGGATGTGCAGATTTGGAGTATCCACCCCAAATATTCATACAGACTATCTGTGTCTAACCTGTGGTAGAGCATTCCAAGCTTGTATTGATCTGATCAGCCACAGTCAGACACACTAAAACTTCACTTCATCATGGAGATGTCATTTTGGTCCTTTTCGAAAAAGGACAACAACCAACCATCTATACTTATTATTGAAGCACATTGAAACTTTTTAAAGTTCAAGTGAAAATATTTAGAAATATATATTTTTGTCCTGTCTAAAGTCCTCTCCTTTCCAGACTACCCAGAAGGAGGGAAACTTTGTCGTTGCTTAATCAAGCTTCCAGGGAAACAATGCCCTCCATTAAAAATCCTTTTCCTGCTTTCTTCATCTAAAAGGTCAGGAATGAAAGCTAAATCCCTCCCCTCCCCCACACCTCACAACTAGTTGAGATCATTGCTTTTCTTTTTCCCTGAAGGCATTAGAATAATGATCCACCTAAGAGCAGTACCTTCTTTCACATTTCCTGAAGTGATTAGAGCATTGATTAGAGGGAGGAGATCTCTTTAATTACTTTAGGTCTCCAGTGATCAGCTTAGGGGAAAGGTCTTGTTTTATTAAGTAAAACGTTAATCCTAAACTGTGTAACTATGTTTTATCTTTGTGAAATTTTCCTATATTCAAGAATCCTATAAATGTTACTTTAAAATGTCTTGTGTTAGAGAGATGCCCAAGGGTATGGGAGGACTATACAAGTTCATACTTTCTTTTTCTCTAAGGTAGAAATGATTGAATTTAGATTAATGTTATCTTAATAAAATTGTATCTAACAGAGTTCTGCCTAAAATGCAGAGTTCAGCATTAATATTTTTTTCTTCAATATTATGTAATGGGTGAGGGAGGGGGAATCTTTCTTATCTCAGGAAACTTAGAATGTAATTACAAAACGTAAAAGACAGATAAGGAGAGGTTAAACACCTCTCCCTATGTCCCTTTACAAAAGATGTGAAAAAGTTTCTCCTTTATTAAACTGAAAGGGGAACACCACTGGATAGACCATGAATGCCATACTCCTGACCATGCCCCTTAAAAGGTTGAGCTCACTAGCTCCTCAGTCAGCCTAAATAGGAGCTAGTAATTGAACAAAAATCCCATTCTTGTGAGAAAGTCAGTTTTAATGTCTTATGTAGGTAAGAAGGTATATCTCTCTTCTCTCTTTCCTTCATAGTGCTTTAGGTGCAGCTAGGTGGTGCAGTGGATATAGCACCAGTGCAGGAGTCAGGAGGACCTGAGTTCAAATCTCACCTCAGACATGACACTCACTAGCTGTGTGAACTTGAGCAAGTCACTTAACCCCAATTGCCTCATCCTGGGTCATCTCTAGTCATCTTGATGAATATCTGGTCACTGGATTCAGATGGCTCTGGAGGAGAAGTGAGGCTGGTGACCTGCATAGCCCTCCCTCACTCTGATGGCATGGTCTTCTTTGGCAATGAAGGATGAACACACACATAGCGCCTCCAAGTGGTTATCACCATTCTACTGATAGAAAACATCAACCACATCCATCAGGGAGGAATGAAGCACACTCCCTTGACAGATACAGGCACAGAGAGGTAGTGACTAACATTCTGAGTATTTGCAGGAGAGTGCATAACAGGTTTATGGAGGAAATATTTTGCCTTTGCCTTCAATCTGGCCATTGTGTGTTCCATACAACACCATACCCATACAACACCAGATGAACTGTGATGGGGGAGAATCTACCAAATTCTCTATTATTCTCAGAGATCCACTACCCCTATTCCCCACACTTGTGTGAATATTAATTATTCTTCTTGTTCATTATGAATATGATTGTTGTTCTTCAGTTGTTTTCAGTTATATCTGATTCTCCATGACCGCATTTGAGTTTTTCTTGGCAAAGATACTGGAGTGCTTGGACATTTCCTTCTCCAGCTCATTTTACAGATGAAGAAACTGAGGCAAACAGCATTAAATGACTTGCCCAAGGTCACTGCTAGTAAGTGTCTGAGGCCAGATTTGAACTCAGGAAGATGAATCTTCCTGACTCCAGGCCCAGTACTCTATCCACTATGCCATCTAGCTACCCCTAAGTGTGATTACCATTGACCTATTCAACTAGAATCTTAGCCCTAGCTTTCACCCACCAGGATATTGTAACTTTTCCCCTTGGTCCTGTGTCTCAACAAACCATAATCACATTGTGTCCCCCTCCAAGACTGTTTCCTCATTTTGCATTTGCATTACTCTCAGAAGGCAAAGAATACTATCTAGTTATCATTGATTGTCAAGATAACTTTAGGAAGTTTCCTGTGTGTCTTGGTATCAATGATGGATGTCTTTCCATACGAGCTGTCATGGGATCTTTGCTGAACAGGTGGATCTGGTGTTAGATTGTTCCAGGTTACTCAGCTGCCACCCTGATATCTACCTTGACCTTGCAATACTTTTGCTACTGGGGTATATTCATCTCAAAGTTGCTGCTCAGTCACCTCTTGATTCTCTCTCTTGACTACCTTCTATGGGTTCTTGGGGATTCCTGTTGTTGATGGGATTTCTGATGGAAGGTCCAGATATCTTAATTTCACAGGGTTGCCTAGTAGAGGAAGGAAAGAAAAATAAACTCTCTTCTCCTTCCAAAGTGATTTCCTTTCAGGGGTTTAACTGAAGCTTCTCTACAACTTGATTATGGGTGAGCAAACTATAATGAGCAATAGAATATGAAATCTGGGTTTTGAGCTGAAACTGGGAGGATAGTGGTGCCCTTGATGGTAACAGGAAAGTTAGAAAGGAGGGTTTGGGAGGAAAGATAATGAGTTCAGTTCTGGATATGTTGAGTTAAAGATGTTTGAGATGACTAATAATCAGTTGTAAATGAAAGTCTGGAGGTTATTTATGGAGAAGTTAGAACTAGATAAGTAGGTCTGCGTAGACATGGTAATTGAATCAAGGGGAACTGATGAGATCACTAAGTGAAACAGTATGGAGGAAGAAGAAGACCAAGGATAGACTTTTGGTGGATAGCCACAGTTAACAGGGTGTAACCTGGAAGGAGATCCAGCAAAGGAGACTGAAAAGGAGTTGTCAGACAGGAAAGAGGAGAGCTGTGAGAGAGGAGTGTCATGAAATCCTAGAGGGAAGAGAGAATCAAGGAGAAGACAGTGATTAACAGTGTCAAAAGCTGTAGAGAGGTCAAGTTTAGAACTGGGGAGAGTTTGGGAGAGATTCATTATCTTTCTGTCTTGGATATGTTGAGTTTGACATGTCTCCTGAACATGCAGTTTGAAATGTACAATAGACAGTTGGTCATGTAGAACTGAAACTCAGAGGAGAGACTGTGAATCATCTGCAAAGAGATGATAATGAAGCCCATGGAAACTGAGGAGACCACCAAGTGAAAGAGCACATAGAGAGTAGGGAATTAGGCCCAGGACAGTCTTGGGGAACACACACGGTTAGGGATGTGTGATATGGAAGATATTCCTAGAAGACTAGGGATCACGATAGACTATCAGTTCCTGATTAAACAGAATTAATTTCTCAATCAACTTGGTAGGATTATAGGGCATTAAAGGGCATCAATGATTGGATGTAGCACCTCATTGTACATAGAGAGCTTCTAATTTTGAGTTAAGAAAATCAGGCCCCTTCATCCTTCCCCCCCTCCATTTCCTGACCTACTCCACAACTTGGTCTAGATAAAAAGCAAGCTAGACTCATCATTTTTCACAGTCAAGGAGAGAGGACCAAGTTAGAGAATACTCTTCTTTTGAGGGTAGGTTTGCCTCTACCCAGCAAAAGTAAGGATAGTTTGAGATTTTTCAGACCTGCAGTCTTCTAGGAAAGATCATGGCAAGAATTCCTGTTACATTCATGGAGACTTATAGGTTGGCGAAACAAGTGGATGTGTGCCTTAGATGATATTCAACGGGAGAAAAGGACTATGCCTCAGACCAACTGAAGCATGATATGGGAGCTGTCCAAGGAGAAGGCAAACAAACCTCTGCTAGACCTGAAGGCAGCAGCCTTCATCTCCTCCATGCAACACATAGCAACTGAACTCTTAGTCTGGATCAGACACTGTCACAGCTAGCAACTGGCCAGGCTCAGGAAGTTTCCTCATCAAGAAAGGACTGGCAGATGGTACTGGAGAAGGTAGATGATGCTCGATTGAATCCAAGTGAGCTAGCACAAATCTGTGAGCAGATGGTGGAGATCCAAGGCAGGGTAAGAGACCCCTCCTTTCTCTTCTTCCATACTTATATTGTCTTGGACAAAGCAAGGGAAATAATTCATGACATGTACTAAGAAAGGAGAGGAGGAGCAGCTGGTCTATCATACGTCACCATTAAGAAAATCCATGGGGATAGACAAGAAATATGGCTTGCTTCATCCAAGAACTTTCTACAAATTACCCTCTTTAGCCAGGAAAAGGAGATCCTATTATACAACTGCTTCCTTCCACCCTACGTTGCCATTTTTCCATGATTCTTCTTGCTTTTTGTCCAGCTCAAATGCACAATGGAAGAAGAGACTATCTTAATAAGCATAGTAAGGCTCAAAAAAAGAAAAAAAAGGGAAATCTTTTCTCTCTCTTCTCTCCTCTGACAATGGCACCTAGTAGTAGAAGTTCTAGAAGATGCATATTTGGTTGTGACATGAACATACAGTGTTCCACCTTACATTGTTCCTCTGACCCCTTCCTGCATCTCTCCTTATCCTTCTCACACTCTTTCTTCCAACCAGATCTTTCTCAGTCTTTGAGACAGTTTGAAAAAGCCCCTCTCTATGGCATTTTGACATCTGTTTATGGGAAAGGATAAGGGAAGTGAAGAAGCATTTATGTATGTCCAGTCCATGGGTATGCTCACTGGTTTGCTAGGACCTCCTGAAAGGTCAAGATAGGTCTATCAAGCTCTGCTCATTAGCGTATTTGTTAACCAGTGGGACTCTGTATTTTGTGTAGACCCTCCTGGAGGGTCAAAGGCAAGGTCTATTAACCAATGAGATTCTGTATTTTTAGTTTGTTTCATCTGTCTGGGTATCAAATACTATAAAACTAAGGTCCTGGAGGGAAGGGCATCTCATATTGTGAAGATCTGAGGTCTACTTCATTAGAGGGAACCATGGACCCTTTAATAAAGTGCCATGGGCTCAGAACTCTGTCTTGGTTTCTTTTATCATGGGTTGAGCAATTATGGACTCCACGCACAGGGGGAATGTTTTAGAACTACTGTTCTTGCTATGTCCTTTAAGTAAATGAAAATTGAATTGATTGGCTGATTGTTAATGAGAAATGCACCAACTGGGTTCATGAGCCAGAATAGTGAGAAGAGGAACACAACTCTACAGAGTTAGTATTAGAACTCCAAAGGTGTATTAAAGTTATAAGGAACTTCTAGATGAGGGAACTCCTTTTGCTGCATCAGCACACTCTTTTCACTAATAAATAGATTTTGGAGAGTTGCTTGAGACTCTAAAGGGTTAATTTACTTGATGAGGGTCTTGCAGCCAGTATGTATCAGAGTCTTCTAGACTTCCAGACCACTAGCTATACTACTCCACACTGACTCTCATTTCTTCATCTTTAAGAAGGGTTGATGATACTTGTCCGACCTACTTCATTAGGTTCTGAAAGCAATTCAAAAAGGATAAGCTTATTCAAATATAAGCTATTGTTATTACTTAAATACTTTTAAGATAAATTGTGCTTTGTCAGATTATTATTTTAAGAAAAGGACAGAGTTGGACAGAACATTCAATTAAGAATACCTTTCAAATATTGTAGCAGTCAGAAAAACTACAGAATTATATTTCGCTCCTGCAGTGTCACATAAGCAACATATTCAGCTTCTAAGTGATGAGTTTAGAACACTAAGAATATGTTCAAACATATTCCATATCTTTTGATGTGTCTGGATTGCTCAACTTAGCCTCAGGAAATCATGAAGATATATTTATGTGTTAAATGTAGTTTCTAAAGCTAAATTCTTGAGGGTGCTGAAAGTTTCCTAGTCTTTCCATAGGAAAAACTGATATTCATGCTTCTTTGTGGGTGTTCAGTTATTTCATTTAAGAAACAAAAACAAGACACCACAACAATGTGCCTAATTGTCCTCTACTTTAAAAGATGTAAGCTCAACGGTATGTAATGTCATTGGAAAGTAGAACATAGTAGTGACTTGCAACTCTCCTGTTCCATGAAAAATAGAGCTGAATTTTCATTTTCTCCAAAAGAGAGGAGACTCACCCCTTCAAAGGCAGA
Source organism: Bettongia penicillata ogilbyi (assembly GCA_023548195.1). Taxonomy (NCBI): domain Eukaryota; kingdom Metazoa; phylum Chordata; class Mammalia; order Diprotodontia; family Potoroidae; genus Bettongia; species Bettongia penicillata. Next base: position 4,335,699 of record JAJHZJ010000318.1, on the reverse strand, counting down.
TCTTAAAATTTCTATGAATGAAATTGGACATTATGGATGTCAAGATCAATGTATTCAGCCTTACTTAATCATATGTCTTCAATTTTCATTAGTTTTAGGTAAAAGAATAAGAAAAAGTGGTTCTCAGGTTTTAATTTCTGAAGAAATTATTCCTGAATGGAGAGCTAATAGTATTAACTCCATCTAAGGGACAGGCACTGTGCCAAACTCCCTCCTGCATCTCTGCCAATACACTTAATCCTGACCTGGAGCAGCTTTCTCTGCCAGGTCCAAAGACAGGCTGCCAATCACTCTGAATTATGCCAAACCATGCACTGGTTTGACTGATATGCAAGGAGCAGAGATTAACTAAAGATAAGACCAAATTCATTTTCCATGGTTATTTAAGCCAAAAATTCAAATGTATGTATTTTTTTAATTTCAAAGAGAGATTAGGTGTTAATTTTATTCTAGGACTTTAGACAGTTCTTTATGATGCAGCTTGTTAACTATTCTGACATATTTCTAAAACAACACTGGAAAAACTGTGATTTTAAAATATAAAGAACTTTACAAAAATATAATTTATCATGAGGATGTGAAATAATGTTAATTGTCAAGGTCTGTTATTTATGTAAGAGCATCAGAATCTGTGCCTGAAAGTTCTTACTTTTAAAGAACATTGTCTAGTCAGGCTGAATCTTCTACCACTTCAATTTTTCTTGGTTAGAACGCACTGTGGGAAGCCAAATAAATCAATGAGTGCAGGAATTTTTAAACTAGTGTTCCATGAAACAGCGTACTGTGATGGTCTCCCTGGCTGCATGGCAAACATTTTGGAACAATGAAATTGGGAATAATGAAAGTTTTTCGGTTGCCTATTTTAACTTATCACCTAAATCACATTAGAAAAAAATTCACAGAAGATTAATGTGTGAGAGTGAGGAAAAGAGAGCTAGCCACTAGGCATGTAATTCTTCAGTTGGCTGATATTCAGGGTTTTCAACCCTGTTCATTTGTATAAGTAGCCATGCTCCACTATTAAGAGGAGTTAGTAATAGCTACATTGCATCTTTCTTTTGATTTTTTTTAATGGTATCCCCTTCAGGCCCTCAACTTGTTTAGAAATTACTCATTTTAATTCAATAAGTAAATTTTTGAAGAGTATTCCAACTGTGACATAAAGGTGAAATAAAAATACACTAGCGATTCTAGTAGACAAAAAAAATATAGACAAGCACTAAATTCTAAGGAGTGCCTTAACAGTGAAAGTGACATCTCAATCCTTTGAAATTTTACAGGTGTCTTATTGCTTATCCTAAAGGAGTGTCTATACAAAGATCCTTGATTTCAGTGTAGGTACTTTTTTAGGTCAAAAAAGACCTTAAACCCTCCAGCAGCTGCTTTTAATGATACTAAACAGTTGATTTCCATAACTTGGGACAAATTCATTGCTTGGTAGTAGAAACTCTGATGTTTTGATTCTAGGAACTTAGCTGACAGTAACCCTTAGGAAGGCACACTAAGCTCTCTGGCTTCACAGGTAGAACTCTCCAATATTTTTACTTCTTCTGACATAGCTTTTCAGATCTCCAGATCAAGGTGAAGCTCTTCAGGTGTTATTGAAATATTTCCAAATATCATTATTCCATTATTACTCAAAATATTTCTACAGAGGAAATATTTCAAGACTGGACTTTCTTAATTCCGCAGAATACCTAAGGGACTTCGCCTCGTTTGGATAATTTACAATTCTACTGAAGCTAATGGTGCTGGCAGACCTTTGTGGACCAAAAGGCTAAATAGGGTACCATATAGGCAGTCTGGGGATGAACAGTCATACTTCAGCTTTGAGGGCCCTTTTGAGGGAAACTGTTTTCTTCAACTCCCGAGCTCCAGGCTTTTTCTGTAACCTTTCCCATCTTTCCGTTATTATTTACCAGCACCATTCAGGGAGGGTTGCCCCTTTAAACTCCATCACTGTACTTTACGAAGAGATGTTTAGGGAAAGGGAGGGAGGGGCAGGTTTGGATGGAAGGGTTAAGGAGAGGCTAGGTCTTTCCTAGTACTGGGTACTGTGCGTTAGTTTGGGTCAATTCTCCGTCACTGAGGCGCCTGCCTTACAACAGTTGGGATTTTAAAGGGAAAGCACGAGTTTCTAGAACAGAGGTGAATATAATTTTAAATAAATACTACCCTGTCTATCTCCCCAGAAGGCTAACCGTAATAAATATTACAGTGCATACAGCTTCTTAGCTCCAGAAAATAACCTGTAGCGATGCTGGCGTGAGAATGATTACAACATTTTTTTCCAGCAGCCCTGGTCCTTCTCCCGACACAGCCTTTCATCGCTGCTCAAAGCCGGCAAATCATTCCAGCTCCAAGGAACTCTGCTTTCTCCTAGAAACTCGGGAAGCCTGGGGACACATTTCTCCTCACTGCCAGGGGCAGCTACCTCTCGGAATATACAGCAAGGTTAAAGCAGAGAGATGAGCCCAGGAGCCCTGCTTCTTTTCGCCTCTTCTCCAGTGGGATCTTAGTGAAAAGGCATGGCAAGAAGAGATGATAGAGGGCATGGGGATGAGGAGGGTGTGCAGACCATGACAAGAAAAAACTTGTCTAGTAAGTACTGTAGAAGAGGTCGATACTGAAAGCTATAGTCAAAAGAAGCTTCTTTTCCAAAGGGGATTGCGGTCTTTCGGAGGATTGGGGAAGGGGGGATGAAAGGAGAAGAGGGAAAGCGTGTATATGGGGAGGAAGGATGGAAAAAAGAGAGGAAAAAGGAAAAGAAGGAGAGGAAAGGAGAGAGACAGAATAGAGAAGGAGGAAAGGAAGGAGGTAGGAGGTAGAGAAGCATGGGGAGAGGTTAAAAGAGGGAGGAAAAAAGAGACGGAGGAGAGGGAGAAACAGAGGGAAAGGAAGAGAAATGGAAGAAAGTGAGAGGAGAGGAGAGGGGGGGCGGGGAGAGAGAGAGAGAGAGAGAGAGAGAGGGAGAGAGAGAGAGAGAGAGAGAGAGAGAGAGAGAGAGAGAGAGAGAGAGAGAGAGAGAGAGAGAGAGAGAGAGAGAGAGAGAGAGAGAGAGAGAGAGAGAGAACCTTGCATAAGGGCGGGGAGAGTTGGCTGGGAAGTGCAAAGCTGCAGGACTCTCCTATACCCTAGAGGCTCCAATGAAGAGCGGCATCCAGCCCCAGCCCGCGGAGATGCTGCTGCTGCTGCCTCCGCTGCTGCTACCGCAGCCGGGGCTCCAAGTGCACCGTGGGTACCCCCAGTCACTTCCTACAGACCAGGCCAATCAGGCAGCTCAGGAGCTTGCATTTGGGCAGATGTACCCCATTCTTGCTCCCCCCATGCTGAGCCCGGGGGCTGGAGCCGGGAAGCCGCTGCAGGGGGACTAGTATCCCTGGCTCCTCATGGGTCTGCCGCAATCTCTGGCCCCCTGGGCACGGTGCCTGCAGACCCGCTAAAGTGGAAAAGAGTGAAAGAGCAGAGGGCAGGCCCCAAGGGTGCAGAATGAAGGTCCCGATTGGCATCCGGAGGCTGAGGTGGAAGCTCGGTAGGCGCTGCACCCTCCTCTTCGTTTTCTTCTGGACCGTTTGCTGGGTGCTAGTGGCCACACTTTTTCTCCAAGTCCACAGGAGTGTCTTTTCAGAGCGCTGCACAGATGAAAAGAGCCGGAGGATCCTGGCTGGGCTGGTATGTCCTGTGCTGACCCCGTCCTGTCCCTATCCTCCATCTGTTTTCCCCTCTGTGCCCATCCACTTTGCCCACTACCTGCCAGTCTCTCCTGGGAGCGCGAGCGCTTCGGGGTGACATGACTAGGAGATCCAGAGGGATAGCCACCAGGTGGGGATCTACCGAGCGTGAGACCCGGGGAATAAGAGCTTTGGATCTTTAACTTTGGACCGGTTCCTTTTCTTTCATCCCCAGGGGCGCTTATGGCTTACATTACCCTGTCCCATCAAGGGGGAGAACATAAGATGCCATGTTCCTCAAACAGGGCTCTTGTTTCTGATTTCATAGAGTATATAAGGAACGCACATCCCGTCCACGCATACAAATATTGGAAAGCACGTGTGAACAGTTATCTTTATTTGAACACAGACATTGTGTATGTTTGTGTGTGTGTGTGTGACAAATGGAGGTTAGTTATAAATTCCTCTTTTTCTTTGAGCTTGCTTTCTTCCATCATTGTAAACCTGGAGCTGATATGCCTATTCAAGAGATTTTGCTATATCTAGTAATTGGCAGTTCCCAATAATTACAATTCACATTTCCATATTGCTTTAAAGTTTTCATATTGCTTTCTATGGAAAATCTTGAGAATAGCCCCCATTTTATACATAAGGAAACTGAGGTGCATTGACTTGGCCATAGTCACCCATCTAGCAAATTGGAAAGCAAGGATTTGTGCCCGGGTCTCAGGCAAACTTCATTAGTATGCAGGCCAAAATAAGGTGGAGTTCCTAGCCTCTTAGAATAGTATAGAACAGAGGAAAAGAAGTTCATAACTTGGAAATGGTATATTTGTAATGAATCTTTTTCTTGCTTTCTTTTTAGACATTCAACCATATTTAACCTCCATCCACCATTTATCCTCTCTTTCAACTGCTATTTTTCTCCTACAGTCCATTAAATTTGACCTTCAGCTGATTCCTCCAAGTCAAGTACAGGGCACAAGGAGTACTTGAGATCAACCATCACGACTGGAGTCTTTGTGAGCCTCAGACCACAAGGACCAAGAGTCTGATTGCTTTGTTACAAGGCACAAAAACCAGAAGAGGAAAATCAAGGGGATGGCCCTGGAAAGCTCTTCCTTCCCAAACTCCTTTTGTTTCCTTTACTCATCTTATACAGCAGTTACTGTCAATTAAATAAGATAGAGAGTTGAAGTGCTTAAACTAAACGATTAAAGCATCTTCTAATGGATTAAAAAGATATAGTAGCAAAGGTGAGACTATTAGTTAGAACTGGCAGCCCAGAAACCCGCAGCTGCCATAAAACAAGATTTCATCTTTAGGTGATCTAAAATTAGTGATTTCTTCCTCCTTCCACTTTATTCAGAACATTAAGCAAATAAAAGAACAAGGATAATGAAGGAATAGACTCTTTAAAAGGAAGGTAGAGGATAGTGACAACTGTTATCTAAGCATTTGTTGAATGAATATTCGCTCCAGAAAAGTGAATGTGTGAGCATTGACCTAAAGCACTATCACTTTTTTCCTTTTTTTTCCCATAGTGGTAAACCTTTAAAACTGAAATTTCAGCCCACGGGTGCAACTATGTTTGCTTCCTCACCAAAACATGGAAACAATGCTTTGGGGATAAAATATTCATAAGAATGTATGCATACATACAATTAACTGGAAAAAAAACGAAGGAAACAAATTATGTATGAAAATGCTCAGATTAAACAAATAACCTTCCCGAACTGAATTAGACCTGATGAACCTGCCATATGTTGGTGAAGTGCTTGTTATTGTTTACATGGTGCCTCCCTTTTCATATGTAAATGTATTTGTGCTATACATGATCTCTGTTCCTGACGTCTTTAGAATTTCCCCAAACTTTGTACGTACTCATTTCCTTATTCCACTCACACTTTGCCCCTCACTTTTACAGATTTACTCATTTTTCCCATTCCTTCATCCTTACTCTTCCTCTCCAATTTCTTTACACTGCTAATCAAAAACTAAGGCTCTAAGGCTCGGTCTGAAGCTGTTTTTGAAAAATAATAGTTTAAGACTTTTTTAAGTGTGTAGATTAAATGGAATCCTAGCTTAGGGTGAGTGGAATGAAGCCTAATGGAAACGAAATAATCCATTATGAAAGCAAGTAATTGAAAATCATTAATTTTCCAGAGTTCCATGTAATAAATGAAGACTAATTATGCTCAGGAGCTCTATCAATTTATCTTAAATGGCAACCCTATTGGATTTTTTTTTTTTAAGCTCTGATCTGACAGAGACCTGAAAAGGTCAGTTCTCTGCCTGCTGAGTTGCTTCATAGTCTCCATTGCCAATAGAGCAATTATGAAATACCAGTGTTACCTTCCCCAGAATTTGACACGGATTCAGAGATGACAGGCTTACTTTCCCCTGAGTGGACTTTCAAGCCCAAGTTAGTTGGGCAGTACTATTTGTGTCCGTTGGTCTTCATAAGTCATCATTTATTCCTATTACAACCTATTCCACTCTCTCATGCCGCATTTGCTCATGGGAATACTGCACATGCCTTTAGCCAAGATACACGTAGATTAGATTGTCTTTTAAATGGTTTTAAGTTACTCTAAGATGTGATGTCCTCCCCTATGATCATTCAAAAGCCCAGAAGAACTAGGTAGTTGTAGCTTCTGTGGACCCTGACTAGATTGAATCTCTCAGTTCCTTGGCTCCCCAAGCAGTTTTCAATTCAGCTCAGTTTAGCTCTTACACTTCATAATAAAAGTGGTTGTTATTTTTCTGACTTGCCTCCAGATTCTCATTAGCTTTCCCTCTGAACACAACAGTGCATAAGCAACAGCCCTACTGGCTGAGCCAAAAAGAAACCTCTTTCTGGCTGAGCCCAAAAGAATTATGATAAATGTCTCTCAGTGGGAAACGTCTCCTTGTATTCTGACTATAATAAGCGCTGCAGGTGGTATTTCTTGGAGGAGCTTGTGAAGGAGAATGTGATGGTAGGATTACAAAGCACAGTAGTAGCATAAACAGAGCCCTGTAGGTGTGCATTAATAGGTAAAGAGAAGAAATTAGAAAGAAAATGAAATGGATTAGGGAAGCTCCTTCCTACCCACTATTCAATTCTATTCAGTAAATATTAGTTAGCTAGTATTAGCACATAGGAAGTCAGCATGGTCGAATGGAGAGAGCACTGGATTTGGGGCCAAAAGTCTAGGTTTTGACTTCAAACTCTGACCTTGTTTGTATGACCATGAGCCAGTCACCTAATCTCTTGCAATCTCCCTTTTCTCATCTAAACAGGAATAATAAAGCTTATGAGGCAGTTAGGTACAGTGGATAGAGTGTTGGCCCTGGAATCAGGAAAGACTCAACTTCCCGAATTCAAATCTGGCCTCAGACACTTCCTAGCTGTGTGACCCTGGGCAAGTCACTTCACCCTGTTTGCATCAGTTTCCTCACGTATAAAATGAGCTGAAGAAGGAAATGACAAACCACTCTAGTAGGACCCTAAATGGGGTCATGAAAAGTCAGAAATGAATAAATAACAACAATGCTTGGGCTAAATGAGATAACACATATGATAGGTTTTGTGTCCTAAAAGTGAGTTATGATTAAGGGGACATGAAGATGATTAAGAAACATTTATGATAACAAAAAATAGCTGACAAAGAAACAAGAAATACAAGAAATTAATAGAGTGCATTTGGGTTTAAAAAGAGATAGAAATCCAAGATCTCATTTTATCTTCACAACAATCCCCTGAGGAAGAAAATTTTTGTTTGGTGTTTTAATCTTGTACGGGACTTACTGCCCCTTAAGTGAGACAAAACTTCCAGGCTGGGGCTAAACAAATCCTGAAGACTCGAGCAACAGTTAGAAACACTCAGTTTACAGTCAAGGATCTGACTTCAAATCCTGCCTCTGCCACTTATTATCTAAGTGAGTCTCTGGAGTAGTGTCTTTGTCTGTAAAATGAGGGGGTTGGACTAGATGAGTTCTTTTGTCCCTTTCAGCTGAAAATTCAGTGGAATATAAGTTCTTAGAGAACAGCGACCATTGCATTTTGTCTTTGTGTCTCTACATGGTACTTCACACATTTGTTACTGTTATTCTTTGTGACCTCATTTTGAGGTTTTCTTGGCATAGTTTGCCATTTCCTTCTCCACCTCATTTTATAGATGAGGAAACAGAGACAAACAAGGTGAAGTTACTTGTCCTGGGTCACACAGCTAGGAAGTGTCTGAGGTCAGATTTGAACTCCGATCTTCCTGACTCCCTAGCCATTGTGCCACTTAGCTGCTGGTACTTAATCAATGCTTGTTTTTAATTTTTATAAATCTATAATCCTCTGACTTAATCCTATCTCTGCTACAAATTCTCTAATATAATTTGGGATTAAGTTCCTCAATCTCCCTGAGCTTCAGTTTTTTCTTTTTCTTTTTTTTTTTAAATTTTATTTTTTTTTAATGTTTTACAATCATTTCCTTAAAGTTAAGATTTTATTCCCCCCCACCCTTCCCTCAATACCCCCCTCCCTCCCCATGACAGCATACAATTCTGTTTAGGTTCTACATATACTTTCCTATTGAGCACATTTTCACTATATTCATGCTATGTAGTCGAACTAAAATAAATGGAAGAAATCATATAACAAATCAACACATATTACACTGAAACCCACCCACACACAAACATGATCTGCTACATTCTGCAAGTGGCTTCCACATTTCTTTCTCTGAGTGTGGAAGGCATTTTGCCTTTGAAGACCGACATTAGGATTTTTTTTTTTTTTCTCAGTAAGTTCTTGTGTTATTACAAAGTTCCAAGTCTACCAGAAGAAACTCTTGCACACTGTGGTCGTTGCTGTGCACAAAGTTCTCCTGGTTCTGCTCCTTTCGCTCAGCATCAGATCATACAAGTCCTTCCAGGCCTCCCTGAAGTCCTCCTGTTCCTCATTTCTTATGGCGCAATAGTACTCCATTACAATCATATACCACAATTTATTCAGCCATTCCCCAATTGATGGGCATCCCCTTGACTTCCAGTTTTTGGCTACCACAAAGAGTGCTGCTATAAATATTTTTGTACACGTGGGACCCTTTCCCGTTTTTATAATCTCTTGGGGATACAATCCTAGTAGTGATATTTCTGGGTCAAAGGGTATGCACATTTTTGTAGCCCTTTGGGCATAGTTCCAAACCGTTCTCCAGAAGGGTTGGATGAGCTCACAGCTCCACCAACAATGAATTAGTGTTCCAACTCTCCCACATCCTCTCCAGCATTTATCATTTTCTTGTTCTGTCATGTTTGCCAATCTTACAGGTGTGATGTGGTACCGCAGAGTTGTTTTGATTTGCATCTCTCTAATCAATAGTGATTTAGAGCACTTTTTCATATGATTATAGATATTTTTGATTTCTTCCCCTGAAAATTGCTTGTTCATATCCTTTGACCATTTATCAATTGGGGAATGACTTGGATGGTTATATATTTGAGTCAGTTCTCTATATATTCTAGAAATGAGGCCTTTATCCCCGAGCTTAGCTGTAAAAAATTTTTTCCCAATTTACTACATCCCTCCGAATTTTGGTTGCATTGGGTTTGGTTGTGCAAAAAACTTTTCAGTTTAAAGTAATCAAAATTATCCATCTTGCATTTCATAATGCTTTCTATCGTTTCTTTAGAAAAAAATTCTTCCCCTCTCCATAAATCTGATAGCTTCAGTTTTTTCATCCATAAAATGATTGAGTTTTGACTAGGTGAGCTCTAAGTTTTCTTAGACTCTAAACTGTAATTTAGGAACCATTGGAATTGTTCCAAAATAGAGTGGTCCTCTATCTTGGGGCTTGTGCTTTTCCAAGTTACAGTACATCACTCCTTTCTGTTCTGCTCTTCAATTCACACCCTAATCGCAGGGAGTACATTAGACTCTCCTCCCTTTACCTACAAAGTTTCCAGGACCCTGCTTTTTCAGTCAGCTGTGGCTGGAGGCAATGACAGGTTAACAAGTGTTATGCCATAGTTGATAATTTATAATGCTGGCAGATTGTTGGGCAATGGTAATAAGCAAAGCTTAAGAAGAAAAAAGACAGAAAAAAACCCTGGGAAGAATAGTTTTTGCTACTACATTTCTGGCCCCTTCAATAACAAAAAGCCCACCTAATAATGGAGAATATTTCATCCTGCCATTTCATCTGTCATTTTGAAAAGTACTTTTGAAAAAATGCTTTCTTTTATACTGTCTATAGAATTAGGAAGTCCTAAGTTCACTTTTGCATGGCTGGATTTTCCTTCAGTCCAGTGCAGTCATCTATGTTAGGAATTGATTTCTAATAACATGACCTGAACCAATGCTCCTCTTTCCTGGGTTCTATTTGCTGGAATAGAGGCTGTTAAAAATCCACTTAACAACCTTCAGATCACATACCAGAATATGAGAATGATTCCATTTCCTTCAAAGCTTTGATCAGGATTCTAGTTATACAGAGTAGACCCAAAGTTTTAGTGAAGTCTTCTGCTTCAAGAACTGCACTAAGACTTTAGGGACACCCTGTATTAAACTGTGTGGGGGATAGGAGAGGAGAAGAGTTGCATATCACAGCAGTTTAATGTTATGAGATACCATAATATACAGTATAGCTACCAGTAAGAAGTCTCATCAGCAATGATGAAGTGCAGTCCTTGTCAATCCAACTAGCCATACAATGCCACTTAAAAACTCTAACAGCCCTGTTGGACCCTGACAACACGGTCTTCATTGGCCTGATCTTGTCAGCAGTTTCAGAGTTGGTTGGATAGGAGTTGTTTTGCTCTCAAAGCTAGCTGAGGAAATAAGAACTGGGACATGGTCCTAATGCATGTGTAAAATCATCTGTCACATACATAAATGGACAGCTGCTGAGTTTGTTGTGGATTAAAGCCATGTAATGATTAAATGTAAAGATACTTTCTGGGTAAAAATCTCTGCTAATGTTTTTCTTAAACTTATTCACTCATTCATATATTTATTTTTAAATTCCTAGTTTTTAAATCAGTTGATTGACAAAAATTATTAATCAACTCCTATGTGCCAGGGATGGGGAACCTGCAGTCTCGAGGCCACATGTGGCCTTCTAGGGCTTTGGGTGAGGCCTTTTGTCTGAATCCAAGTTTTACAGAACAAATCCTTTTTTTAAGGGGATTTGTTTTATGAAATTTGGATTCAGTCAAAGGCCAGGGTACTATCCTAGGCACTGGCAATACAAAATCAAAAGGGAAAAATAAAAGAACTTCAGGAGTTAATTTTCTTTTGCTTTAGGGATATAGCATGTTCTTGGATCAATAAATATGCAAAATAAATATGAAATGATTGAGGAAGAAGGGGTACTAACACTAAGGTAATAAGGAAAAGGCTTCTTAAGATGCCAGTATTTCAGGTGACCTCTAGAAAGAATTAGGGGTTCCAAGGAGGAAGAAGAGCATTTCAAATATGGGAGAAAGTCAAGGCAAGTCTACAAGCATTTATTAAGTACCTACTATGTGCCAAGCATAGTGCCTTAGCCACTGTGCTAAGTACTGGATATACAAGGGAGAGCAGAATAGCCCCTTCTCTCAAGGAGTTAAAATCTAACAGAGGAATTTGCGAACTAAGGGATACTTTGCTCAAATATGTGAAAGCAGGAAATGGAATACAAGTCTGGTGTGGGGAAAAACAAATAGGGTGGTTTGGGTAAAGTATATAGTATGTAAGGGGAAGTAATATGTAGCTTACTTAGAAAAAAACAAACAAGCTAGAGGCAGGTTGTGAGGGGCCTTGAATGCCAAACAGAGGACAGTTTTTAGTCTTAGAGGCAATAGGGAGACACTGAGGTCTTGTGAACAGAATGACATTGGCAGATGTATGGATGGTGGATTGGAGAGGGGAGAGACTGGATACAGGAATATTAATAGGAAGCTATGGAAACAGTGCAAGAAAGAGGTGGCAAGGGCCTGAATCAGGGTGGTTTTCATGTGAGTAGAGAAAAAGTGCAGATGAAAACTGGTTTTATATGCAAATAAACCCAGATGAAGGAACTGCCTCATACTCAAGGTTGAGACACGAGACCACTTTATGTGTAAAGAAAAACTTGATCCAGGGCTTTAGGGAATAGTGAAACTAATCTAAAATTTATTAAATTAAATAATATATAGCTAAGAATAAAATGAATGTCTCATTATTAATATGATGAAAATGCCTTAATTCCATTTTTAGAATTCAAAAAGTGTTTTGTAAATTGTTCTAAAATTTTTTTAACTTTTCTCCATATTCAGATCTTAACAGTTACAAGAACGTGAAACATCACCATAATGCTCTTCCCTGTAAATGGATGGTGGTCCTAGCTGAGATCCTATTCCACGCAGTTTTGTAGTTGAAGTATGACCCTTCTTCTACCCCATACCCTAAATTGATTCAAAGGCGTAGACACCGATAATAATTCAGTTCAACAAATATTTATTGAATACTTACTATATGCAAGATACCCTGTGAGGCACTGGGGGAAAAAAGGCACTAGTGAAGTAGACCCTGCCTTTAATGGGCTCATATTCTACACAATGTAGTGGGTTTTTTGCAAGGCAATTAGGGTTAAGGGACTTGCTCAAGGTCACACAGCTAGTAAGTGTAAGTTGTCTGAGGCTGCATTTGAACTTAGGTCCTCCTGACTCCAGGAGTGGTACTCTATCCTTTGGGTCACCTAGCTGCCCCCAGTGTTTTTGAAGCTTCTTCCTAACAACTATCTTATGAGGTAAGCAGTGAAAAGATTATCTCCATTTTACAGATAAGGGAAGAGAGAGACAGAGAGAGAGAGAGACAGAGAGGGAGAGAGGGAGTTAAGTTGCCTAGGTCATATATCTAATAAGAATCAGAACTTGGATTCACAGACACTTGATTGTAGGCAAGTCATTTAACCTGTTTGTCTCATATGTAAAATGGTGAAAATAATAACACCTCTTTCCCAGGGTTATTGAGAGTATCAAACAGGATACTATTTGAAAAGCAGTTACACTGTGTACCTGGCACCTTGTATGTAAGTACTATAGAAATACTAGTTATTATTAATTATGATATCCTGATCCATGCTGGCTTTTAAATAAGTAGAGTATCTGAGATAACTGAAGAAAGGAAAAGAAACAGACTAACCATATACAAAACACTGCAATCGTGCCTTTGGGATTGGACTAGCATAAAATCCAGGAGTGCTGTGATTAATCTATATTAAGGACTAGAAGTGCAGCTGAAATACACTAGCCCTGTTTGTGGTCACTTGCATGTGCAAGTGAATAACTGTGCCTCTTATGCCTTGTAGGTCATTTATTTTTGCTGAGGAAAAATCTATAGTTATGTGTTTTTGCAAATAAGAAAATAATCAGGATCTTGGGAAGTCAGATCTACACCAAGTTCCCTCCTTACTCCCCTGCCGATAGACAATATGGTGAAATGTAGCACTTGCCAGCAGAGTTTCTGTGCAGGTGTGGAACTAATCAGCCCTGCCTCTGGTCAGTGTCATTTCTTGCTTCAGCCTTCTCAGTATATAACAACAGATAAGTATTTCCTTCCTTGTTGCTGGGCACTAGCTCCCAAGGAGTAAAGTCACAAGAATGCTTTTGTAGGCTAGGCTCTATTGGAAACCACAATCCAAAGTCTGGTTACTAATGGTGTTTTTGTTCATGTATGTCCTGTCCATTTTAATTCCGTTCTGCATTCCAGATAAAGACTAGTTTTTACCAGCTTTAAATTCTGTATTTTCCAACATAATAGAGGAACTATTTTAATAATTATCAGATTTTTTAGTTCATATTTCAATTAAAAAATTTTTTTTACTTCATTTTCACATTAGGCTTTCTATAGGAAGATAACAGATGAAGAAAAAAGTAACAAGGAAAATGGATACTATCAAGTCATTTCATGTATCCCTGTCTATCCCATCTCCTTAATCACTGGTCATGTTCCCTTACTCTCCAAATGTGATTCCATCTCCAACGGTCAACTTGTAGCTCCACTTCTGGAGGCTCAGAATGATCCCTCCAGAAATCTGAAGCAGCACCAGCAATTCTTTTGAAAGTAGAGGCATGGAAACAATTATAGGCTGAGAGGGTGATTGACAAAGAGAGTACTGTTTCCTGTAGATGGTACGTTTGATGACCTCCAAACCTCGAGATGGTGTGCCAGGGGTAATTATAGAAGGATGGAAGTTTACCAAAGTCATATTAAATTTCAGGGCATACACAGAATTTATATAGTTTTTAAAACACACTAAAGCACTTTTCTCCAACAAAAATATTTGAATTAGTTTTGGGGAGGCCAGCACAAAATAGAGTGCAACTTTGCATATGATACTTAGCAGTTGCAAGTTCAGGGTTATGATCTTCTACCCACTTTCCTCATCTAGGTAAGCATTTGTCAAACGGGTTACTTCCAAATACTTTATTTTACAGATGAGGTTAAAGATTTTTGGGAGGTGGAATGGGATGGAGTGTTATTTAGAAACAATCAGAGGAGTCAGGTCAGATCTTGAAGCTTCAGAATTTCTTGATGCTTTTGTGCCATTGGACTGCGCTCTCTGAGATGGATCTGCAAACCTGGGCTCTTTCTTGAGAAATGAGACTCAGGAATTCTTTTTAAGATGTGATTTTACAATTCTCTGTAAAATGTGCAACTGAATGTCTTGGAGTGGTTGTTTTGCAATCAATCAATAAGCGTTTACTGAGGGCTAATATCCAATAGCAAGTCAATGAGCATTAAGAAACTACTATGTGAAAGACATTGTGCTATCTGCTGGGGATATTCAAAGAAAAAATTAAAAGCAACACATTTCTCAAGGAGGTTAAGTCCTCTTGGGCAGATACAGCATATAGAAGGTCATTTGAGAACATCAGAAAGAGCTTTTTGTAAGAGAGGGTAGCTGAGCTGAGTGCTGAAGAAAGCAAAGGATTCTGGAGAGGAGGAGATGAGGAGGTACAAAAAATACTGGGCAATGCATTTCAGGCTTGGGGATTTTGCCTGGCATGGAGATGGAATGCTAAAATGAGGATAAAGCTATCTAGTCCAGATTGACTGGAACTGAGAATGAGTGTCAGGGGGTATTATGAAGTGAGCTAAGAAAGACCAGTGGAAGCCAGCTCATGGAAGACTTTAGATACCAGACTGAGGAGTCTGTAATTTGTCCTGGAGGCAATATCTTACCACTGAAGCTTTTCAAGCAGGGAAATTATGTGGTCATCCCTATTTTAGGAATATCAATTTGGCTGCTGTGTGTTTGATTGGAGAGGGGAAAGACTAGAAGCAGGGAAACCAATTAGGAGTCTGTTACCACAGTATAGGGAATACATAGTAAACTCTGGAACTAGAGTAGTGGCTACATGAGCTGGAAGAAGGGGATGAAGAGGAGAAATGCAAGAGTTGTTGATAAGGCCTTGCAACTACTTGGACAAGCAAGGTGAAGAAGAAGTAAAAGTCGGGCAGCACAGTGGATAGAAGGCTGGGCCTGGATTCAGGAAGACCTGAATTCAAATGTGGCTTCAGACACTTAACTGTATGAACCTGAACAGGCCACTTAACCTGATTGCCTCAGTGTCCTCAGCTCTTAAATGGGAATAAAATATCACCTACACCCCCACCCCCCACCCTCCTCTTGTTATGAGGATCAAATGAAATAGGACTTGTAAAGTGCTTAGTATAGTGCCTAGCACACAGTAGGTGCTTATTATTACTAAGTCATCTGAAGTGGGATGAAAACTGAGGAAAGGACACTTGATTTAGGAGATAAGAGGTTATTGGTAACTGGAGAGAGCAGTTTCCATAGAGAATGAATTTAGAAGCTGGATTGCAAGGGATTAAGATGTGAATAGGTATTGAGAAAATGGAGGCAATGAGTGTAGATAACTTTTTTTAGGGGGTTGGTTATGAAGATAGAAGAGCTACAGGATTATAGTCTTAGGGAGTAAATAGAGTTGAATCTGAGTTCTCAGGCTCCTGAAGATCCAAACACTTGGGTGGTTATTGACCTAGAAGCCCAAAGAGATATCTCTTCTGTGATGTGTGAGAGAAAACTGAAAGCTACCTACATCATTACATGACCTGGAGAGCTCTAGATAGATGATATTTCGCCATCCTATAGTTACTAAATTACCATCTTTTCCTCTCCTTATTGCTGTCATTCAGTCATTGTCAAGGTAAAACTTCCCTTCTCCTGTTACCATTTCTTGCTCCGGTGATGTCTTATCCTTATTCCTCTCAATACCACTTCTATATTCTCTTTATACTGACCTCTCTGCTCTCTGGAACCCCATTCTATTATTATCAAAAAAATACCCTTTGCCTTACATCTCTTTTCTTTTTTCTTTTTTTAATATAAATTTATTTATTTAACTTTTTACATTCATTTTCACAAAATTTTGGGTTCCAAATTTTCTCTCCATTTATCCCCTCCCCCCACCCCAATACACCAACCATTCTAATTTTCCCTATCTCCAATCTGCCCTCTCTTCTATCATCCCTCCCTTTTCTTGTCCCCATCTTCTCTTTTGTCCTGTAGGGCCAGATGACTTTCTATTCCCCATTAACTGTATTTCTTATTTCCTAGTAGCAAGAACAATACTCAACAGTTATTCCTAAAACTTTGAGTTCCAAATTCTCCCCATCCCTCCCTTCCCACCCATTCCCTTTGGGAAGGCAGGCCATTCAATATAGGCCATATCTGTGTAGTTTTGCAAATGACTTCAATAATAGTCGTGTTGTGTAAGACTAACTGTATTTCCCTCCATCCTATCCTGCCTCCCATTGTTTCTATTCTGTCTTTTGATCCTGTCCCTCCCTGAGTGTTGACTTCAAATTGCTCCCTCCTCCCATTGCCCTCCCTTCCATCATCCCTCCCTCCCATCATCCCTCCCTCCCTGCTTATCTCCTTCTCCCCCACTTTCCCGTACTGTAAGATAGCTTTTCATACCAAAATGAGTGTGCATTTTACTACTTCCTTTAGTCGAATGTGATGAGGGTAAACTTCATGTTTTTTTCTCAGCTCTCCTCTTTTTCCCTCCACTAAAAAGTCTCCTGCTTGCCTCTTAAATGACATATAATTACCCCATTCCATTTCACCTTCTCTCCTCCCACTACATTTCTCTCTCACCATTTACCTTAATTTCTTTTAAGATATGGTCCCATCATATTCAATTCACTCTGTGCTCTCTGTCTCTGTATGTGCATGCATGTGTGTGTGTGTGCGCATGCATGCATGTACATGTGTGTGTGTGTATGTGTGTGTGTGGTCCCACCAACTACCCAGATACTGAAAAGTTTTAAGAGTTACAAATATTGTCTTTCCATGTAGGAATGTAAACAGTTCACCTTTGGTAAGTCCCTTACGACTTCTCTTTGCTGTTTACTTTTTCATGCTTCTTCTCATTCTTGTGTTTGAAAGTCATATTTTCTTTTCAGCTTTGGTCTTTTCATCAAGAATGCCTGAAAGTCCTGTTTCACTGAAAGACCATTTTACCCCCTGAAGTACTATACTCAGTTTTGCTGGTTTTAGTCCTAGTTCCTTTGACTTCTGGAATATCCTATTCCATGCCCTTCAATCCCTTAATGTAGAAGCTGCTAGAACTTGTGTTATCCTGATTTTATTTCCACAATACTGGAATTGTTTCTTTCTAGCTGCTTGCAATATTTTCTCCTTGACCTGGGAATTCTGGAATTTGGCCACAATGTTCCTAGGAATTTCTCTTTTTGGATCTCTTTCAGGCAGTGATTGATGGATTCCTTCAATACTTATTTTGCCCTCTGGTTCTAGAATATCAGGGCAGTTTTCCTTGATAATTTCTTTCTTTTTTTTTAAAATTTTTTAAAATAATTTATTTTTAGTTTTCTTTTTTCTTTTTTAATTTTAATTTTTTTTAATGTTTTACAATCATTTCCTTAAAGTTAACATTTTATCCCCGCCACCCTTCCCCCAATACCCCCCCTCCCTCCCCGTGACAGCATACAATTCTGTATAGGTTCTACATATACTTTCCTATTGAGCACATTTTCACTGTAGTCATGTTATGTAGTCGAACTAAAATAAATGGAAGAAATCATATAACAAATCAAAACATAATATACTGAAAGCCACCCACACACAAACATGATCTGCTACATTCGGGAATGACTTCCATATTTCTTTCTCTGAGTGTGGAAGGCATTTTGCCTTAGAAGACTGACATTAGGATTTTTTTTTTTTCTCAGTAAATTCTTGTGTTATTACAAAGTTCGAAGTCTACCAGAAAAAACTCTCGCACACTGTGGTCGTTGCTGTGCACAAAGTTCTCCTGGTTCTGCTCCTTTCGTTCAGCATCAGATCATATAAGTCTTTCCAGGCCTCTCTGAAGTCTTCCTGTTCATCATTTCTTATAGCACAATAATATCCCATTACATTCATATACCACAATTTATTCAGCCATTCCCCAATTGATGGGCATCCCCTTGCTTTCCAATTTTTGGCCACCACAAAGAGTGCTGCTATAAATATTTTTGTACATGTGGGAACCCTTTCCCGTTTTTATAATCTCTTGGGGATACAGTCCTAGTTAGCGCTATTTCTGGGTCAAAGGGTATGCACATTTTTGTAGCCCTTTGGGCATAGTTCCAAACCGTTCTCCAGAAGGGTTGGATGAGCTCACAGCTCCACCAACAATGAATTAGTGTTCCAACTCTCCCACATCCTCTCCAGCATTTATCATTTTCTTGCTCTGTCATGTTTGCCAATCTTACAGGTGTGATGTGGTACCTCAGAGTTGTTTTGATTTGCATCTCTCTAATCAATAGTGATTTAGAGCACTTTTTCATATGATTATAGATATCTTTGATTTCTTCCCCTGAAAATTGCTTGTTCATATCCTTTGACCATTTATCAATTGGGGAATGACTTGTATGGTTATATATTTGAGTCAGTTCTCTATATATTCTAGAAATGAGGCCTTTATCCCCGAGCTTAGCTGTAAAAATTCTATACCAATTTACTAAATCCCTCCGAATTTTGGTTGCATTGGGTTTGGTTGTGTGAAAACTTTTCAGTTTAAAGTAATCAAAATTATTCATCTTGCATTTCATAATGCTTTCTATCATTTCTTTAGAGAAAAATTCTTCCCCTCTCCATAAATCTGATAAATACACTATTCCTTGCTTCTCTAGTTTATTCATGGTATCAATCTTTATACCTAAATCATGTACCCATTTGGACTTTATTCTTGTGTATGGTGTCAGGCATGGGTCTATGCCTAATTTCCGCCACACAGTTAACCAGTTTTCCCAGCAATTTTTGTCGAACAGTTAGTTCTTATCCCAGAAGCTGGGATCTTTGGGTTTATCAAACAGCAACCTC
Organism: Bettongia penicillata ogilbyi; assembly: GCA_023548195.1. NCBI lineage: Eukaryota > Metazoa > Chordata > Mammalia > Diprotodontia > Potoroidae > Bettongia > Bettongia penicillata. Next base: position 4,316,672 of record JAJHZJ010000318.1, on the reverse strand, counting down.
CTGTTTGATAATTTCATGAAAGATGATGTCAAGGCTCTTTTTTTGATCATGGCTTTCAGGTAGTCCCATAATTTTTAAATTGTCTCTCCTGGATCTATTTTCCAGGTCAGTTGTTTTTCCCATGAGATATTTCACATTCTCCTCCATATTTTCATTCTTTTGGTTTTTGTTTTGTGATTTCTTTTTGGTTTTGTTTTTTTTTGTTTTTGTTTTGTTTTGTGATTTCTTGGTTTTGTTTTGTGATTTCTTGGTTTCTCAGAAAGTCATTAGCCTCCATCTGTTCCATTCTAATTTTGAGAGAACTCTTTTCTTCAGTGTGCTTTTGCACCTCTTTTTTCATTTGGCTAATTTTGCTTTTGAAAGCATTCTTCTCCTCATTGGCTTTTTGAACCTCTTTTACCAATTGAGTGAGCCTATTTTTCAAGGTGTTCTTTTCTTCTTCAGCGTTTTTTTGGGTCTCCTTTACCAAGGTATTGACCCATTTTTCATGCTTTTCTTGCATCTCTCTCATTTCTCTTCCCAGTTTTTCCTCCACCTGTCTAACTTGATTTTCAAAATCCTTTTTGAGCTCTTCCATGGCCTGAGCCCACTGGACATCCACCTCGGATGTCTGAGATACAGAGGCCCCAACCTTCACATCTTTCCCTGATGGCAAGCATTGTTGCTCCCCATCGGAAATGAAAGGAGGAAACATCTATTCCCCAAGAAAGTAACCTTCTGTGGTCTTATTTTTCTTCCCTTTTCTGGGCATTTTCCCAGTCAGTTACTTGACTTCTGAGATTCCCCTCCACCCCTGCCTAGATCTGCCCAGCTAGTTCTTGGGCCTGAGATTCAAATGCTGCTTCCCAGCCTCAGGGCTTTCAGTGGCAGGTGTGGCTGCTATTCAATGTGAGCTTAAGTTCTGGTGCTCAGGTAGGGGCAGGGCTGCCTCCCAGCCTCAGTTCCCTCAGGGGGTTTATGTAGAGACCTTCAGTAATGGAGTGGAGCTCCTGTCTGCTTCGGGAGTCCCAGGTTGCCACTGCCTCCCAAGGGGGCCTGAGTCATGGAGACATCCTGCACCTCTCTTGGCCAGCCCAGAAGTCTCTCTCACTGACCTGTAGTGCCTGTGGGTGGAGGGACCTTCATGGCCACCAGAGATTCCGTTCCTGAAGCCTGCTCAGATCTGCTCCTCTCGGGCCGGGCGGCCAGGACAGCGCAGAGCTGGGCTCCACTGTCCAGTGCGTGATGGACCTTTGGGGTCGGTTTTTCAGGGTCTCTGGAACGGAAATCTCCTCCACTGTGTTGCTGCGTGGCTTGCACTGCTTCAGAATTTGTCGGGAGTTCTTTTTACAGAAAATTTATGGGCTGTGGATTCGGAGCTAGCATATGTGAGTCTTTCTACTCTGCCATCTTGGCTCCTCCCCCACCTTACATATCTTTTCACCCCGCTCTCCCACTCTCTATGGTGTTTTATCCAAACCTTTTCAGCCCTTTTCAAACTTCTCATAACTCCCTTACCCTCCTCTCAGCTGAGAACCTTAATTCATATTTCATTTTTATAACTGTGTCTTTACTGAGAATTCTCTCTTCCCTCTTCTCTTTGTTCCATACCACATAGATACCTTCTGCAACTGTCTTTTCCTTCTCCCTGTCTCACATGAAGCAAGGACCCTTCTTACCAAGAAAAACTCCTCTATATGCACATGGTGGCATCACCTGCATTTCACTCTTGACCCCTCTTCTTCCACATCATTTTGCTTGGTGATTTCAATATCTCCTATGGATTCAATTACCATCTCTATGCAAATGATTCTCAGAGCTATTTGTCCAGCCCTAACCTCTCTCTTATATCTCTAACTGCCTATTGGACATCTTGATCCGGATATCTTGTAGACATCTTAAGCTCAGCATGTCTGAAACTGAAATGATTGTCTTTTTTCCCCCAAGTCCTTACCAACTTTTTAAACTTCCCTATTACTTGTCTAGGGCACCACCATTTCCCCAATTTTCCAGACTCACAGACTAGATGTGATATTTGACTCCTCACTTTGTCTCTTGATGCTCCCCACCCCCCCACCGCCCAATTCAATCTGTTGCTAAGTCCTATGATTTTACCCTTGTAACATCTTGTATACATTCCATTTCTCCTCTAACACTGCCACTATCATGATTCAGACTTTCATGACATCATGACTGGACTACTATGATAGCCTGATGATTGGTGTCCCAGACTCATCTTTCCCCTTTCCATTCTACCCACCACTCAGCTGCTAATTTTATCTTCCTGACCATCTTTTCCCTTTCAGATCCCTGGTTGCATCTGGATCTCATTGGATCTCATTAGGTTGGGATCCTTTGACATTAGATTGTAGACTCCTTGAGGGCAGGGAGTATTATCTTTTGCCTCTTTTTGTATCTCTAACACTTGGCACATAGTCGGTGCTTATATTTATTGACTGACTGAATAGGCTAGTCTCTCAGACCAGTAACTATTGGGGGAATCATCACTATCACTCCTTTATTGCTGACTCCTCAAGGGGACCTGGGGTTTTGAAAAAATGCTTAATCTCTAGAATCCTTGGGTTAATAGTTGTACCACAAACATACAGTGTTCTACCCTCCATTGTTCCTTTGGCCCCTTCCCTTATCTTTCCTCATCCTCCTTGTCATACTCATTTTTCTTCCAATAAAATTTTTCCCAGTCTTTGAGACAGCTTACAAAACCCCTTCTCTATGATTAAACCAGTTCACAGTACCACTTTTCTTCTCTGAACTCCTACAGTTGCCCTACAGATGATGCTATGCAACTTAGGACTCAGTTCTATAAATTTATCAAATCTAAAAGCTAGATAATACCTTAGTCTTTAAAGTCCATAAAGACTGTTTTTGTGCCCATCAGGACTTCAGGATCAAACAGAATCTAGCAACTCCCCTTGTTCTATACTGATTATTTTATAAATACAATTATTTTTATAAAAAATTTTTATAAATTTATTTTAATTTACATGTATTTTATTTTATAAATAAAGAAATTGAGGGCCAGAGAATTTAAGTGATTTGTTCATGGTTATACAATTAACCAATTGTAAAACCCTGCCTACAATCCCAGTTTTTTTCATTCCCATGGATATAGTTCTAGTCTTCATTAAAGAACAAGATAAATCTGAAAAGGTAAGTCTTCCCTTTATCTCATTACGTGGATTATATATTGTCCCATATTGCCTGTTGTGTTAGTTTTTTCTCCTCCAGTAGATGGGGAATTCCTCAGGGGACATAAGTTTCTTGAGGACAGAGACCATCTCTTATTCTCCTTCAGAACCTTCCATAACCACTGGCATAGTACTGAGCACATAGTAAATGTTTAGTAAATTTAGGTTAGCCGATTAATGCATTTTTTAAAAATATGTAAGGGGAGAATAGGTAATTGAAGTCTAAAGTAGAACAGGTTTTCCGGAATCATTTTTTTTTGTGCCTGACTCTCCCATTCCTTTCTTTCAGTGTCATGACTATCAAGGGGGCACATTGATGGGAGACCTTTGTGAAGACCTGTGTATGGCTGGCAAGCTGGTGTACAAGCGTTGCCTCTACTATGAGAGGGGCAAGAAGGTTCTTCAGGCCACTTGGCACGGCCAGCCTGTTGTCCTAAAATCCAAGAAAGAGGCCTTCTCCAGCTTCCAACCCCTTGACTTGTTGAATGAGGAGATGGAGGGTAGCAAGGATTTCCCTGAGGAAGAGCTCCTCCTAATGGTAGCCATAGAGGTCAAGAATGCTCTGGGTCTGGAGATCTCCAACAGTACCATGGGGCCCCTGTGGTCAGGGAGAAGGGGGCCTCACTGGAAGGTTCAGGTGGCCAGTATGTGGTCACTGCTTCAGCAGGAGGAGTATATCTACTTCAGCCTTCTACAAGACTTCAGCCGCCATGTCCTGCAGGTGCTGGGCTCCTGTGGCCACTTCTATGCAGTAGAATACCTCGCTGCTGGACATCCCCGACACAGAACACTTTTCCCCCTGGAGGAGGCTGCTGGCATCCCCCTTGTGAGTGACCAAGGCCAGGCAAAGGCCATTAACAACATCGCCCTCAGTTTCCTGGACATGGTAAACCATTTTGATAATGACTTCTCCCATCGGCTTCACCTCTGTGATATCAAGCCAGAAAACTTTGCCATAAGGAGTGACTTCACAGTAAGTGCTTCCAGGGAGGGATGAATAAGTGTAGCAGAAGAGACCATGGGTTCTAATGACTGATTTTTTGGATCCCACATGTCTGAGTTTCATTTAGTAAAAGCCCCATGAGTACCTCCCTCTCCTTGATCTGGTAAGAGTTCCACCCTTAAATCTCCTATAGTTATAATCAACCCCCCCTGCCCCCAATACACACGCACCTCAGTTTTCTATTCTCCAGGGTGAACATTCCCCCCAGGCCTCATATGACATGATCTCAATCATCCTGGCTGTTCTCTGGACACTCTCCATATGTACAGAATCACAAAGGAAAAGACTCAGGGGGATGTGATAACTGTGTTTTAGTAATTTAAGGGCTGTTTTTGAAAGAAGGATTAGACTTGCTATGTTTGGACCCAGGTGACAAAACCAGGAGCTATGAGTAGAAGTTGCAGAGAGGTAGAGTTAGGCTTTCCCTCAGGAAAAACATCCTGACAATTGTGACGATACTAAACTGGAATGAACTGCCTCAGAAGGCAGTGGGTTCTCTCACTGGAGCGAGGACCACTTGTTGGTTAGGTCACATAGAGAGGAGATTCCTCTTCAGGAATGTATTGGAGTGCATGACTGTGGAGGTCTCTTCCAGATCTGAATGTTTGTGTTTCTGAGTCTACTAAACAACTTCAGCTGTAGGGAGTAACACTCTAGGAGTATTTCCATTTCATCCATTACCCAGAGGTTTGGGTACTGGTGGTAGTAGTGGGGTGGTGTATGTGGTCCTTCATTCCTGAAGACCAAAATGACATCAGTGTACTAGAGTCAAGTTACAATGTGTCTGACTGTGACCGATCAGACCAATACAAGCTCCAGATATTCTGCCAGAGGTCGGGCACAAATAGTCCATGGAAACATTTGGGATGGATTCCCTGAATTTGCTCATCTCGTGTTTCTTTTGAGCTAAGATTGTTGGTAGAAAAGAGTTTTCAAACAGGAGAACAGAGAGCCCCAGACATCAACAAGGTCTATATTTCCTAATGGCTAATAAGATTAATTTCTCAAAAAGGGTGAAGACATTTCTGCCATTAATTTAAAAATCTCCTTGGGGAGGGTATCTATTTAGTTTTTGACCTGAGGCACCTTTCTTCAGGAGATAGGGTATTACAAAGGGGATAAGGATAGAATGACCGAGAGATGAGGAGGTGTCTTACGTGTGTTCTCACTTGGGGATCCTGCTTCCCTTTCCTTCTCTACATTAATTTAAATCTGCTTCTCCCTACGGTTTCATTCAAGCACTGTTTTGGTTAGCTTTCATTCTGTGTTCATGACCGCCAGGGAGACAAGCAGTATTTTAGTGTTTGTAGCAAGTGAAAAGCATGCCTTGGGTGAGAATGACTGCCACTGAGACCTACTTGATAGAAAACAGATGAATGTGTATTCCCAACTCTGCTGCAACTTGGGCTTACAGAGGAGGAGGTTATTAGAAAAAGTGACCACAGCCAAAAATGGGTTAGGTATCTCATTATGAGATGGATCTTTTCATTCCTCATCTGAACTGAGGACAGGGGACTGTGAAATTAATTCAGTAATTATGAGTCCCCAAATTCAGATTTCAATCCTGATTCCAAGGCTGGCTCTTTTTCTGCTATGTTATGTTGATTCTTACTACATTAAAGAGTTATGCGACAAAACAAATTGCTTTATGTGATCCAGGATGTTGGGTCATTACCTACGGTCACAATGCTTTAGCCACTCAAGGCTAGGTGCAATATGTGTTGGTGGAGTCGTATGCCTGCATTTTCCCCTTTCCCGTCTCACAGGTCATCTGCCCTGTTAAAATCTCTTAACTAGTGAATTAAAAAATCTAACACCTCCAACATCTAGAGCCTTGTGGAAATTTGTTAACCACTATATTAACAATAATTCTAAATAGAAGCTATCAAAGGGATGGTGATATTCCTGATACCTTTTGGTTAATTATAGAAGTAGGGAGGAGGGATTCAGTTATTTATGCAATAAACATTTATGAAATGCCTGCTGAATACAGAGTACTCTGCTGTTGCTAAGGGAGATACAAAGTTCAGTTGAGTGGTGATCTTTGCTTTTAGGGATCTTGTAGTCTAGTATAGGGACAAAATACCAACACAGATGTCTGCAATACAGAATGTTACATGAGTATATTTTTGTCTGCATCTGTGATTTTATTGATGTAAGGGACTTTTGATTATGAAACTCCTTCCACCAAAGCAGATCAACAGCTGCCCTGCAACTTATGATCTTCCAGGCCTGTCTGGGAGCACTGAAAGGCTGGGGTTTGCCCAGGGTCATAGAGCCAGTATGTATGACAGGCAGAATTTAAGATGGGGAGGTCATAGACTTAGAGCAAGGAGGGACCTCAGAGGCTTTCTAGTCCAACTCTCTCATTGTACAGATCAGTAAACTGAGATCCAGAGATGTTTGGGACTTGCCCAGGGTCACACAGAAGTGGTTGAATCCCACTAAGTCATATTCTCTAACTCCAAATTTAATGCTCTTTCTATTGCATCATGTTGCCCCTCCCCCAGATTGTCCTGATTTCAAGGCTGGCTCTACCTCCATTATGCCAGAATGTCTTTTACTGCATGAGAGGGTTAAAAGCAAACTGCTATCTGAGGTTCAGTGGGGGATCATGGAAGACCTCATGGAATTTTTGGAATCCTAAGACTTTTAAAAAGGTTTTTCCTCTAGTTTTCTGATCTTAATTTTTATCTATGCTGAGCTTTAAAGGATGAGTAGGAATTCAACAGAAGACGAGGAAGGCCATTCTAGGCAAATGGCACACTATGAACAAAAGCACAAGATATGCTACAAAGAGTTCATGGAGGGGAAAAAGAAGGAGATAAAGTTAGAAACAGTCATAGGCAATAGGGAAGACCTGAACGTGGTAGAGCAGAAGTAACAATCAGATCTATGCAGAAGAAATATAATTCTGGCAGAAGTATAAAGGATGGGGAGGAGAAAGACTGGAGCAGAAGCTGGAAGACCTGGAAAGAAGTTATTGCAAATGTACGTTGAGTAAGTGTGGGGGAATCAATAGAACTGACTAGAACAGGTGAAAGAGAAAGAAGAATAAAAAATAATCCTGGATTTATAGGGGAGACCAGGTAAATGCTGGTGTCACAACAGAATAAAGAAAAAAGAGCGCAGAAGAGAACTTTAGGGAAGACCTACTTTAAAAGGATGAGGAACAACCTACAGAAAAAGAGGATGAGAGGTCATATGAAGAGAACCAAGCAAATGTGGATGTAAATGTAGCCAAGGCATGTGAAAGTCCATAGCAGTGGAGTAGATCATCAACACCAAGAAATTCAGGGACGTGGAAGAAGATAAGGATGCAAACGGCTATTGGATTCGATAAGTAGGAGGTTACTGTAACCTTGAGAAGCAGTTTCAATAGAACAACGTCAGAATCCTGAGGTCAAGGAATAGGGTAGAAAGTAAGGAAATCAAGGCATAGACCATGGATAATTTTTTTCAAGAAACCTAGCAGTGAAGATGAAAGTTGACTGAGGATAATAGCTGGATAAGATAAAAATAAAAGGATATATGTTTGTGGATAGATATGAAGGAGCCAGTAGAGATGGACAGATTGAAAATACATAAAAGAGAAGAGAGGACTGATGGGTCAAGCTCTTGTAGAAGGAAGGAGGGAGTATGGTCAAGAGCCTTGGGGAAGAATTAGCCAAAGTGAGAAATAGATTACTTTTTTGAGACCAGATGGAAAGAGAATAAAGTAGGCATTGATGCAGAGAAGTTTTGGGGAATGGAGGAGAGTCACTGAGGGAACTCATGTCCACTGCCTTCCATCTTTTCACTGCTTGCCTGCTGAAAGTGTGCTGGAGGGAGTTAAGGGTGACAAGAGAAAAAGAAAAAGCTTATAACTGCTGTGAGAAATGAGACGGGGAATGGTCTAGATTGTTTAAATCACCTGAAAAATTCAGGGGAGACAGAAGATAATGGTAGCGCAATGGCAGGATGGGGTGGCATCCTCTAGTCCTTGGTCAGAGTAGAACCCACAGAATACTAATGTATTTGAGGGCATGCTTTGATGTGCTTTTAAGTGGGACTGGGGAGAAGAGAAGGTGGGAGTGTCCGAATCATAAGAACTTTCTTTTTTATTTATACTGCCACACTCTGGCCACTTCATTCAGAGTTTGGGGAGTCGAGAAAGATGGGAAGGGAGGAAAGGAGAAGAAAAAAGAGAAGAAAACAGAGGAGAGGGACATAGGAGAAGAGGAGAGGAGAACACAGGAGAAGAGAAAAGGAAAGAGGAAGGAGAGGAGAGGATCAGAGCAGCAGAAGAAAAGTGACTAAAGGTGGGGAGAGGAAAGGGGAAGGGAAAGGAGAAGAAAAAGACAAGGAGTATAGAAGAGGAGAGATGAAAAGAGAGAAGGTGAGGACAGTATAAGAGGAGGAGGGTGAGAAGATAGCTAGAGGAGAAGCAACCAAAGGAGAGGAGTTCCATAATCCTTTGTTACCTGACCCTCAACCATTGCTTGCTTGGGAACATGACTATGGTGAGGAAATGAGAGGAACGATCCAGCGAGTGGTGTTCCCCTTGGAGCCAACTCTTAAACCTGATTTAATGCAAAGGGCTGGTCTTCTGGTGAGACAAGGACTGGGTCCTAACAATTACTAGTTATCCAGTGTCCCAGAAGCCTGCAGCAGCAGCAGCCTTCTAGCCAGGAACCATTTTAGCAATTTGTAATACTTTCCAATATTGAAGTCATACTTAGAAACTTTTTCATCACTTTCTGGTCCAAATTGCTATGCAATGAATGCCAATGGTCACTTTCAAACAGATAGTACATTTTTCTGCTCTGAAGGCATATGAGACTGTTTCGGGGAAAAATAAAATTGTCATCAGATGTCTTTCTGTTCTGATGCCAGTACGTTATGGTTTGTAGGGAATTATGTGGGTTGGGTAATTTTATGCATAAAAGAGTTTGTGATCATTTCAAGAATTAAGAAATACTGGGTATATAAATATTTTTGTTTTTACTTCATAAGTATCAGGTTACGTTTGCAATAGATGTGAGCTATCCTCTGTCATTACATTACAAAAAGAAAAAAAGACAATTCTTGGTCTCTTGGGGAAAGCAGAAAGACACAGTTACGAGTAGAGGACAGAATCAATACATGACAGAGATGGTAAAAATAGGTACATAGAGGAAACTGTGGTTTCATGTAGGAGCTTGGAAAGGTTGCCAGAAACCTTGGAAAGAAAAGGGGCACGGGGCCACAATGAAAATGTTCTCTACAGAGAACAGCTTTCATTAGTGTAGCCCCAATCATGTTCGCTTTTAATGTACCACTGGGGTGAATTGTGAAATTACATATTTGGCCTGGCTTCACAATGAGATAGAAAAGATTTATTTAAATGGCAGGCTGGCTCTGTTTGTTATGACTGGATGTATAATTAAGTAAAGCCTTGAAATGCCTGAAAAAATTTTCCTATGTTTTTCATTTTCATTATTCCCCACATGCCTCTAAGCAAATCATGTTATTGACCAGGTTGCTGATACCCACCCCTTTTTCCCTCTCACCCCACTTTCCACCCTCTAACCCCTTCAAAAAGGAAGTTAGTGTCTGAAGCTATATGGCAGGATCAAAATGTATTTAATACAGGATGGGAATGGGCAGAATGAACACTTTTCCAGACATTTTTTGAGGCATTACTGGGGGGATGGAGAAAGGCAGATACTTCTGATATGGGCCTGCAAAGGCTTGTGGATTGCTCTGAGCTGCATCAGATTCATCAAGCTTCCTAATAACTTTCTAAAGCCTTGGACTTAGAAACGCTGTACTTGGGTTGACTCCAGAATTTCCCAGGTTTGAGCTCATCTTCTGTTATTTAACCCAGGTGGTGGCAGAAGAATCTGCATAATTTAGAAATTATCCTTTTCTGTTTTTGAAATCCTTTTGATTTGTAGCCAGAAACATAAATCTGAAATTCCAGAAGATCATCAAGTTGTCATTCAAACAATGGATTTTCTTTGTCACTGCAGGATCATGTTAGTTCCTGACTGTCCCATCCACAACAATTCTGGCACGTCATTTTTGCTTTGGCCCTTTCCCTAACATTGCCATTTGTGCCAGTTTTGGCCAGTCATTCAAGCATTCCAAGATACTACACTGTCTTAGGAGAGGGTGCCTACTCATCCCTCATTTGCACCATCATGCTCACAGTCCTGTCCAAGGAGATGCCTTTCTATCTGGTGACCCTACAAGAATAAACTACTGGTAGCTTGTCCCAATTTAAAATCCCAGACCTTGAAGAGCAGAGGCCCAAAACTCTGATATACCACTTACTCAAATGAATGGGAGTTTTTAAATGAAGGAAAAATTATTTGTAAGACATTTCAGTGTCTTCACTTTCAAAATTGAGTTCCCTTTTTTTAAAATCAGGATATACATTGATATCTATAGCAATGCTTCCAAAGCCTAGTCATGAACAACTTGCCTTTGCAAAAAGTTTTTTTTTTATTTTTTAAATGACAAAGGATCTGAAACTTTATCTATTATACAGTGTTAATAAAAATGTGAAATTTAAAACTGTGTTCTCTTTCCCTCTATTTTTGGACCAATTTATGCCTTAGTGAATAAAAAGAAGTATTTTCTTTAGCCCCTTAGTTCCATGACCATTTACAACTTGGCTGACAAGTGTAGCACTTTGGAGGGAATGCTTGATTTGGAGTTAGATGCCCTAGATTCAAGTTTCACCGCTTCCACTTCACTCTCTTCATGATCTTGGCCAAGTAACCTAAATTCTCTAGGCCTTAGTTTTCCTATTTGTAAAACAGGTGGGGTTGGACTACATGACTTCTGAAGTCACTTCCACCTCTAAATCTATGCTCCTGAGAACTGTGGGGCTTATAGGCAGAGGGTAAATTAGAAAATAACTTCATGGTTTTACTCTCCATTGGCTACATATGTATTATTTTTTTGTGGGGGGGAATGTCTTGTTTTCATTATAGGTGGTGGCTATTGATGTAGACATGGCCTTTTTTGAACCTAAAATGAGGGATATCCTTGAACAAAACTGCACAGGAGATGAAGATTGCAACTTCTTTGACTGTTTTTCAAAGTGTGATCTTAGAATCAACAAATGTGGGGCCCAGCGAGTCAACAGCAACCTGCAGGTAAGTAGCCAGCGGTCCTCACATGGATGGTGTATGGTCCGTTGGCCTGTACACTAGTCTGGGAATTGAGAAATCAGTATTTTCCCTGGAGGCATCTGCTTCTTATTTACCATTTCCAGCTATACAAATTCAAATCACATTGATTGGTAAACATTCCTTTATCTCTATACTAAATAAAAATAGAAACAATGGTGGACATGGGTGGTCAGCTACCTTTTGTTACCTGTCTCAGAGTGTTGAAGCTCAGAATTAGCTATTGGACAGTGAGCTAGAACTGGATTCTATTTTTAGCTCACCCACTGACTATCCATTTAGTTGGCATGAGTAAATCAGATTACTTTTCTGTGCCTCGTTTTCTCCACCTGCTAAATGATGTACAGATAATGAGTGTAGGTCATGTAAATGACAGTAGTCACCTTGGCATGATGACGATGATTACTACCACCATTACTATCACTAACTCACATTTTTGTAGCATTTAATTTTTGCAAAGAGCTTTCCATGTAGTAGCACTGAGAGAGATAGTACAATATTATTGTTTTCCTTTTGTGGATGAGAAAATTGAAGGTTGTGATAGTAGTAGGTCAGGAGAGAAATACTGATAATTTTTTAGAAAGCTATTACCCAAGCATTAGAAAATCTTTTTTACTATTATTGTGGAAGAGATGGAGGGATATGGGCTTGACAGTAGTTTCAGAACTGATTGAAGGCCTAGAGTAGACTTTAGTTACTTCATGACAACTTGGAAGGCACTCAAGTGAAAACCCATGGGGATCTATGCTTGGCTCTGTACTATTAAACATTTTTATGACTACCTTAGATAAAAGCATAGATGATACCCTTACAAACTGGCAGAAGACACAGATCTGGGAAGCATAGCTAACACAATGGTGTTGGAATCAGAATCCAAAAAGATCTTAGCAGGCTAGAACTTTGGGCCAAATCTATTAAGATGAAACACAATAGGAATAAATATAAAATTTTACACTTGGATTAAAAGTAATCAATTTCACAGATACCATATGACATGGGGTGGGAGAGCAGATAGCAGTTCATCTCAGAAAGATCTGAGGGTTTTAGTGAACTTTAAGCTCAACATGAGTTGGAAGTGTTACATAGCAGCTGACAATGCTAATATAGTCTTATACTGGCAGACCATATCTAAAGTAGTCTGTACAATTCCAGATACCACATTTTAGGAAGGATGTTGCTAAGTGGACAGTATCCAGAAGAAGATAACCAGAATGGGTGAAGGACCTCATGATCATGCCATGTCAACTGAAGGAACAAGAGATGTTTAGAAATTTAAATCACATTGGAGAAGAGAAAATTTGGAGAGAGGGCTTGAAAGTATTTGAAAGGTTATCAGAAGAGAAATTAGATTTGATCTACTTGTCCCCATACAACATAATTAGGAGTAATAGGCAGAAGTGGCAGAATGGAAAATCTAATAAAAGTTTATTAAAGTAGAATCTTATGCATTGGGAAGTAGTGTGTTTTTCAGCAGAAGGCTTCAGGTAAAGGCTGAATGATGTCATAAAGGAGGTTGGGTGTGTTAGTTAATGTCTCTGGTTCCTTCTTTCTCCCAGATTCTGTGATTCTCTGAGGTTCTGAATGGGTAAGTGCTTTGCACAAGTTCCACAGAGCTAGTGCTATTTTCTCCGGAACTCATCCATGTTTTCTAACTCCAAATCCAACAATCCTTCCCTTACCCTATTTTCTTAGGTGTCAACAGGACAAAGAAGACCAGGAGATCTATGACCTGAAGTTTAGCTAAGTCATAGAATTCTAATAAATATTATAGGTCTTGACAGGCATAGAGATAAAACGATAAAGCCAGTTAATATCAGGAAGAAAAAGAATAACTGAGATATATGTAAGAAGGTTGTATTTAGAGTTTAGCAAAGAAAAAGAGGACTATGCCTGCCTATACTATGAGAAAGAAGGAAGAAATAGGTCAACAACAATAGCACTGAGCAAAGGTGGTGACCTTTAACCTCAGAGAAGACATATTTTGCTTTTTTGCCCTATTTTTGTGTTTCTTACATATAAGGTGGTCTCTGGAAGCTCTGGTTATTCATTGTGCTCAGAAAGATGTTGAAGCCCTACAGGTACATTCTACTCATCGATAAATAAAAAACCTGGAGAACTATTATACATAACAATAACTCTGTGATGACAAAAATAACTAAAAAGAACTTAAGAATTCTGATCAGCACAACGACCCGCCATGATTTCAGGGGACTGACGGTGCTACATATCGCTCATCTCCTGAGAGAGGTGACGACCTCAGACACAGAAGGAGCCAGACATTTTTGGACATGGTCAATGTGCAAATTGTTTTGCTTGACTATGTTTATTTGTGATAAGGATTTTCTTTCTCTCTTTTTTTTTGTGATGAAGGGAGGGATGGGAGAGAGAGTAAGAAGGAAGGGAGAGAGAATAATGTTTGTTAGTTGAAAAAGGGAAAAGAAAGGTAAGGTTTAATTCATAATGCTAGAGCAAATGGTATTGCTGTTATGCATTCCTTTCAGCCCTTCCATCCGTCACTTAGAAGCTAATGTTACTCAGACTCAGACCTGATGATAGAGGTGGTGTGGCATGGAGGATTAGTGTGACACTGAAGGATCCTCATCTGGAGCTATCCTAGAGCTCTCTTTGTAGAATGTGAGACCTGTGAGGGCACAGATCATTATATTTTAAAAAGTCTTGTTATCTCCATGGTCTAGCACAATTCCTTGCAAATAATAAATGCTTAACAAATATTTGTGGAGCCTGAAATGAATCTGACCACTCTGTGGGGGTAATGCTAGAGAAGATCTTGTAGCTTTGAACTAGAAAAAAATTCCTGAGCCTACCCTAGAATGTATACAAGCCTCTGGGTTGGCCCCAAGAATCCAGAAAGTGGCTTCCCACTTAAGAGGAACTTTAAGTGTCTGACTTAAGTCTCCTGAAGATATTATGGACTGACTTCGTTGGTCTAGAGCCAAAAGAGTTTGGAGACTAAGTTGATGCTTTCCTGGGCATTTGTCAACTTGTAACCTGGAAAAAAAAATGAGACAACAGAAGTCAAAGTTCTTTGTGTTCTATGGAGTAAAGATGTCCTAAAAATCTAAGGCATTACTATCACATAATGCAATAATACCCCTTATAAAATGCTTGGCAAAACTTGAAAGAGCAGTGATCTATGAATAAAAAGAAAGGCTGGTCATTTATTAGGTTTTATAATTCCTTGTCTATTTTCCCCCAAAAGGGAAGAATTAAGAAAAGCATAATCTAACATGGAGCCAGACACATACAAATATAAGCATTTGATTAACCTATGGAAAACTAGAGAAAGGATTCATTATTTAATAAATATATTTGGAAAAACTGGTGGGAATATGGTGGGAAACAAATTTAAACTCAAATCTCATACCACAATCAATTCCATTTGGGTCACAGTTAAACTTCCAAAAACTCAATGATAAAAAGATGGACGAAAGTAGAACAACATAGTTATCTCAATTGTGCAGAAAAGATGACTTTTTATCTATTAAAGAAATAGAATAAATGTGTTTGCATAAAAATAAAAGAAAAACTTCTTGCAACAAAAAACAACATAGCCCAAAGCAAACAAAACCCCCCAGTTTTGGGAGATATTATTGCAGATATAAAAGATAAAAGCTTGACATCTAATATTTATAAGAACATTTTAAAATATCCAAAGGCATTACCAAGTCCCTTGTAGATAAATGGTCAAAAAATATGAATAGCTTATAAAAGTGAAAACATGTATTTTAAATGTGTTGTTTTGCAAATTGTAGGCATTTAATAAATGTGTATCTGAATTGAATCTATTAAAAAAGTTCAACCTCAATAATGGAAGAAATTAAAACAACTTTCAAATTTTCAAAAATTATTAAAAAGAAATGAAATTTAATGCTGATGAGAATGTAGGGAAATAGTTACACCTATTCATTAGTAGAATTACAAATTAGTGGAACCTTTCTGGAAAGCAATCTGATAGCAACAAGCAAACATTACATAAAGGATCATATTTTTTTATCCAAACATTTTATAATTGAGAATATGCTGTGAGAAAACTATTTTAAAATTCTGTTTTCTAAAAAAATATTTTTCAAAGATCTATATTAACATTATTCATAATTACAAAAAATTGGAAATAACCTAAATATTCAACAACAGAGAAATGGTTAAATAAATTGTGGTACTTTGATATAATGAATCCTATCTTACAATAAAGACTAATAAAAATAAGGGAGATGAAATATGAAAGAAGGGTATGAAATTTGCAAAATCAAGTAAGTAGGACCTGAAACAGCACAACATGCACTATGATTAGATAAAAGAAAAAATGAATAAGAATGAATGGAAAGAAGAAACTGGTGGAAACTCAGAAGAAGGAACAGACATTTTGTTATGGATAAGCTCTATGCTGAAATTCATTTGTTTAAAGGCAAATTGTCATGAAGAAAGTTCAGTTGATTTTACTGATGTTTAATATTAAATTTATAATAAATCATGAAAAGAAAAGCGTAGACCATTTTTCTAACTGATAATTTAATATTCTATGCTATCAGTGAAGACTATGACCACTGCATGGTAGTGTCATCAATTACATTTCTGGCTCTTCCAACAACCTTTCTCTAGACCAGTGCTCCCCTAAATGCCTTTCCCATGTGACCCTACCTTCTTTCTTGGGCACTCTAGGCTATTTTGACAGTAGCTATACCTATGCAGTGAAGACCTCTCTGTTCCTTTTTTTCTTTTATGAAATGCCAATTTCCATTTACTCATCTATAAGGAAGGGGGATCTGAATTTCCTACTTCATACATATGGAACTGTCTCTGAGGCATAGGTTGTTTTAGTGTTTAGAATTGTTTGAGTTCCAAACAAGAATACCCTCATTAAGATATTAGGATTCATATATATATATATATATATATAAATATAATATTATATTATATTAGAAAGGTGCTGCAAAACTCAGATATTATCCTCAGCCAATAAAGTTAACCTCTTCTCCTCTTTTTCCTTAGGTTATCTGTGACAAAATATTCCGACACTGGTTTCCTTCCAATTTCAGAAGCTCTGCCATCACTTTACAGCTCCAGGAGCAGTTACAGAAGGCTGTGCATGATTGTGCAGATCCTGGAATCCCAGAAACGTCCCACCACCCAAGAGTATCTCCCAACTCTTTCTCTGAACTATACCGATTGCTTCAAGCTACACAAAGAGAACTTCAGAAATCAGAGGATTAGATTTTTCCAATGACTCTGTACTGTTTCCCTTGCATTTGTTTATTACAAGTTATATATTAGTATTTTTTGTTTTTCATTTTTGTTTTTTTTAACTATGCAAAATGAAAGATCCATGAAGATGTTATGGATATTATCATGGCTCTTTGAAGTGTGAAATTGCCTTATGTTATTTCAGCCCCAGCTCTGGCCTTTTTGATTTGTACTTCCCTCCATTCTGTCTCTTGCCTAGTTTGATTTACCTAAGCTGTTTGAAGGACAGGATGATACATGTAAACACTGGCTCTGGGGTCAGAAAGGAAGTGTGGAAGAGTGGGCACAAAGATAACTTTGGTTTGGGGGGGCACTCAGTTGGTAAGCAGCCAAAATCTGTCTCTGAAGAGAATGGTAGACACCCTTTGGTTTTCTCCGATACCACACAAGGAGAAACTTTAACTCTATGCTGTCATTTACAGTAAAAAGCAATAGCACTAAAAAAGGTGTTGGATATATGTAGGGTTTGCCAACCCTCTGCAGCTCTCATTGCTCAGTGATCAACTAAGCAAGCAAAGGGTAATCAGTTTGTGCTAGAGTGAAAAGTTTTACCCAAATTTGGGGAAAAAAGTGGTACCTTCAAGGAACAGAGATTGTGTTGGAGAGCAAATAATCTATCATTGTTATTCTACAGTGTCTGTCATTTTGTGAAAGAGTCTTCCATGAATGAATGAAAAGGCATCTGTTAAGGGCTTATTGTCTCTTTGCTAATCTTGGATTTCTGCTTCCTGATAACCATTTTTTCTTCTGTCCTTCCCAGTGCAGAGATCATACTTTTTGAAGGAAGAAGCAAAAGCAAAAGGAAATGAATAATTTGGCCATCACTATGGACCATTAACATCATCTCATTCAAGCCCTGTGCTTTCCTTGATCTTTCTCTTTTTTCAACACATTTTTTTTTTTTTGTGGTAAACCTTATTGGTCTCATTAGCATTCATCACTAGTTTGGCTCACTTGGGGTTTTATCATTACCGACACTATTTCTTTGGAACCATATTAGTCCTTATATCCATTGAAGGGCAGTTACTTGCCTTTGCTTCTGTCTTCATCTAGGCACTCACTACGTGTCAGATACTATGCCAGGTGCTGGGGATATTTAAAACACAAAATAACTCTTGACCTTAAGGAGAATGCCTTTTAAAAATCTGAATTATTTGATGAGTTCCTTATGCCACCACCTCAGCCTTGCCTCTTATACTTTTCACCAAATCCATGGTTGTGTCTTCAGAATTTCTTTCATGAGAACTTCTTCTTGGGCAAATTCCCCAGTAAAATATTAGGCCACTGGATCCTAGCAATGCTTTCTCTGACCTTTATGAAATATGTTCTTTCCAAGTCCAGGGCACAGACTTTTTTCTCCTTTTCAAACATACTATAATGGAATGCATGCTTGCTTCTACATTTCCATTGTTTCTATTTCCATAATTTCCTGTTCCTTCCTCAACATTTTGAAGGATGAAATCATCATTAAAGTAAATCACAAACATCAGTTGCTTTGCTTTTGGCATAAGAGGTGGTGTTGCATAGTGGATGGCCTCAAAGTAAAGAAAACCATTGACACATACTGGCTATGTAACACTGGAAAGTTCCCTTCTCTCACTGAGCTAAACAAATTTCTAAGACTATAAGTTGAAGAGAAGGGGCTAACCTACATGAGTAGAGGCAGTCACCTTACCTAGGACTTACCTAATACCATAAAATACCATAAAATTACAGATCTAGTACCTAGTCTATCAGTTTTGGGCAGAGAGAGAGTTCCAACAGAAATCTAGAGAATTGAAATCTTTCATCACAATAATACTATGCTTTGATGCCAATTCCGAATCTAATTCTTCCTTCTATTCTAATTGTGTATAGTAAATTCTTATGACAGTATTTCTTCTGCTTCTTTCTGCATTACTCAAATAACTTATAGAATTTTTCCCCTGTGATTCCCAGATTTAATAATTTATATATGTCTTTTAAATATGTAACATGATATCAACATTCTTTTTTTATCTATAACTGCTCTTTTTGAGAAAGATATTCTCTTCTATTTTCCAGTCATAAATCCTATCCCCTCAAGTTTCAGTGATAATTATGAGGTCAAATATGGCTCTTTGTATTAAAATCTTTGTTTACACTACTTATTACCCATATGTTGTTCATTTGTACATACATACCTGAGGCCATGGGTTTTATTGCTGGCTCTCTTCTTGGACATTGTTTCTTACAAATTACTGATTCTCTCTTATATTATTCTTCTATGTTCTATGTTATGTAGTAAGAGGTTTGGATGAACAATTGAGGCTTTTTTCTTCCTCTTCCCTTTCCAGCTGAAATATTCTGTGTATGTGTATGTACATTTTAACCCCTAAGCCCTTGTTCGGTACACTCCATCCCTAGCCAAGAGACTATCATTCTTAAATTTCAAGTGGTCATCCTGAAATCCAAATTCTATCTTCAAATAATGCCTTTTTAGCCAAGATGTTCATTTCTAAAATCAATCATTGTCCTTTGAATTTTTTGCCTTCAAGCAGTAATAGTGTGTGCAAAGCGGTAAATGTGTGCCAAAAGTCTTCAGGGCGGTTTGTTTTTCTTTGTAAACCCGTGACTTTGTAATACTTTTTAGGTTCCTTCTGGCTCTATCATTTGACACCACATCAATCACCAGCAATTGGTAGTAATCATTTGTAATTTGGACAGCTCCTATCTATTACATTCTGGCCACATGCCTATGGAAGATGATAGACCTATTATTTATATTAGGTTGACAGCTATTTCAGAACCTCTCAGAAGGGAGTTACCAGCCACTACTACTTTCCTCTGAGTTGGATTATAAGATACTTGTTAAGACCTATGGAGCTCTATCATCATTTATTAGAGAGAGAGAGAAAAAAAAAAAAGCTGTTTTTTCCAGAGATGGTCCAGTTTCCTGCTAAAGGGACATACTCATTTCTATTACTTAATTCCAAATGGTCAACAGCCGTGGTTGTGTTCTTCCTCACCCATGACACTTTTCCACCTGAGCATTCCCCTTTACATCTTCTTATTCTTTCTTTTCTTTATTTCCTCCTTTCTTTTAAGGAGTACTTCATTTGCCTGGCTAATCTGGAGAGGAGAAATTTGTCCCACCAGCCCTTTAATTTTCTCCTGAAGGATAGAAGCTAATATGTACTTTCAACATACACATGCTACCTGCTATTGACAGAAATACAAACATAGCACATTCTCTGCAAGTCACTGCAAAATTTTCTCCATATGTATTTGAAAGCAAGATCCACAGCACTTCGCTTTGTTCTCAGTTCCTCCTTTGGTCAATCCTTGTCTTCATTTGCTGAGGCAAACTGCTATTTGAGATGACTGTTTATTGCTCTCAGGGCTTAGAGAATGGGAACTCCTAAACATGCCTGAATTTACTTCAGATAGGATTCATATCAATTTTTTTTGGAATTGGATAATTCAGTCTTTAATCGGTAGTTAGCATGTTCTAGCCATGCCCTAATGCAAACAAAAGCCAAATGTCTAATTAGATCGGTTTGTCTTGTTCCACCTTGCCTGGATATCTCCTTATACAGTTTCTCTGTCCCTGTGTGTGCTTGTCAGGGTGAGGAGAGGAGCAATGAAACTAAATATATTTAGTATACAGTGAACGCAAGACACCGCACACAAGCATATAAAAACACGTAGAATCCATTTTCTGAGAATCTAGTTTTCTAATTAGAGCTGCCTACATTTTTCCACCTTACCACTGATCTGCACATCTCTCTGGGTAAGTGCTATTTTCTAGGGCTGCAGGATTTTTCTTAAATTGGAAAGGGAAGATAATTTCTTCTGTTTATGTTTGCTACATTTTGTGGCAAATACATTTCTAAACAAATAATTTTTTTGGTAATTACACACCTACACTACTAAAAGGAAAACGAGACAAAATGTTACTCATCTAAACGGGACTATTAAAGGATATTTTTAACACTTTATTAAGGCCGTAGGGGGGCTAGAAATTGGAGTTGCTGCACCTTTTCAAGGCATACAGTGACAAGACTTTTCAGATTTTCCTTTTTATGCAGAAGAGGTCTCATCTCTGACTTACGTCAGTGAAGATTCACCAGTCTCCCCCACTTTTCTGGGATTCTAGGGCAGTTATTGGTGGGGAAACAAGATGTTATCTCTGTTCCCAGAGCTATGCTTTGGGATATTTTTAGCATTATAATTGACTAATGAAGAAAGAAATATCAAATTAATAAGAATATAGCTCAGTTTGAGTCAAGTCTAGTTGAGTTGATAGAAACAAGTGGACAGTACGTGATAGAAAAGCATGGCTATTTCTAGTTCAAGTATTTCTAGTTTCAAGGGGAGAGATCTTGGCTCCCTCCATGGCTAGCTTTATAAATTTTTTGAAAGTGTTCTCACAGAGATAGGGGCTTGTTCTCATGGCCTTGGCTAGACTCTGTGAAACATTAATCTGTAAATTTCCCAGGGCCCAGAGGGTCATGCCTCCGCACAGGTGGTCATTAGCTCACGAGGACCCTCATGGCAAAACAAAGAACAGAGGTGCTGTTTATTTTACTCATGACCTTAATTTCAGACTTAACATTAACCTATCCTGAACCAATCTCTAGATTCTAAAGAAGGGGCTCTTAACTTTTCTTGGTTTATAGAACTATAGCCTTCTGATGAAAGCTGCCGATCCCTTCTTAGAATAATGTTTACGAATGCACCAAGTAAAAAACATACGATTATGCTGGAAGATAATTGTCAGTTAAGAACCTCTGCTCTAAAGCAAGTTATAGGGACAGAAAACAGGTTAACATTCACTCACGGACCTTTTCCATATTTTATATGTGTGTGTGTGTGTGTGTGTGTGTGTGTGTGTGTGTACCTTTATAAATCTCTTGCTTATGTGAGATGAACCAACAGGTAACTACAAATGTGTATGTATCTATCTATATATTTTCTAGGTAGCAATGCCACTTCAATATATTCACAAAGGAAATCTAGCACTTAACAGTTTAAAAAAGTCCTAAATAGAAAGCATATCCTCATCTTCCTTACAGGAGGGATCATTAGAGCTTCAAACCACATGTAAAATCAATTGAAATCATCATAATTTATCTGATTCTACTACATTTCCTCTACTTCCCTGTCTGTCATCTCTGATTAATCCTCGTACCATTGTACTGAATTTTCTCACCATTCTGATCAGTCTGCTCTGGGAACCTTTCAGCTTGTCAGTGTCCTTCCTTAAAGTGCTATGCACAGACCTGCACACAATATCTCAGAGTGTTCCAGCCAGGCAATGGGAGAACAATTGACTGAAGATGAAAGAGGTCCCTAGTTCAAAAGCAGATGCTTTCCTTAAGTCCTTAAGTGGAAGCATGGCATGATGGAAAGAGCAGTGGCTTTAGAAAGCATTTGAGCTCAGATCCTAATTCTGCTGAGGACCCTTTCAAGGTTGGTCATTCACTTCTCTGGCTTCAGTTTCCTTAACTTCTAAAATGAAGGAGCTCCACAAGAGGATCTCTTAGATATCTTCCATCTATGAATCGATGATCCTGTGACTTTCATCTCCCTTATTCTGGACATGATATTTCATTAATGCAGCTCAAGATGATGAGAGTTCTTTTGGTTGCTGTATCACACTTCTAGTTCATACTGAGTCTAAAATCCAATAAAATCCCTAGATAGTCTTCTCAAGAACTGAAAAGGCAACATCACAGCTATATACTTGAATTTTTAATCACAAGTGCTGTATCCCTCACTGAAATAGATCTACGATCAGTTTGATGTTCTTTCTAACAATGCAGATCACAGCCCATATAAGCGCTTACAACCCAGTGATTCTTTAACATTTTCTCTCATACAAGTTTTTAGTTCCAAGAGGGCAGGGATTTTGTTTTTATTTATATATTTATCTCCAGCATTTAGCACAGTGCCTGGGACATAAAAGGTACTTAATAAATATTTATTGACTCACTGACTGACGTTTGCCACATATGGTTCACGCAAGGTGATTATTGACATTAAAAGGATAGGTCTTTGTTTCTGGGAGAAGTCTGAGGTTCTTAAAAGAGCTTCACAACTTCCTAAAGGCAATCCAGTCCTCTCTTTACATCCTATTTAGTCCTGTGTAATTCTATATGACTATGTATATTCAGGTGTCCATACGTATACACATAATGATGTACATATAAATTTTATATATATATTTAGAGAGTGAGAGGGAGAGAGAGACACACACACACACACACACATACTCACTGATCGATAAGTTCTATGGATTATTCATCTGACCACTTGTCATCATTCACTACATTTTTCCTGTGTGAACAGTCAGTTAAACCTGCTTCGAATAAGGAAAAATCTCTTCTAGGACATCATGCATTATTTCAGTACAAACCAGTATAATGTATTCTAAAAACAGGTACATTTGGACAACTTCGCCATGCATAGAGAAGGCCTTTTCAACCTGGACTCTGTGCTGGATCTCCTTCAAAGGGGAAGAACATATTTTTGAACAATGTCTCCAAGTTTTAGTCTAATGTGATGTTTATGATAAGAATGTCACTGAACAAGTACATTTGTCATATATTTCAGGGGATACTGAATGGTTTTAATGTATTGAGGGGAGATTTCTTATTGAGAGAAAGCCTTTAAGGTGAGGGTTTGAATTGAAAACTTTTTTATAATCAATAAACAATATAACATAGTAGGATCTTATATTTTTCACATCTTCCAGGCAATTGTGTGATGGTAAAGATGAAGTCCAGTGCACATTATTCCTTATGAAAACCTGCCTTTTTCCTATTAATACCTCAAAAAAGGATGCCTCTGATGTACATGGAGATGATTCTGATAAAACTTTTATATAGTTGGGAAAGTAGGTTGGCCTTTGTCAATATTCTCTGTTATCATTTCTGAGAGTGTTAATACAGTCTGAATTTTTTTCCCATACCTTTGGTATCTTCCTCTCCCTCAAAGTTTTTGCAAATCAGTTATGCAGTTTTGCAAATCACTTTCTACACAGATCTCCTCTACATGTGTATAATCCACCAGCTTTTTCTATCTTCCTTTTAGTGGTATTTCTATCTTCTCTACAAGCCCATCTGAAACTGGGTTATTAGAGTTCAAGCATGATGGCCTTAACTGTCCTTGACAGTAAAAAAAAAAAGTTCGGTATAAAAATTTATTGTTGACTTCAGTCAGTCAACAAGTATTTATTAAGTGCCAGTTATGTTCCACGCTCTGTGCTAAGTACTGGGGATACAAAGAAAGGAGAAAGGACAGTTCCTTATCTCAAGAAGCTCATCATCTAATGAAAGACACAACAATGAAAACAATGATGTATAAGCAAGATACACACAGGGTAAATTGAAGATAGTCAACAATCTGGGAAGAAAGTCAAGGAATACAGGAGGTGAAATTGAGAAAGGGAAGAGTTTCAAGAATGGAGGGCAGCAAATGAAAATGCTCAGAGCCTGGAAATGGAGTGTCTTGTGTATGGAGTTTGGTGTCACTGGATCACGGAGTATGTGGGGAGAGTGAGGTGTAAAAAGATTGAAAGGTAGGAGGGGGAAAACTTTGAATATGAAACAGAGGAATTTATATTGATCCTGGAAGTGATATGGAGTTTTCTGAAGGAGGGGAAGATAATATGGTAAGATTTGAACTTTTGGACAATTCATTTGACAAAAAGGATGACCTGGAATGGAGAAAGATGAATCAGGGAGACAAATCAAAAGTCTGTTGTAATAATCCAAGGTGATAAGGGCCTGAACCAGGTTGTAGCAGTGTCACAGAAGAGAAAAGGGGCATAGGAGAGAAATGCTATGAAGGTAAAACCAATAGGATTTGGCAACAGATTGGATATGGGGTGAAAGAAAGAGATGAGTTGAAAATGACATTTAGGTTGTAAGTTTAGGGGACTGGAAGGATGATGGTGCCCTTGATAGTAAAAGGGAAATTTGAAAAGAAGGGGGGTAAATTTGGGGGGGAAGATAATGAGTTTTGGACAAGCTGAACTTGTCCAAAGATAACTACAAAACATGCAATTGATAAGATATCTACAAAGCATGCAGTTCAAGATGGCTAACAGGCAGTTGGACATGAAAGACTAGAGGTCGGGAGAGAGATTGGGGCTGGACAAAATAGCTGAGAATCATCTGCATAGAGATGATAATTGAATCTGTGGGGGATAAAATGATCCCCAAGCTAAATAATACAGAAAGTGAAGAAAAGAATGCCTAAGAAAGAGTTCTGGGGGACCTCATCATTAATGGGCATGACATAGCTAAAACTATCAGAAGAGACAGAGAGGGAGCATTCAGAGAAGTAAGAGGAGAATCAGGAGAGAGAAGTTTGAAAATCTAGAGAGAAGAGGGTGATTGAAGTATCAAAGATTGTAGAAACGTAAAGAAGAGCAAGAAAAGGCCATTAGCACTACAGACTGAACTATTTTGGTGATAAAGAGCATTGCTAACTTTGGTGAAAGCAGTGATGAGGTTGGAAGTCAGAATCCAGAAAATTAAGTAAAGGATAAAAGGAAAGAAAATGGAGATACCTATTGTAGACAATCTTCTCAAGGAGTTTAGTCACCGAAGGGAGGGAATATATGGAGAAGTGGACAGATCAAACGAAAGTCAGGAAGCAGCCAATGGACAGGGAGAAATTGAAGATAAGTGAGAGAGCAGAAATGATACTAGAAGCAATCTGCTAGAAGACAGGATAGAATGAGATCACTTGTGCATGCAGGGAGGGAGAAGGGCCACTTCTTTTCCTGACAGAGGGATTAAGAAGATTGTGGGGGCCAAGTCTTTAAGTGTTCAGTAAGCATGCACATACTTCCTCTTTTTCCAGCTGGAATCATGGTGGCCATAGAAGAAAAGAAGCTACCATCTGCTCCAGAATCCCTTCTGAAAAAGTGAAAGGTTTTCGTGATACTGAAAGCCAAACACTTGAAGAAGAAGATGGCTATAAAAATGTTCTGTAAAATACAGAGAAAGTTATCTTGGAAAAAGCTAAACCTATCACAGGGAGTACAGACAGATGTACAGAAGTGAAATCCGGCTGGCTAGAATGGCACGAAAAGCTGGCACCTACTATGTATCTGCTGAACCCAAGTTAGCTTTTGTAATCAGAATCAGAGGTATCAATGGTGTTAGCCCAAAGGTCCAAAGCATTGCGGCTTCTTCGTCTTTGCCAAATCTTCAATGGCACTTTTGTTAAACTTAACAAGGCTTCCATTACCATGTTGAGGATTGTGGAACCATACATTGCATGGGGTCACCCAAACCTGAAGTCTGTGAATGATTTGATTTATAAACATAGTTATGGCAAGATCAAGAAACAGAGAATTACCCTCATGGATAATGCCCTTATTGCAAAATCTCCTGGTAAATATGGAATTATCTCTTGATCCATGAAATCTACAGTGCTGGCAAGCACTTCAAAGCTGTCAGTCAACAACTTCCTGTAGCCCTTCAAATTATCTTCTCCAAGAGGTGGAATGAAGAAAAAGATTACACACTTTGTGCAAAGTAGAGATGCTGGTAACAGGGAACACCAGATCAACAGGCTTAATAGAAGAATGAACTAAAGGCCTCTGCCATGATTATTTTTCTAATGGTCTGTTAATAAAAATGCCTGTGACAAAAAAAATAAAGATTGTGGGGACAGGCAACTGAATGGTGGTGTGGGAAGGAAGGGAAAAAAGGGGGTTCTTAGTGAATAACTTCAAGTTTCAGTCAGCATGGTTTCATGATTTTCTCCAACTTCATTCAGCATCACGTAAGTAAGAGTGAAGGGAGTGGGTGGTGAGAATAATCTAAGGCTGAGGTTTTGTGAGGCAAGATGGATGATAGAGTGAGAGGAAGACTAAATAGAAGAGAACAGTGTAGAATTGACCTGGTTCACCAAGGGATCAGGATGGGCAAGGAAGGAAAGTGTAGCTGGTATAGGGAGTGATAACCTGCAAAAGAACTAAGGGGTAGAGGGCTAAGATGTCACATTGAGGATGAAGAGCAGGTTTGACATTGCAAGCCAAAGGTAGCTGGGGCATGACAATAGACCGTGATCAAATAAGAGAATTTCAGAGTTTATGAACATGGAAGTGGTACATTTAGAGATGTTGTAAAATCAAGGGTATGACTATCTAGCTAAGGTGTAATAGAGTAGGTCATGGGAAATGAGTACAGTGAAGAACTAGGATGTCAGGGTATTGGTCAGAGTAGCTATATATATATGTGGGTGTATGCACACACACACATACACACACACACACACAGACATATGTATGTGTATATGTACTGAAATCACCAAGTGTGAGCGTAGGAGTTGAGAAGCAGGGAAAGATGGAGTCAGGCACGAAACTTATTATGAGAAAAAAAGAAGCGTTCTACAAGTCAGTAGATAATAGTCACGGGAATTTTGATTGGGTGGTAGATATGGATTGAGTGAACCCCCAAAAAAGAGAGGTTACTGAGTGATTGTGGTAGAAAGAGAACTTGAAGGAGTTAGAAGTATTCTAATTCTCCCATTTTAACCAGTATATGCCAGAGCAAGTGAAGAGTGTCCAGGAAAGATATTTCATTGTGGGGAGCAAGGACGCAGTAAGAGCCAGAAGATGGAAGGAGTGGGAAAGGATCATTTAAGATGAAATAAGTTGTTGCCTGTAGAGCAGGGGTGTCACGTCTCCATCTTCACCTCCACCATCCACTCTCTTCACTCTTACAGGCTACTGAATGAAGCTGAGAATATCATGAAATGGGAGGGACAGGTAGATCTGGAGCGGGAAGCTGAGGTGGGGCCAGTTTGAGTGAGATGGAAGAAGACAGCAGCCAGTCAGAGGGACAGTGGACTGAGTTAGAATAATAGCTTGGGATGCACAGTCACCGCAATGGGGAGGAGTTTGTTAGCAGGAGTTTGTCAGTCATTGCAGAACGCATCTGGGTAGGTAATCAATATTACTAGGGGTTTGGTTACTTTGCTAGGATGGAGTCCTCTCAGGGTTTTAGGCAGCTTAGAAGAGAAGATGAAGAGGAGTCGCTGATTGAATGAAGATTTGTTCAATTCCAGCCCTCTTTTGCTCAAGACTTCTACATTTTTCTCCCATTTGTTTCCCCTCCATTTTCATCCTTAAATGTCCTTGTGACAATTTTGCTTAGTTGAATCGATCACTGAACTCTCTTTAAATTGTTTAATTCAAATTATCTGTGTCATCTATTTCTACTTTATGAGGCAATACTACTTATAATTTTCCATTCTCTGTCTCTGAAAGATTTTATAAATTATTAGATGGACAAAATCAGTGTTGCCTTTGGCTTCCATCTCTCTATACTTGGCAAGTAAGTAAAACAGCTGATGTGCTTTTAAGACTCTTTTGGTCTTTTTGATATGGGAGTTGATTTACAGCCATACATTTTTATATAAAATTATCTTAATTGGTGTTGATATTATTTATAGCATCAGTTTCCATTTTTCATTATAAGTAGATTGTTTTAATAGATTAGACTTCATTGTTTCAATTTGTATGTTACATTTTTCCTCATTTATCTTGAGAATGAATGGTCAATTTCTTCTGGTCAATCTCTCCCTCCCCCCACCTTGGACTCAGACTTTTGGATGGGTTTCCATGGGAACAGCTATCTCTTTGTGTTCAAGGGAATCTTGTGAGCATACATTCCCAAAATTATAGTTCATGAACCCTCACCAGTGCACTTACCTTTAAAAGTCAGATTCTTGATACAACTAACTCAAGCCAAAGGTATTTACTAAGATAGGATAGTAAGAATAGCGGCTACAAAACATTTCCCCATAAGCCTGGGATGCAGTCTTCCAGAAATAGTAATAGCTACCATTTCCATAGATCTTTAAGGTTTACAAAACACTTTACATATGGTATTTCATTTGAACCTCACAACAACCCTGTGAAGTAGGCGTTATTATTATCTTCATTTTAGATGAGGAAATTGGGACTGAGAGAGATTAAGTGACTTGTTCAGCATCATATAACTAGTAAATGAGGCAGGACTGAATCAAATTTTCCTTCTATGAGGACAGCATTCCATACCTACTTGCTGTACAGAATCAGTGAAGAAGAATGGGAACAAATTTAAGAGTATCTTGGTAGCCAGGCAATACATGGGGAACACGTAGCCAAGACAACTCATGCCTCTGGTACTATACAACTCCTATGTGCTTTCTTTTCTTCTGATGTCCTCATTCTGTTCCCTACTGACTGTAGCATATTTGTTAGCGATGTCACTTGGCTAGGTGCCCTGGGCTTGCTTCTTTTGACTTTTAGGGTTAATTCTCTCTTGAATCTATAGATGACTTCAGAGCAGCCTCTACTGCTCTTAAAAGTTAGTTTCTTCCTCTATAGCACAGCACTTTATAAATGCTTAATCAATCACTTAAATGATATATAGGCAATTATCTTTTAAAATGCTAGGGTCACATTCCTTGAAACTAATTTCAAGTCTCTAGAATTGGAAAGCTAGCTTTACAAAGGTTACCAGTGGCATGACCAATCTTCAGTTAGTCAATGGAAAGCTGCCTTTCCATTTCTTCAGGAAAAATGTTTTCATACTTTGTGAGAAGTAACAGAATGTAGCTACATCTTTGTGCTCTGTTTAACACATTAAGACTTCATTGTCTCTGCTTTCTGCACATTATCTTCTTTAATAACTTAGGCTCATTGCTTTAGAACTAGGTGAAGGGAGAAGTAAATTGATCAGGAATGTCCTGGTCAACCAATCCTCCCTCCCCACACTTGAATTTTAAAAATTGGAATCTAATTTAAAAAATTAGCAAGTATTCATTCTCTCTTTCCAACTCCCTCTCCAATTAAACAAAGAAAAATAAAAACCTTAACACATACGTATGTATGTATGTACACATGTATATAGTCAAGCAAAACAAATTCCCTCACTCACCCTGCCCATGCCCCAAAATGTACATCTTATTCTGTATTTTGAGTCCTTTACTTCTCTATCACAAGGGATGCATGCTGCATCTTTGGTCTTTTATCACTATAGTTTGTTATTGCATTGATCAGGTTTATGAAGTTTTTCAGAATTGTTTTTCTTTATAATGTTTGTGTCTACCATTTACATTTATGATTTTTTTTTGCTAGTTTTAGCAAGCTTTTACAATCTGTTAAGAACTTTTGGATTCTGGCACTGTTCTCCAATTTATTAGCTTGGATACATTTTATCCACAAATTTGATAAGCACACCACTTATATTTTCATGAAAGTAATTAATAAAAATATTGTTCAGGACAATCCTACTGAAAGATTTTCCATCCTCCAGGAGACCTTCCTTCAGTAAATTATACTCTTTGTGTCCAATCAAACCAATTCCAAACCCAACTAACTTCTTTACCTTTGCTCCTAGCTTAATCCCTTGTTTCCTAGATCAGCATTTTGGGTCCCATCAATATATTATAAGTTGTAAAGTTTTCTATGGATAAATTATTTGAAAATTTCTGCTCTGATCAGCTTCATAATTAGCACCTTTTGTATTGAAGAATGTTTAACAAATATAAATTTGGCAAACATTTCTATAAAGCCAGATTAAATGGTATAAAGGAGGGTTATTGCCAGGAGTGAACGTAACAGTTTATTGTTCTTTTGAAAACTAGAGAAGAAGGATTAACTTGGATTTTTAAGATCCCATCAGGAATAAAGCTAATGATCACTGAAAAATATGATCACTTTGCTCAAGTATTGATGATAATACTGTCCCCTGGGCCTCTCAATGTGACACCCTGAAAGCTGTGTCCACTCTAATCATCTATTTAAATCTATAGCTCATAAACCTCCATCTGATGTATCTCTTTTACAAGACCAAACCAGAGGACACCTGAGTTCAAAATTATTTAATTAAGCAGAATAGTAGGGTATTAACAAGGAGTGAAATAAAACAGCAAATGCTACCTGATACCCAGATGACTATCTCCCACATCTCAAGTGCTATTTCAAACCAGCTCCCTATTCCATTTCTAATGTGCTTCCAACACAGCAGTACAGGGACACAATAGAAAGTTTAGACTTATGGTGCTCAAGGTAGAAACTGTGCTGTATAATCATCTCCATTTCACTCTTGTCCCACAAAGGGAAGTACATGCTAAAGACTCTGGTTGTGACCCACAGTTACCATCGGCATCTAGACAAGATGTGAAAGTTCATTTATGCCCAAATAAGTCTGCACATGCTTTATCTCCCTGTACATGACCCCCCGCTTTCATTTCTACGCTGTTCCAGTTTCTTAGTCATCCAACATCTTTCCATCTTTGCGTGCATCATGATCTTGGTGAAGATACCATTACTTTCCATCCCCCTCCTGTTCTGCTTCTTGTCCTTCTGAGTGGACTATCCTAAAATATTCCCCTATGTCACACTAGATTCTGCTCTTAAGACTATTATAGATTCTTATTTTAAATGTCACATGTGAAAAATACAGCCAGACAACTAGAATTGTGACAGGAAAGGAGGTGCCAAGTTATGGAAACCCATGCACAACCTTTTGAATGATACAGTATGGACACTTTTTTTTTTTATATTTTATTTTTTTTTTAATGTTTTACAATCATTTCCTTAAAGTTAAGATTTTATCCCCCCCCACCCTTCCCCCCAATACCCCCCCTCCCTCCCCATGACAGCATACAATTCTGTTTAGGTTCTACATATACTTTCCTATTGAGCACATTTTCACTATATTCATGCTACGTAGTCGAACTAAAATAAAATGGAAGAAATCATATAACAAATCAAAACATAATATACTGAAACCCACCCACACACAAACATGATCTGCTACATTCTGCAAATGACTTCCACATTTCTTTCTCTGAGTGTGGAAGGCATTTTGCCTTAGAAGAACGACATTAGGATTTTTTTTTTTCTCAGTAAGTTCTTGTGTTATTACAAAGCTCGAAGTCTACCAGAAAAAACTCTCGCACACTGTGGTCGTTGCTGTGCACAAAGTCCTCCTGGTTCTGCTCCTTTCGCTCAGCATCAGATCATATAAGTCCTTTGAGGCCTCCCTGAAGTCTTCTTGTTCATCATTTCTTATGGCACAATAGTACTCCATTACATTCATATACCATAATTTATTCAGCCATTCCCCAATTGATGGGCATTCCCTTGACTTCCAGTTTTTGGCTACCACAAAGAGTGCTGCTATAAATATTTTTGTACACGTGGGACCCTTTCCCGTTTTTATAATCTCTTGGGGATACAGTCCTAGTAGCGATATTTCTGGGTCAAAGGGTATGCACATTTTTGTAGCCCTTTGGGCATAGTTCCAAACCGTTCTCCAGAAGGGTTGGATGATCTCACAGCTCCACCAACAATGAATTAGTGTTCCAACTCTCCCACATCCTCTCCAGCATTTATCATTTTCTTGTTCTGTCATGTTTGCCAATCTTACAGGTGTGATGTGGTACCTCAGAGTTGTTTTGATTTGCATCTCTCTAATCAATAGTGATTTAGAGCACTTTTTCATATGATTATAGATATCTTTGATTTCTTCCCCTGAAAATTGCTTGTTCATATCCTTTGACCATTTATCAATTGGAGAATGACTTGTATGGTTATATATTTGAGTCAGTTCTCTATATATTCTAGAAATGAGGCCTTTATCCCCGAGCTTAGCTGTAAAAATTTTTTCCCAGTTTACTACCTCCCTCCGAATTTTGGTTGCATTGGATTTGGTTGTGCAAAAACTTTTCAGTTTAAAGTAATCAAAATTATCCATCTTGCATTTCATAATGCTTTCTATCGTTTCTTTAGAAAAAATTCTTCCCCTCTCCATAAATCTGATAAATACACTATACCTTGCTTCTCCAGTTTATTCATGGTATCAATCTTTATACCTAAATCATGTACCCATTTGGACTTTACTCTTGTGTACGGTGTCAGGTATGGGTCTATGCCTAATTTCCGCCACACAGTTAACCAGTTTTCCCAGCAAATTTTGTCAAACAATGAGTTCTTATCCCAGAAGCTGGGCAATATGGACACTCTTAAGATTGTCAGGATACTCTTTGAATTCCACACATGAATGAATGGATAGATGGATGGATGGATGAGTGGAAAGATATTTATTAAACACTTAATTTCTTCCCAAAAGCTAGGAATACTAAATACTACAAAAAAAAAAAAAAAACCAAACCCAATCTATGCTTTCAAAGAGCTTTAATTGTAATAGAAGGAGATGACACACATGGAGGATAATAGTGATAGGAGGACATTTTAGTCCAGAAAGACATAGAAATGGTACGTGTGGCCATGGGGGAGAACATTCACACATCTCTTCTGGGAACTGTGGCAGAGCTAATTTAATCATGGGTCCAGAACTGGAGGGTGAGGGAAAGTTGAGGGTTGTTTAAAAGATGGTTCAGGAGTAAGAAGTGAAGTAAAATATGACTGAGGCCTGCCTGAAATAATGGATCCCTTCTTTTCTTCAGTCTATACTCTCTCACTTGACTTCAACAACTGTAGGTTCAATTATCATATTTAGGCAAATTATCATATTTAGGCAGATTACTCCCAGATCTTTATATCTAACCCTTAGTCTCACTTGTGAGTTCCTGCTTCTATCACTAACTGCCTATTGGACATTTCAAACTGGATATCACATGGGAATCTAAATATCTGTATGTCTAAATGTGTCTAAAACCAGAACTCATTCTCTTTTCCTCAAATCTATCCCTCTTTTGAGTCTCTCTACTTCTGTTGAAGGCATCCACCTTCCAGGATTCCAGGTTGAGAAGATAACTTCAGGGTCAACTTCGACTCTTCAGTGTTTCTCATCTTTCAAAACCCATCATTTGCCAGATCTTGTAATTTCTGCCTCCACAACATCTTTCACTTCTATCCCTTCCTTTCAGCTCACATAGTCCAACTCTCAGGCTCTTGTGTTCTCTCAGCTATTGCAATAGCATCTTGATTGGTCTCCCTGACTCAAGTCTCTTCCTGTTCTCATTTGTCCTCTATAAACATTGAATAGGTCTGACTGTTACTCTTCTACTCAACAAACTGTAGTGACTCCTGCTTATTTCTACCATCAAATACCAACTTTGTCTGACAGTGAAAGCCTTTTACAACATGTCCCCAACTTACTTTTCCAACTTTATTATACATTACTTCACTTCATGCACTTTATGGGCCAAATTGGCCTTCTTTTTGTATTTCATACAGAATTCTCCATCTCCCATATCTGTGTTGTTGTACTTACTGTCCCCCAAACCTGGAGAGCTCTCCATCCTAATTTCTACCTCTGAGAATCCCTGATTTCCTTCAAAATTCAAGCACCACCTTCTACATGAAATCATTCCTTTTCTTATCAGTGGCTTGTTCCTTTCACCTCAAAATTTCTTTCTAAAATACATATATGTAATTATATATAGTATATTTATAATACACAACATATAAATATACAGAGCAGCTAAGTGGCACAGTGGATAGAGTGCCAGGCCTGGAATCAGGAAGCCTCATCTCCAGTTCAAATCTGGCCTCAGACATTTACTAGCTATGTGACCCTGGACAAGTCACTAAACCCTGTTGGTCATAAAAGTTAGAGAAGGAAATGGTGAACCACTCCAGTATCTTTGCCAAGAAAACCCCAAATGGGGCCACAAAGAGTTGGACATGACTGAAATGATGAAGCAACAACAAATATGTATGTGTGTGCGTGTGTGTATATATATATATATATATATATATATATGTATGCGTATATATATACACACATATATGTATATACATATACATATATGTGTGTATAATAGCATGTACAATGAGCTTACATTCATTGGGTAAGGCGATGTGTACATTATCTTTGTATCCCAGGACACAGCATAGTGTCTAGCACGTAATAAATACCTAATAAATGCTTGTTGATTAAGCAATTGAAAAAACAGGTCTTATGCAAAAGCCCTTTATAATATAATTTAAAACTATTCAGTCAAAAATGGTGGTGAACACCTGTAATCCCCATTGTGGGAGGCTGAGACTAGTGGATCAACTGAGTTCAGGAGTACTAAGATAGAGGTAGGAAATCTGTGGCCTCAAGGACTCATGGCCCTCTAGGTCCTCAAGTGTGGCCCTTTGACTGAATCCAAATTTCATAGAACAAATCCTTTTAATAAAAAGATTTGATCTATAAAACTTGGACTCAGTCAAAAGGCTGCACCCAAGAACCTAGAAGGCCACATGTGGCCTTGAGGCTGCAGGTTCCCCACTCCTGTTTTCAACTGTAATAGCATAAAGTCAATCAGGTATCTATACTGTCTGGCCCCCATGTAGTGAGTCCCTGGGAGTGGAGGGGCCCTAGCCTGCCTAAGGATGGGTGAATCAGCCCAGATCAGAAATGGAGTGGTTCAAAGCTCCTGCGATGATCGGTAGTGGTATCAAGTTCATCAGTAGCCACTATACTTCTGGCCTGGGCCAGATAGGGACATCCAGTCTTGAAAGAAAACAAAACACCAACCAAAACTTTTTCAAGGAAATGGTTGTGGAGTATTTTGGAGCAAGTTGACTATGTGTGTGTTCATCCTTCATTGCCAAAGAAGACCATGTCATCAGAGGAATGATGACATGACTTGCACTTGACTTTGTTTTGAGTGAGAGAGCTGTGCAGGTCACCAGCCTCACTTCTGCTCCAGAGTCATCTGAATCCAGTGACCAGATATTCATCAGGAAGACTGGAGATGACCCAGGAACAAGGCAGTTGGGGTTAAGTGACTTGCCCAAGGTCACACAGCTAGTGAGTGTCAAGAGTCTGAGGTGAGATTTGAATTCAGGTCCTCCTGACTCCTGCACTGGTGCTCTATCCACTGCATCACCTAGCTGCCCTAGCAGATATATCTGTCTGTGTGTGTACATGTCTCTGCCTAATCTATCTTATCTATCTATTTATCTATCTATCTATACCTCTATCTATCTAACACAAACCATGACTTTGTTGCAAGATTGGAGGAATGGAAAATTCCATTCCACTTTAATTTTGCCTTTTTTTCCCCCTAATTAACAAGCATTTATTTCCCTTATTTTATCCTCCCCCTCCCAAGTGAAAAAGAAAAGTAGAACAGCAGTGACAAGCAAAACTAATTCCTATATTAGATATGTTCAAACAATAATGTCTCATCCAACATATTTAGTTCACTATTTCCATATCAGCATGTGAATAACATTCTTCATCACTGGTCCTTTGGAATCATAGTTGATCAAAGCATTGAGCAGCGTCCTAACTGAAAGTTGTTCATCTTTACACACACGTTAATTCTAAAAATAATTCTGGATATGAAATCAGAGGTCAATGATTTAAATCCCAACTTTGCCATGTCCTAACTGTGATACCTCAAT
Organism: Bettongia penicillata ogilbyi; assembly: GCA_023548195.1. Taxonomy (NCBI): domain Eukaryota; kingdom Metazoa; phylum Chordata; class Mammalia; order Diprotodontia; family Potoroidae; genus Bettongia; species Bettongia penicillata. Next base: position 4,280,711 of record JAJHZJ010000318.1, on the reverse strand, counting down.
AAGCCACTTGTCCTCTTTTTATCTCCCTTCCCTTTTTGGTAAAATGTGAGGGTTAGATAAGGAAAGCTGGAAGGACCCTTCCATAGCTAAATTCTATGATCCTCTGACTTATAATTCTAAATTAAATTACTTCACCTTCTTGGAGTATATTTTCTCATCTGCAAAATGATAGTATCAAAGTTATAGAGTTAGAAAATGATTTAAAAGTTATCTTGTCCTTTCTCCCCATTTAATGGCTGAAATAGCTGAGGTTCAGGAAAGGTGGAGTAATTTCCCCATAGTCAGACAGAGAATAAGGTTCAAGGCTGGAATCTGAAGATGGGTCCTTCAAGTCCAAATCCAGTGCTATATCCTGCTGCCAAGGTCTCTTCAGCTATAAAATTCTTTGATTCTCTCCAATTTGAACTTTATTTGAAGATCTATCATCATATTTCCTGCCCTCTATAGTAATCATCATTGGCATTTCTCCTAAGTGACCTAAATTTTGTTCTAAATTCCATAAGGGTCCAAAATGAATCCTATGCCTGAACAGCCACTTTACATTTGGGTCATGTGAGAATTTAATCCTTTTCCTAAAATTCATCGTTCATTTCTCTGGTTACTCTTGCCTAGAGCTATTTCTGAAGCCTATTAACATGGAACATTTTGGCAGAGATAAGTTATAAAGAAATTTTCAGTTAATAGGCCTAGAAGTTGTAGAATGTGAGAAGGAAGAAAACTGTCATGACCAGCTAATAAATTGTGCATCATTTCTTTGTGAAGATGATTGCACTTGGGGTTGCTTTTCCCATGGCGCCTTTATGTTCTCATGTATCCTTGTGCATATATTGTTCAAGTTCCCCTTTTGATGAAGGGTATTTACACAATGGTTTTAGTATACTTAGTTAAGAGGTCATCTGTGCCTAGGGAATATTGTGTATATATCTAAATGAGTCATAACAGGGCTGAATCTAGGACTATAGACTCTGTGCTAATGAACTAAGTGATTTGGTTCAGACAATAAAGCACAACTGTGGAAAGAGGCAAATTTAATTTTAATTTTAGCATAAATGAGAAGAGCAGCTCCTGCTTTCCATGTGAACAGTATAACAGGACAATAGAGAATCTATCTCTTCATTGCTGAAGGAAATATTAATTTCTCCCCTAAATCATTCCCCCATTCTAGGTTGAGAGCAAATATAAAGCTTGAGGCAATTTAGTTTTTATAAGGAATTCACCCAAAGGATAGTGAAATTGTCATCTGAAGATGGAGCCCAACTGCTGAGTGCTCTTTATGTGCTCAGCAATGATTTGGGCAGGGTGATGGATACAAAGAGGTATAAGGCATGGCCCCAGTACTCAAAGGGCTTATGGTATGCACAAGGACTTCCCTCAAATGTTTAAAAAGTTGTATTTGGAAGAGACTGCAGAAAGAAATCTAAGTTCTTTGTTAGGAAGCCACTGAAATTTTGACCATATAAAGAAAAGTACATTATGAGCTTATTGCTTCAATATTAGTATAAAAAGGGAAGTGTCAGTGTTTTGCTAGTGCTTTATATATAATTTTATTATAAATCTGCTTTTGATATAAGTTTGTTAGGTTTTTGAGGGGTTGGGACCTGTAGTTTCCTCAATGTAGGGAACTCTTGATGAAGAAATTCCCTTTACCTGTACAGATCAGCATGTACTCTGAAATCTTTGGTCTTAACAGAATTACATGAAACACTGAGTCTAAGTGGTTTTCTCAGAGCCACACAGCCACTACATGTCAGAGGTGGACCTCCAAGGGCCAATTTTTCTCTCTATGTATGACACCCCAAACATTCAAATAGGTTTCTGTTTTTCCTCTTTCTGAAATGAAAATTAATATTATGAAACAGAAACATCTGTACAAATAATAAGCTAGATGAAGCAGAATAATAATTATTTGTAAATTGTAAATATTTCATAGTTACAAAGTAATTTCATGTGCACTCTCTCATTTAATCTTTACAACAATTCAGTGAGGTAGGCAGGACAGTTTTTTTTATCACACTTAATTACAATTAAGACCCAAAGATGCTAAATTATTTGCCCGCAATCACACAACTAGTAACTGATGAATCCAGAACTTGAGCTGAAGTCTTTTAAAAAAACAATAAAATAATAAAAAAAAATAATATTTAATTTCCCCCTCTCCCCAATTGCTTGTGAAAACAATCTTTCACATTTATTTATTTATTTAGTTTTAGTTTTAAGTTCCTCCCTCTTTCCTCTTCCCTCCTCTTTTCCATGAGACATTAAGCAATCTAATATAGTTTATACGTGTGGTTAAACTAGTCTTTTGACATCTATTCCTTTGTTTTTTTCACAAAGATTTTCATTACTGTTCAAAATGAGGACAGATTTTTTAAAATCCTCCTTTTCCTTCCTTCCTTATTACTGTCAAGGGCCCTACCATCTTCTCAGTCATCCAGGTTCACAGTCTAGGTGTCATGCCCCATTCACTCGTTCACTGCCTATATCCAACCTGTTGCCAAGTGCTATGGATTCTGCTTTCACAGCATCTTTTCAGTGTGTCCCCTTCTCTCCTCTGACACCACTACCATTCTGGTCCGAACTCTCATCACCTTACTCCTGTTTCCATTCCATTCCTTCCTTTACTCAGCTATCAAAATGATCTTCCTAAAGGGCAGGTCTGACTATGTCATTCCCCTATGCAATATATTTTCGTGGCTCCAGGATCAGATATAAATTCCTGCTTGACCTTTAAAACTCTTCATAACCTAGGACTCTCCAACCTTTCCAGTCTTTTGATATGTTATTGCCCTCCACTTGCTCTGTAACCCAGTGATTCTAGCCTCATTGCTCTTCTCATCACGACTCTCTGTCTTTCTGTCTCCCTCCCTCCCTTTTCCATCTCCCCCCCACTTCGTCTCTGTTTCTCCCTGGTGTCATCTCTATGTATAAATATGTACATATATGTACACATATATGTATATATACACAGAGATATATGTATGTATATGTGAGAGAGAGAGAGAAATGCAGTTGGGCCATTCTTGTCCATTGGTTTCACCTGTGTAAGTGTTCATTGAAGGTTACTGAGAGAAATGAATATATCTTTCTTGCATTTAATAACTAATTATTTAATTAGGACCAAGGTTTTTCCTCTTTTCTACTTTCTCATTCAGAAATCAACCCTTGTAATTTATTCAGGCAGATTTTGAAGTGCAGGGCTGATAATGAGAAGCATTCAAATCTGTTCAAGAGATAAAGTTAGGTGAATTGACATTCTGGCCCATTGTGTTTTACTCAGACAGGTCTGGGGAAACATGGATTCTGTCTTTTGTCAGATAGAGGATGTACATACGGATAATTCTCTGTGATCAAAACTGAGTGATCAAACTTACATACTCCAGACTCTTATTAGAATAGGTCTACCTCTAACGTCTGCTTACCTTAATCCACTGGAGAAGGAAATGGCAAGCCACTCTAGTATCTTTACCAAGAAAACCCCATGGGAGTCCATGGGTTCATGAAGAGCTGGACATGACAGTAACAGGAATTAGAACATAGATGCAACTTATTCTCACATGCATTCTCATTATGCTTTTGGCCAGTTTTCCCACTAAGCACTCAAGTTATTTGAAATTGGTATGTTCCCCTTCCTAAAGGTTTAAAAACTGCCTGTTTATACTGGGTGGAGTTAATGTTGATCTCCAGGGTTGAGTCCATCCTTAATCCTTGTCCCTGAAAGCCTCATAAAAATAGAAGCCTTGCCCTTTGTGTGTCTCCTCCTAAAGGGAGAGATGATGTTGATGAATAGCACGTGCTGGGAGGTAGTAAAAATCCTGCCTGAAGCTTTTCTAGAAGAAGAAGGCTTGAACAATCTGTAAAGACTTCGCTAAAATTCCAGGCACAGCTCTCCAGGATAGCAGCAACTTTCATTGAAGGCAGATGTGTCAGTTAGTCCGCTCAAACACAATTATTTTCCCAACTGGAGTCATTATGTATGTTGTCCTAAAAGTGCAGATGTAAGCCAGGCTCAGTGGAACTGGGCAGCGGAAACCATTTAGTTTTCTTGTCTCAGTTAAATCCATAATGAAAATAAATGAGTTAAGCAAATGGAGCGAGATCACACTACATGGCTTTAAAATAGGAGCTCCTTTTATAGATATAGGGTTAAAAAAATGCCCACAGATATTATAATCTAGTCTAAATTTACATCATTCATTCATTCAATAAATATTTATTAAGCTCCTAAAAGCAAAGTCTGAAGAGATTGCTAGTGGCTGACATGAAAAGGATCCCGTCCCTGGCGAGTGGCATCAGTAAAGAATTATCTCAATTGATTGGACTTTTCCCCTCCTGGAAGCCATGAGTGGAACAGCATTGAGGGATACTTGCTTCTGGTTGGAGTGGTTGGCTCAAGGCTGTTTAGGCATATGAACTATGTCTTTCTTAACTCCAAAGGAAAAAAATTATTAACTGATAAAGGACTGCCTAGACAATACGCGTACTACAGCCATGTGGTAGTTGTTTTAATATTTATGTATATGTATATGCACGTATATACACATATTATATGTATGTAGCACATAGAGATTCTGGGGCTTACATTTTCAACTTGCGCTGGGATTGGAAGATTGGATCTCTAGAGCTAGGTTATTCCATTTCCCCTCAGGATTCTAGCAATAAACTTGGAGTGAGTGTGTGTGTGTGTGTGTGTGTGTGCGTGTGTGTGTGTGTGTTTGTGGGGGGGAGAGAAGGGAGATGTTTTTCTCTAATGGTCTCCATATTAGCCCCCATCCAATATACTCCCCCTAATATCAGTTGACCAATTATCTCCCCAGTATCATCTCACCAAAGATTAGTGACCCAATGTCAATGTGCTTGTTGATAGATCCTTAAAATCCCTGATAAGCAGTTAGCACCAGTCACCTTTTATGAAAGGATACTTAGTGAGAAGATATAGCAGTAACCAAAGTACAGAAACATTTTCTTGAACCCCTCTACATCTTTCTCCTGGGGAGACTATACTCACAATTAAAGTGGTTGCCACAAAACATCCCCTTCCCCCCAAAAAACTGGGACCCGCTGTCATCTATCACCTTCATCTCTGCAGAGAGTAGGTTCGAAGCTTTAACAGTAACTACAAAGTGTTCCTTGCACCAAATTCACTTTTGGATGTGCAGCACAGCCTGTGGACAAGTTTTTCTCTTGCTCGTAGGACATGATGCCTTAGTTGCTGAGATGAATCAAGCAGGTCTCTCCTTAGGGTTGTGCCAGCACACCGGACTCAGCTACTACAGTCATGGCAAATTTAGCTGCAGATTCCCACTATTGGACTTCTAGTAGTTCTTAAAACCTTTCAGAGCTTCCAAAGTTGTTCTGTCCAGGATACTCATTTGCCTAGAATCAGGGAAGAATAAATACAACAGAGAAAGAAGGGGAAAAAGTGCCATTTGTTTGAGGCCACATGTGACCAGTTCAGGGGAGACATTCCTCATCTGGAGGCTTATTGACTTCTTCTATATCAATTGAAAGCTGCCAGAGAAAGAGAGGAAAAGATCTGTTGAGTCCTTTTGTATGTACACTCGGTTCTACCTCAGCAGATAATCAAAAGGCTTTTCATTACCATGCAGTAAGTGGAAAGGAAATGGTCACAAAGTACCTGTGAATGCTCTGCATCAGGGGTAGGATCCTTCCATTACCATCACACATTTCTAGAAGGCTTACCAAACTTGCACTTAGATAGCTAGCTGGCAAAGTATACCATGAGCTCTCTGAGGGGTGGGCCCTGATTGACCAGTTTCCTGTTACATATATCTAAATTTATTCCATTTGTTGAGTCTATTTATAAGTTCTGTATATAGCAAACTGAATTTTCATTGTTGTAGAATTTTCCAGTGTTCTCCATGGAGGGATGAGACGGTATTAAATTAAGGAAGAAGTGGTTTAAAATTAATTATACAAATTGACTCTAACCTTGCTTCCCAGACTAAGAAAAGGACTAATTGCTACCCACAAAGAGGGAGATCCCTTAGAATTCCCTCTGGTGATGGGTGGAACATGCAACCATTAAGGTGAAACAACTTGGTGCCTGGTTCTTTCATGATAGGTATCAGACTAGTGACTGTTAGCATCCACAAGTAAGTGTAATACAAAGTAAAATTTGATATGGGCAAAAAAAAGTGGTAGAAAGAAAAATAAATCTTTCTTATACCTACTGTCCCAATAGGCAACATATTAGTGGGAGATATTTGTCCTTGTTTAAAATGGATACTACTTGGTGAATTCAGAGGATGATTCTTGTCATTTTGAACCATTCTCCTCTTCCAACAGAGGAGGTAAAAATATATGTGGCTCTGCAGTGAATTTAGAATAAACAAACCTTTGTTTAAATGCTAGCTGATGCTTACTATCCCTGTGAGCTAGGGTAGGCCATTTAACTTCCCTGGAACTCAGTTTCCCCATCTGTAAAATGGGAAAATTGGATGTGATGATCTCTAAAGTAATTTCCAGCTCTAAATCTATGATGATTTTGGGTTTCATTAATATGAATATTTCATTCCAAATGGCCCTTTTTTAAAGGACTGGGGAAAGGACTAAACTGAAGGGACTTCCATTACACAGCATTACCCATCCATTGAAAAAAGAGGCCAGAATTCCTTGGGGCTCTGATATGCATCATCTTTAATTTGGTTCCATCCTCATATGTGCAAGTAAGAAAATGGGATATGTGATATTTTATGCTATTTTGGAAGCATACTCCCTCATTTCAGTCCCATAATCTTTTGCATTCTTGTAATGGAATTTATATGCTCCAGGAACTCAGTGTTACTATTAAATTATTTGCCTCAAAGTAGGGATGGGAGGACTGTATTCCTGGATGTTTCCCCTTTTTCTACCATGGTTGTCAAGCAGTTCCTAAAAGAGTTAGATCAATTCCATAGGTGGAACTTTAAGTCCATGGTCGCTGAGTGAAAGTCACAGAAGGACTAAAACATTATTTTGTGAAGGACAGGTCCTGCCAGTGATCTTTGTAAAGCTGTTAATTAGCATAGTTGTTGGATATGACTTTCTTTTAGCTTGTAAATGTTCTATAAAATCCATTTCCTTGGTCAAAAAAATAGTCGTGCCAGTGTAGCTCCTAATTAGCAGACTCCAGGCAGCCCTTTCAGCTTTTTGTAGAGTCCTATTGTGGCCTCACCAGCTTTTCATGATAAAAGAGGAAGAGTCTAGGACTTCCCTTCCTCCATTTCCTTCCTTTCTGTAGGCTATGTGGAGGCTAGGGGTAGCAACTCTTCTCAGTATTTTGAGAAGATCCAAACTGTGTCACTAGATCCTGTGGGAGATGAAATTCCATTCTCTGATAGTGGCAGAAACCCCCAAGTGGCCTCCATAGAGCTAAAGGTCTCATAGTATCATGGGTAAGCAAACAGTTCTCTGGCTGATTCCCTCTTTCAGAACCAAGTGGGGTGGTTCAGTCCATGAAGGCAATGCCCAGGACACTAGATCTGCATGAAATAGATAAGGAGAGGATGGGATTTACTTGATCAACTTAGGCTATGAGCTTTCTCTTCATGAAGAAATTAACAAATTACACTTCTGAATTGAAATATTTGCTTGCTAGGTATCGTTAATTATAGTGTATTGAGCAGAACACAAATCTTTCCTATCACCTCTTATATGTATGGAGGGAGGGTGAAGCGAATTTAGAGCTTAGAAAATGCTGAGTGAGTAAAAAGTTAACTAGAGTTGCAAGGGACCTCAGGGGCCATCTAACAAACCTCCTTATTTTGCATATGAGGAAACTGAGGCTTAGAGGAGGGGAAGTGATTTGTCCAAGGTCCCACGGTAAGCATCAAAGGTGGGATATGAACCCAGGTCCTCTGACTCCAGAGTTAGGGTGCTTTGCATTGTATCAGAAGCGCATCATTTCAAAATGACTCCAGGATGCAAAACCAGTGGCTCTAAGGGTAAATTAAAACAACTAGAAATCTTGAGACTGATTGAATGGTCCTTAGTCAAACCTGAAATTTGTTGACTGGGTTGTTGATCAAGAGGACAGTGAAAATTAGCTATGTATGAGTAAGAAGGACCAAGAAACTTTATGAGACTGTTAAATTAGAGATTTGTTGCTGATCTGCATGGGCAGAGAGATTTTCCCATATTGATGAAATCACAGGTCCAGCCTAAAAAACAACTATAGAATGTACACAAAATGGTGTTTATCTGCCCATGTGATCAATTATTTCATAGGATTGTAGGATTTCTGAATGTTAAAGGGTCTAAAGGGTCATTTAGCTCTCACGCAGTGTCCACAAGTCCAATCTTTGCTCGAATACAATTAATGTTTCCTTATCATCTACAGGCGTAAACCCTGGGTTGAATCCCAGGAAAGATGTGAAATTTAGATAAGACACAGTTATGATTCTCAAGGAACTTAAAGACTGAGTAGTGAGAGAAGACACAGACTCAACTGTGTTATAATTTTACAAGATAAGTACATTAGAATGGTGGAAAACAAAATGTTTTTGTGAGGTCTGATAGGGAGGATGTTATTAACTAGGCTTGAGTTGTATGTGTGGCAAAGGAGATTTCATGGAAAGCTTCCTGGACAAGATGGCATTTCAGTTTGACTTTAAAGGATAAGTAGGAATGCAAAAGATAAAAATAGGGAGGGAGAGCCTTTCAGTGCACGTGGGCCAGCTTAAGCAAAGGCTTGGAGACGTGAGAACATCGTGCATTTGGAGCCAGAGAATTATTGTTTGAGGTATGCATAACCTGGGTCTCTTTAAGGGTTTGGGCACGTATAGACTAGATTCATCTTCTCGATAATACCTGCTTTGATTGCTTTGATCCTGCCCACAGATCCTCTTGAAATATCTGAATTTGATTCATTTCTAGTTCTCTCCTCTGGGGATCTTCCCACAAGTATCAGGCTAACAAAGCCTGAACATAGAGTAAATCTATTAAAATGCACATAAAGAGCCGCAAAAAGGTTAGTGGGGAGGGCCATGAAATCTCTTCCCCTAACCAGGAATTCAGATATCCAGTCTCTTGCAATGGTATGACACGATGCCGAATGTGTATTCAAGCAAGATAGTCCATCAACACATAGATCTCAGTACTATAGATGTATGACAAGGAGGTGAGCCCAGAATTAAATAGGAAAAACGGAACTGAATTGTGTTTGGGACACCATGTGCAGCACTTTCAAAAATCCCAAGTTGCTCCTTAATACAAAATCCAATTCATAACTAGAACTTTCTTCTATTACCGTGATAATGGGAAAGAACAACATTGCAGGGATTTCTTTCTCCTCATTCTCTCTCTGTTTTGAGGTGATCAAGGTTTAAGGGACTCACCCAGGGTCACACTGTTGGCAAGTATCAAGTGGCTGAGGCTGGATTTGAATTCAGGTCTTCCTGATTCCAGGGTCAGTGCTCTACCCACTGTGCCATCTAGAAGCCCTTCCATTCTTATTAAAAAAGTTTTTTTCCCCAAATTTAAACACCAACAAAAAAGAAGAGAATATTTCTGAACACGTAGCAGAACACAATGAAGATTGTTCTGTGTGAAACTATGAATTTTTATTTTACACTGCTTGCTTTTAAAAAGGTATATGATGAATTCTATGCTACTTTTAAAAATTGTCCTATTAGTCTCTGCTCTCTTTTCTCCTTGCTTCCTTCCTCTTTGGTGCTTAAAAAAATGTTACAATGCTCCTTTTTGGTGTGTGTGTGTGTGTGTGTGTGTGAAATCACTATTTCTACCCCCTTCCCCTAATTAATCAAGAGAAAGAAAGGGGAAAAAAAGAACTCTTGTAACAAGTATAGTCAAGAAAAATGAATCAACACAGTGACTGTGCAAAAATGTGTAATTCTGCAGCTTGTGCCCGTCATCTCTCTGGTGGGTGACATGCCTTATTATAGGTTCTCTAGACACACGGCAGTCAGTAGTCTGATCAGAGTTTTGGAGCCTTTTGAAGTTGTTTTTCTTTACAACACGGTTGTCCTTGTATAAACTATTCTCCTGGTTCTGCTCACTTCACTCTGTGTCTGTTTATACTATGAAAGATTCTCTGATATAATCTCTTTCATCATTTCTTACTGTGCAATTAGGATCCCTTACATTTATATCTTGTCATTTGTTCAGTCATTCCTCAACTTGATCTAAGGAACCCCTTTGGATTCAAGTTCCACCTCCAGCCCCCTCTCCTCATTTTATTTCCCTTTCAGGATCAGGAAGCTTATTTTGCTTATGATTAATTATCCTCACCCCTGTTTGTTTCCCTGTTGAATTGGATGTATTTCTACACTAATCCATGTGTGTGTGTGTGTATTCAACTCTCTTTTAACCATTTCAGATACAATTGAGGTTCATCTTATGCCTACTCTTTCCACCTATTCCTTTTTGTATGTCCTCTCACATTCCAACTATGAGAAATAACAAGTTCTATCCCCTTCTTCCTCCTTTCTACACTAATGTATTCCTCCTTTTACCCTCCCTTTTCTTTCCTCTCTAAAAACCCTCACAAAGAACCATTCTACCTCTAAGACCTCTTTTTCTTATTTTGCTCACTCAATACTCTTTGAAGGCATTACATTTCTGACAGGATAAATGTTTCTTCTTTCCCTATAAAAATGTTCACATAACTTCATGCAACTCCTTCCAATTGCTCATATAAATTTACCTTTCTAAATTTTTGGCAGACTTTCGCTCTAGGTTGGGGGACTCTTTTAGACCTTTGGGGAGATTAGATCCCACCTGCCTGTCCAACCTGAGACTAATAACATAGATGCCCTTTTCCTGTAATTATCATCCTCTGCCTTCAGGCCACACACCAATCTTTGACATGTGTGGAGATACATTAAATTGCCTGTGGCAAATTTGCTTTATCCCCTAAAAGACAGATTGCAGGTTTCTTTTCTTCTGGCACTGCTCTCTCTTCCACTCTCTGTTTTTTCCCAGCGAGTTATATTTCAAACTTCTCTTTACAAATCACTGAATCTCAGCCTCAAGAGAGATCCCCTAGAAAATTTTCAGTAGCAAAGCCAACATGTTTGTTGTGCTTGGCTGGTAAAGGGCCAGCTCATTGTCTGATGTAGGCAGTTGATATACTGGGGAGGCCTGGGCACAGCATGGTACAGAGCCCAGCATTTAGACTTAGGGGACTTGGGTGTCATTTTTATTTCTGCTACTTAAGAGCTGTCAAGCAAGTCACTTAAGTTCTCTTAGCTTTATTTTCTGTACCTACAAAATAATGGGGAAGGGAACAGGCATTTAAGTGCCTACTATGTGTTGGATATTATGCTAAGTGCTTTACAAATATTATTTCATTTGATCCTTATAACAACTCTGGGAGGCAGGTGCTGTTATTATCCCCATTTTAAAGTTGAGGAAATTAAGGCAAACAGATATTAAGTGGCTTACCCAGAGTCACTCAGCTTGTCAATATCTGAGACCATATTTGAACTCAGGTCTTCCTGACTCCAGACTCAGCAATTTATTCACTGACCTACTTAATTGCTCCAAAGAACATTAGGACTTGAGAATAAAGGTGAGGTTATAAAACCACACTGAATCCAAACCCAATCTTGGCTCAACCCCTATCCACTAGGCTACCCAGATGACCCCCAAGGCGGTTTTTATTTCTAAACCCTATGATTTCTCTGTAGGAAAATTCCTCTTTCAGAAACAGGTTTGTAAAATTTTATATTTGACAAAGATCAAAATTGTCTGTTTCAACCCTTTCTTTTTCACACATGGCAACAGTGCTGGTTATGCTTTTCTCCATGGATCTAAGTGTGATCTAGTGAGCATGCCCACATTCCATGGTCTGTTACCCCTTAGATACCTCTAAACAAAGGCTCCATACCATGTAATCTCATTAGACTGAGAGGTGAGCTCATCAATCCCTTTACATAAAGCTGTTGTATACTGTGAAAACAAAGTCTCTTGAGGAATAGCTTGAAATATGCTAATTGAGTTTACTGTGGGGGAAAAAAAGCACTTGCTTATGTTTTATGTATCATATTTAAAAATACACACACACACATACACATACCTCATACATATGCCTCTCCTCCTCCATTGGCGGGGGTGGGAGGAAGAAAAAGAAAACCTTTATAACAAATAGCTATTAGTCAAGCAAAATAAATTCCCACATTGACCATGTACATCTAGAATGAAAGTTTTAAGAATCATCAGTGTCTTCATGTAATCACAGTTATTTAGGATGGAGCCAAGCACTGGGGATACCAAAAAATCTCCCCTTTTCCCCTAGATTCTTTTTTCACATAAAGTCCCTCCTTCTAAGATTGGGTTTGGGTTCAATTTGGGACCCAGTTTGGGTTCATAATTTCAGTTTCATTCTCAACTCCTCTTATTCTTTGGGACATTTAGGTAGCATTGAACCTGGAGTTGGGAAGACTGATCTTCCTGAGTTCAAATATGTGCTTAGACACCCACTAGCTGTGAGACTCTCTACAAGTCACTTAATCTTGTGTGCCTCAGTTTGCTCATCTATAAAATGGGCTAGAGAAGGAAATGGTAAACCATTCCAGTATCTGCCAAAAAAACCCCAGTGGCAAACTGGGGGGAGTCAGATAGGACTGGACAACAGTAAACCTCACTCTCTTACCTCACATATCTACTTAGTTGCCAGATTTCCTACCTCCATAACATCTCTCTTAGTCATCCCCTTCTCTTTATTCTCACACCTACCACCTTAGTTCAGGCCCTCTTCACTTCTCACCTGGACTGTTACTACAGCCTCCTGATTGGCTTCCCTGCCTTAAGGATCTCACCACTGCAGACCAACTTCCATTCTATCACCAAAGTGACTTTCCTTAACCACCAATTTGACTATGTCCTTTAGTCAACTCCAGGAAGTTACCTGTAAACTTTTCTAGTTAGCTTTTAATGTTCTCTATAACCTGTCCCCAACCTATTTTCCAGACTCATTGGACATTACTCCCTTCTCACATCCTGTGATTTAGCCAAATAGACCTTTCTTTGTTCCTCACACGTAACATTCCATTTCTCATTACCATGCCTTGGCACTGGACACCTCCCATATCTGTAGTACGCTTCCACCTGCTCTTTCTTCAGGATTCAGCTCAAGCACCACTTTCTATATGGAACTGCTCCTGACTCCTCCAAGTACTTGTGTCCTCTCCCCCAAATTATCTTGTATTTAATTACTTTGTATTTATTTTCTATTTATTCTGTGTAGACTTGTTTTCATTCCCATTAGCATATAGGCTGTTTGCAAGTAGGAATTGTTTCACTTATTGTATTTTGATATGTATTTCCAGAACTTAACAGAGTGCCTGGAACATAGCATGCTTTGAACCAAACTAGGTGCTTTGACTATACTACGACGGTTCTATTATTGGAGAATGGATGCTGGTGTTCTTTATTTCATCAATTCCCTGTACATTTTGGATAATAGACTTTTCCAGTTATATTTGATGCAAATGTATTTCCACTCTACCATTTCTATCTTGATTGATTTGATTTGTGCAAAAGTATTTTTTAATTTACATAGTCAAAATTACCTATCTTATTTTTTATTGCCAGAGTTGTTTTCATTTTAATTTCTCTGATCATTACACAGTTTAAACCATTTTTCAGGTGAGTATTGAGAACTTGTATTCCTTCTTTTCAGAACTATTGATATTTAATCATTTATCCATCTGAGAATAGGCCTTCTTATATAAATCTATATAATTTCCTCATACATTTTGGATTGAAGATTTTTTTTATCAGAAATATCCGAGGCAAAGGCTTTTCTTTAAACCTAATCCTTTACTTTTCTCTTTATTCGGATTCATTATTTTTTGCCATATAAAATTTTTTATTTTTGCATAATAAAAATAAATTGTGTAGCACTCCAGGGTTTAAAAAGCACTTTCCTCGCAATAGCATTATGGGGTAGGTATAACAAATGTTACCATTACACTTACAGCTGAGGAAAACGAGCCTACTACTCACTGAAGTGTCAAGGGGAAATAAAGGACCAGAAAGAAGTGATGTGCCCAAAGAGATAGAGGGAATTAGTGACAGAGCGGGAATAAGAATTTAGCTACCTTACTCTCAATGCTTACCGGGATAGTATATTTCTTTTCTCACACAAGGCTTGAATGAAAACTGATGAAAGAAGAGAAATAGTGAGGAATAATGTAAGGGGCACTGAACTAAGAGTAAGGACACGTTAGGTACTACTACTTTCAGTTCTGGCTCTAAATATTTGTGGAAACTCAGCAAAACATTTGATGCTTTGGGGTCCCAGTTTCTTCGTTTGTAAACTGGAAATGGATGAACTGGATAATCTTGACTCTCCCTTTAGGTCTAACAGTATGACCCTATTGGTCAGTGCTTGAAAACCTGGCATGAAAATACATACAAAACCAAGCCAGATCAGTGTAGCTCTGATTAAGGTCAATCTTAATCATTTCTGTCCCACTCTAGAATGTCCAAATGATTCTACTGGGGCCATTGAACAGGATAGTGGACCAGAAGGTCTGGGTCAGTGGCATGCTGGAGCCTTGAGTGATTGCTGATGGCTGAATTTTCATTGTGAGCATTTAACCTCTGAAACTGACAAACCCTACAAACCAAGGCTTGAATTACCGTTTTGTTGATGGTCTAGACTTAACAAAGGGATGGTTTTGTATGTATTTGCTTGTTTGTTGTCTTCCCCATTAGACTGTGAGCTCCTTGAGGTCAGGAACTATCTTTTGCTTCAATTTATATGCCTAGTGCTTGGCATAATAGAGGCACTTACTACATGATTATTGGCTGACTGGAAGGAAATATCAATAATGGACACTAAATTTAAAAAAACTTATGAATACATTTTTGTGGAAGCTGCTTGTAAAGCATTTTCCAGCACAGCTGGGCTGAGTTACATGTATGTGCCCAGGAGATTCAAGTTCAGTACCCACTCACAGGCTCAGTTGTGTTTCAAGATATTAAAAAAAATAAAATCATGACACTGTCTTAGTCTGAAGTCCTTAGACTCTCTGTAGTCAAAGAGTGAATCATTCTATTCTGAACAGAAGATTCAAATATATTTGTGGAGAAGACAGCAGTGGATAAGGAAAGGAAAACTTATTTCCCAGGAACTAAGAGAGTTGGTCTTATTCCCATAAGAATGGGAATGTTTTTGTTTAATTTAGTTGAGAGATACGTCATTTTACTCAGAGGCTGTAATGTATACTGGATAGAGAGTTGGTATGAGATCAGAGTTCCAATCTCACCTCTGACACATACTGGTTATATAACCCTGGGCAAGTTACCTAACCTCTCAGTGCTCTAGGGCAACTCTCTAAGGCCATAAATTGCAGAAACATTGTCAACTTGCATTGGTAGAGGGAGTTTCTTTAACCAGATGTTCACTGTAGCAGTATCTCACAACTCTGAAGGGCTGGCCATATTGTTTGAAAGTCAAATGTACATTTGCCTAAAAGACTATTTTACAGAGAACTCACACAAGACAAGCACTCATACAGAGACCAGAAGAAGAGAATACTCTAAGGTTTCTCTGAAAACTTTGGAGACTATTGTGAGACATGGGAGACACTGGCATGGGACCACCCAGCATGGCATGCCCGCATCAAAGAAGACACTGTGCTCTATGAGCAAAGCAAACTTGCAGCAGTTCAAAAGACATGCGAGATGCACAAATTTAGACATCTCCACTCCAAATGTTCACATGGAGAATTCACATGGACCCAACCTGTGTTAGAGTCTTCTGAGCTCATATTGGTCTGATCTGCCACAGATGGACACACTGGACCTTAATCCTGATGTCATTTTGGTCATCCTTGAGCCTGAAGGACAAAACCAAGCTCAGTGAAATCACGGGTCCAGTCCTGGCTTATCTCTGTTCATCTTTGACTGGATTAAACTGGGAGTAGTTATCGCTACTCTGAGAACTGGAAGAAACTTCTGAAGCCATCTAACCCATACACCAAAGGAATCCTACAATAACATACCCTATTTAGTTCTAATTGTTAAGAAGGTGTTTTATGACATCAAGCCTAAATTTGTCTTTTTGTAAGTTCTACCTATTGTTCTTAATTACAGAACAAGGCTAAGTTCACTTCCACATGACAATCCTTCAAATACTTGAAGACAACAATCATATTCTCCCAAATCTTCCCTTCTCTAGACTAAACATGACCAGTTCTTCAGCTCAGCTGAAGGGTATGATATGAATTCAAGGCCTTTTACCATCTTGGTTATACTTTTCTGAACACTTTCCCGCTTATCAATGTTCTTCTTCAACTGTGGTGCTCTAAACTGAATGAGCTGCATGTTCCAGATGAGTCTGAAAAAGACCTCAGAGTACAGTGGGACTATCCCCTTCCAACTCCTGGAGCCCATGCTTCTCTTAACGTAGCTCACAGTCACATAAAGTTTCTTGGCAGTCATATCTTACATTCACTCATATTGAACTTATAAAAATTAAAACCACCCAATTTTTCCCAAAATATGTACTATCTATTCGTGTTCAATCTTACATCTGTGAGGTTTACTTGTTTGGTTTTTTATCCAACTGAAAGACTTTATCCCTTTTGAATATCATCATGTTAGTTTCAGCACAATGCCTCAGTGTTCTATCTGTTGTACCATCTAACTCCATCAGTCTCGTCAGACAAATGCTTTTTTTTTTTCTACTCACAGAGATTGTTTCCCTTTGTGTCTTCAGAATTTTATGCTTGAGAATCATCTATCTCTCCTGGGCTGATTTTCCCTGAAGCACTTTAATCAGTGGGATCCTACTTATGTTTATCTTTATTCTGGATTTTTTGAAATCTACTTTCCCCAAATTTACTGTGCATGTCATATGCCCAGATTTCCTCTGCTTCCTTGTCACAAATTCTAAGATAGAATTTAGTGTTCGTATCCCTACAAGTTCCTACAAGTTTCCTATTATTTCTACTGAAGCCACAGTTTCTCTCTATTAGTTAAAATCAGACCCAGAACAGTATTTTCCCCTTGTTTATTTCTCCAGCTTTTGAAGGATAAAAGTATCACAAAGGGAAGTGAAGAAGTTATTAGCTACTCTGCTACTGGCAGAGAAAGAACTCCGGAAGATATCTGAGTAATTGATGTGTTCACAGCACTGCCACATCATGCCCCTGTTCTAGCTTTCTTATCTGTTTCTCATCTATTTCCTTTTGCTGTCCAGGTGGTTTGTAGTAGACTCCAATGACAAAATCACTTCCATTTCTCCCTTCTTTGACTTTTACCTGGATATTCTCTGTTATGCTTCTCTGCTCTGTGCTCCTGCATTTCCTAATGTAAGTAGGCCTTCCTGACATGTCATGGTAATCCAGCCATCCCCTTTTTACCTAATCCATTTCTTTTGAATAAAATATACCAAAGCCATAGTTGAAGAGTTAAAGTTAAAGAGAAAATAATTGGTTTCAGGAAGATATTTTCTCCAAGAGTGCTCTGGTTTTTAACCTTATTATAGTTCTGTTTGGTAAATCAAAATCACAAACTTAAACCACGTACCTGTGTTTTACTTTACTATGGAATTTTACCTTTTGTTTCAAAGATTACTGTAAAAAAATAGAAATTGATTGGGAGAGGGGGATTCCCAATTTTCAGGAGAAGCTTTGCCCTTTGGACATCTCTATAAGCAGAAAAAAATTGCATATTCATAATAATTGGTGGATTTGGGTTAAAATTCAGAGTGCAGAGTTTTTCCTTATTTTTCAGCCTATAGCATCTATTCATTTGCAGGACTAGTCTGTTTAGTATGGTTTAGACTACTTGACAGCCCTGGAAGATTATGACATGTGTTAAATATCTCCCTTAATTTCTGCCAAGAAAAATCAACCTAGTAAAGGCCTATCAGAGACAGTACAAGGATGTTGAGTGCAGAAAAAGATCAGAATCTTGTGGTTGGAGTATTATTTGGGAGTCCCTAAGACAACAAATTTAGAGCTGGAAAAAATCAAGTGTTTATTAAATTCTTCCTATGGGCCAGGCAGTAGGCTAAGCCCTGGGAATCAGAGTCAAAAGTAAAAGTATCCCTGCCCTGAAAAAGCTTATATTTAGATAGTAGTGACATTATATACATATACAAACATAGACTATATGCAAAATGAATACAGCATAGTGTGAGGCAGAAGGTCACTGTCAAGGGGATGGGGGTGGGGTAAGTAACAGAAAAGATTTCTTATAAAATGTGTCACCTTGAGCTGAGTTTTGAAGAAAACCAGGGATTCAGAGAAGTGAGGAAAGAGAACATTCCATGCATGGAGACAACCCATGCAAAGACAAAAAGATGGGAGAGATTTTTAAGTCTGGCCCCTCAAATTAAACCTGAGGAAACTGAGATCTATTGCAATGAAGTAACTTGTTCAAGGACACAGAAGTGATACATCAAAGCTGAGGTTTGAGCTTGGATCCTCTGACTCCAAATCTACCACCCTTTCTACTATTTTCTAATGATTACAAGTTCCATATCTTATATTAGTAGAGAAGGTCCACAAAAGTCAGAAGATAGCAATAAACCTGTGAGAGTCTACAGGAGACCATATGTCAACAATGTGTAGTATGTTATCATTACTTATATATTGCACAGAAAAGAGCCAGCTGCTACTAGTAAATCTGACAGGCAGGACATAAGGATTTGCCATACAGGAAGCAGTCACTTAGCTCTTTATGTTCATAGGTTTTAAATTTATCTCTACCTCACTTCCTTGTTTTGTCACCCAAGTCCCTAATCTTTCTTCCCCTTGCTCCCCATAAAAATGTCTTGCTGACCACTGGTTTATGTATGCTGTTTGTGTTTGATAGGCTCTTGCTTAACAATTCCTTCCATATGTTTGAGTTAGACCTCACTAGAATACCTGTTCTTCATTTTGGGGGGAATCTTTTCGTATTTCAAAGAAGTATAGTTTTTTTTTTAAAGTAAGTTTCAAGGACCGAAAAAGCAAGAAGGTATAGTAAACACAATAGTGAAGTAGTGATTACAAACTCTAGATTGTGTTCTTGGGTCCTATTTCCCTCATTGTTATGTTGTTTTCCTTAGTATACAATAATGGAAATAATGTCTGCTTTCTGCTGGGCCTGGAAAACAATATAATAAAGAAGTAAAGTGCATTCAGGACACTCTATAACACTCTAAAGTGTTATAGAATTCTTACCAGCCTATTTTTAAAAATTTTCTCTTATTGTAGGTAATATTTGCAGCCTAGAAACCATGGCAACTTTACTTGCATGTATTTCTTAAGCCTGGGAATGTGCCTAGTACTTGAACCTAGGATGGAAAAATGCTCTGCAGGTAAATACTACCTTCACTAGGTTGTGTTCAAAGCAAGTTCTCTTTGTATCTGATTCTTAGCCTTGAATCCTTATTAAAGCTCTATTGAGAGTTCCTACACATGTCAAACAAACATTTGGTGTCACTCAAATCTATGCCTCTGAGCTCATATACACTTGAGATAACTCTTTTCATCTCACCAGTAAACTCTATCTATTCTACTAACCTATATGGTTCTCTGGACTTAAAGGCTTTCTCCAGAGTAAATTCCTTTCCCCTAGACATATATAATAGTAAAGGGCAAAGTTTGAGTTTTCTCCTCTACATATTGCTTCTGTCTCTTTCTTGCGTGGTCCCAGAAAGCTTCTCCAGAGAATTGAGTAGTAAACCTAGCGTTGTCTAGAAATTCTTCTCTCTCTTTTCAGAATACTTAGTTCAAGGCTTCTTAACCATTCTCTTTGTACCTGGTCTGCAGTTTTCTCCATCCCAAGAACTATATAGTCCCTTCTCCAGGATCTCCTTCATTACTCTTCTTTACATTATTTCTACTGCTCTTTAGGGCCAAGAGATTCTGTTCATGTGTGTGACAGAAGCTAAATGGAAGACTAGACTGTCGCCTTCCCCTAGTGATCTTTCTGCTTTCTATGGCAGCACATATCATCCTCCCTCCATCTGTTTTTCAGACCTGTGTCTGTTCATTTTTAAAAGACAAGTCCAGGGATTAAACTCAGATATATTCTAGCCATGACTCAATCAATCATCTCCAGACTCTTTGTACTCCATCTAAGGCACATGATCCAAACCCTTATTATCATTGTGGATTCTCAAACCTCATCTAGGGAGGAATATTCAAAAAAAGTGTAGACCTTATTCTTGTCAAGTTAACCAGGCTACTTTTGGTCATACACTCTACCCAGAAAAATATATTCTTTATAGGAACAGCACAAAATATTTAACTACTCTCTGATTAGTAATAAAACAGGACAAATTTAAATCAGAATGTAATCTAGAGCGATTAAAAAAATTCAAAGACCTAACTTCAAGTTAAGTTCTACATCTTCTCTCACTAGATTTCAAACTTTAGCAGTCTCTACTTATTCTTACTTGCCAGATCTAAGTAGCAATTCACCTTGACTCCCTTTCTAGGAGTCAGAAATCTTTAAGACTCTTACACTGCGTTGGGGCTCGATAAATAATCTTTATATACGTACTTGCCTTTAACTAGTTACTCGCCATGATAAGGGAGAAGGAAACAATTTGCATGCTTGGTTTTCCAAGCTGGCTCACGAATCTAGATTCATTTGATGAGTCTCTTTCACAATAAGAACAGAAAGTCTCTTTACGCTCTGCTTCTTCATAGCCAGCCAGGATGCCAAAAGACATGGAGTCACACATTGCTTCTCATTTCCCTGTGGCTGCTTTTTTTTTCCTAATAAAGAAAAGGTTACTAGGGCAAAACTCCATAGCAACTACTTCAGCTCTCTCACTTTCTTCCCAGTTCCTTATCACTATTTTATTTACAGTGAAAGACAGACAGTTCAGTGCCAGCAGCACCCAAGACATTTTAGATTCTCCTTCTTGCTTAAAGCAGCTGAGATTTTTTTCCTTTAGAGCATTAAAAAAAAAAATCACATTTATATAAAATAGAACTTGCTGTTAGAAACAGAGCTATTCTAGTGGAAGCTGGTTTCCTCCACCTAAACAAAATATTTTCTCTGGTCTTTCCTACAAGTAAGTCTACATAAACCAAACCTCTGAAGAAAATGCCTCTACTGAGTCACAGAATTAGCAGGGAGTGTTTCGACTTGATTTTTCAATAGTGATGCTCAGTTATATTAAGACACATGTAGACTCTTTTCCAGATTCTTCCAACACTTAGAAAATTGTTATCACTTCATAAATACTATTTATCTTATTTTTTGTTATATATGCCTTTGTCCATCAGTCTGTCTCTGTTAATCTATTTATTTTTCTGTCCTTCCATCCCTTCAGCAGAAAGCTTCTTTGTCTGTATAGAGAGAGAAGTAGCTAAGTGGCACAATGGATAGAGTCAGCAAGATCTGAATTCAAATCCAACCTCAGATACTTACTGGCTGGGTGACTATGGGAAAGTCACCTGACCTGTCTTCTCTGCTTCAGTTTCCTCAACTGCAAAATAGGGATCATAATAGAACCTACTCCAATGAGTTGTGGAGAGCAAATGAAATATTTGTAAAGGGGTTGGCACAGTAACTGCCACATTTTTTGTTTGATTTTTTTAGTCATGTTTGATTCTTCGTGACTTCATTTGGGGTTTTCTTGGCAAAGATGTTCTTCAACTCATTTTATATGAGGAAACCAAGGCAAACAGGGTTAAGTGATTTGCCCCGGGTCACACAACTAGTGAGTGTCTGAAACTGGATTTGAACTCAAGAAGATGAGCCTTCCTGACACCAGGCTGGGCATTCCATCCACTATGCCACCTAATCGCTCTCCTGCCACATGGTAGGTGCTTTAAAAATGCTTATTTCCTTTTCCCCAGCCTATCCCTTCATTCTAAGCAGTATGCATAATGTTAAGACTACCTGGGTTAGGAATATAATTATGGTTGTGGAGCAAAATATAGAGAGATCAAACCAGCTTTAATAGAACAAGGTTTTACACACTTGAGTTATTCAGTTCAGTCAAATAGAGAACAGTCTTCTAGGGCCTTATTTAATAGCAGTCCTTCAACTCCTCAGGAGTCATGGATTTAAAGATAAATGTGTCAGCCTTTAGCCTTCCTAGACCTAGTCCTAGTCATAAATTAATAACTATTACTTCCTAGTCATAACTCCTCTTACTGTCCTTCATCAGGGATAGTTCACTTTTCTACAATCATTCCCATCCTGTTTTCCTAGACCTACGCCAGTTTCCCAATATCCTTTTGAAAGGGAGAAGATCAAAATGGACCCCGTACCCTATAGAGGACCTGTCACTTGCAGAGTACTGCTTCAGGATTCCTAAATAGTCATCCCATGATGTCTTCTCTGAAGATTTTCTTGACCTTAGGACTCTCTTTGTCTAATTCCTTATCTACTATGTCGGTGTCTCTTTTTCTATTAAAATGTTCCATTAGATCTATCTAAGAAATTAGTCTTTCTCCAGATCCCAAAAGAGATAGCATCCTGCCTAATCTCCCTGAAAGTTCTAGGCACAATTTAACAACCCCCCTGGCTAATTCTTCTCCCTGGGGCTTAAACAGTAGAATTGTTCCTTTTGGTATAGTGGAACAATGATCAACAAAATGTACAAAACTAACTTCCACTTTCCTTCTTAGGAGGAGGGAAGGGATGGCAAAGTGTTTCCTTCAGGGTGTTCAAATGAATGTTTCAGGCATGGTGTATTTCTTGGAGATTAATGACCGTCTGGAACAGCTGAGGGCTTGATGAGTCCCCAGAGAACTACTCATTTCTCCTGGAATGTCTTGTACTGAGTGGGTTAGGCCTATAGGCCTTTTATTTTGGGAAAGGAAGTCATGAAACACTGAAAAATAATGTTGTAATTTATTGTATTTATTTAGCATTAATCTCTGAGAAACTTAGTGTGCTCAGGGGAGGTTGTTCTGCAGCCCACATAACATCTTAAGGGGGAGTCAATCCTGACACTTAACTGCAGAAAGCTTGAGGCAAAGAGCAGGGAGAGACTTTTAACCCAAGTCGAAAAAGGAAAGTCAGGGCGGAAATAATTTTCTGCCTCCTAATCCAGTGCTTTTGATGTTTCCTCCTTTTTTTCCCCTTATGTGTCTTCTCTCTTTGGCATTATAGGTCTAGTCAGAATATTATGGAAAATGTAAAGTAATGACTATTGATTTGTTCAAAATGGAGATTGCTAACCTTTTTTTTGTGTCCTGGACAATCTGGTCCTTTGCCAATCTGGTGAAGACAAGAACCTCTTCTCAGAATTATGTTTTTAAATGAATGAAATAGAAATTGCAAAGGAAAAACAATTATGTTGAAATATAATTAGCAAAATATATTTTTTGAAGTTCACAAATGCCAGATTAAGAACTCTGAATTTAAAAGTTATTCTGTTTGTTCAAAGAATATTTTAGAGGGTTCTGAAGGAAAAATGATAACCTATTTTTCTCAATGTTGGCCAAACAGTCTACAGTCTTTGGGTCTAGGCCCAGCTCAGGGTGCTCTGGGAATTTCAGTTTGGGATTGGAGCAAAATGAGATGCTGGCAGGCCATATAATATTTGACAAAAGAAGTTTGCCTAACAAGAATAGAAAAGACATCCATCAAGGTATAGCACTGATTAATCCAGTTGTAACTCTCTGGACTAGACATTTGCCATGCTAGTGCAACGGATCAGAAGGGCATGCCAAATCTAAGGAGAGTTGGACTCCTCATGCCTTGGGCTTTTCTACCTCAGTACCAGGAAGCTAATTCAATGGTTTGATTTAGTCCCCTTAACCAATTAAGTATGAAAGGTGATTTCATTGTTTTTTAGGGAAAAACGAGCCTAGTCTACTGATAGCAGATAGATGTTGTTCCTACTTTTTGTCTCTGTTTCTTTTTAGTTTTTATCTCTCTCAATCTCCTCTATGCCTCTCTGTCTTTCTGTCTCTCTCACACAGACACCCACATACATTCGCTTATACATGCCTTCCCATGCTCAATGTACTAGGTTTTGTTGTTGTTTCATTTTATACATCACAGGAACCAGGCTAATGCTTGGACTATCCATCTATAACAACTCACTTTGGGAGTATTTGCTGTTTTATTTGAATTCCTTATTATTTGCCTCATTCTACTTCAATTCAATGTTCTTTTGCATGGCTTTGATGTCACAAAGCAATGAAAATTGATTCCGTCTGGTCAGAGGGCAGAGTCAGAAGAAAGGGGTTGGGAGACAGTGGATGAATCATTTGGATGAATGGTGTCCTAAGAACCTCAATGAAGCAGTGAATCAAGGTGTGCCAATGTTTTCCCCCAGTATTCCATGGCTATGGAATACTACAATTTTTGAAGCATCAGAGTTGTAGATCCAAAAGTTGGTGAAGAGATAGGTTCTGAGAAGAAACAGACATTAGTATTTCCAGTGATGATCAACATGAAGGATATGTCATAAAGGATATCATCCAAGAAATGTATAATTGGAAAAAAGAGATTGACCAGTTAAGTATTTAATCCAAAAACTCTGGAAAGCAATATAAAATTATGCAAATAAAGGGGCTGCAAAGCCTCTTTTCTTTGCCCTGTAGATATCATTGCTAAGTATGTACCTCAGGGAGATCTCTGATAAAAAGAAGACTCTCCTTATATAACATAATAGTCTAACAATACCAATTTTTTTTTTAAATAACTAGAAACAGAATGAGATGCCCAGAGATCAAGGAATGGTTGGACACATTGTGGTACATGAGTGTAATAGAACGTTACTGTTCTGTAAGAAACAACAAACGAATACAGAGAAACAGAACTGATGCAAAGTGAACTGGGAAGAACCAGGAAAACAATCCAGGCAATGATTGCAACAATGTAAACACAAAGAATAACAACCACAAAACAACTAGAAGTCACTGTTGCAAAACTGTAAAGAACAAGTTTGAATATGAGTTATGAGGTGGAGAAGGGTCCACAGGTATGGAACACTGCATCAACATCAGGTTTTTCTACATTTATCAGATTGGCTAACTTTTTCTCTTTCTCTTTTTTAAACTTTAACAAAGTTTAAGGGATGACCCTCTAGGGGAAAGAAAGAGGAAAAATAAAGGGGGAAATCTAGGTGATATGAAAACAAAAGATAGCAATAAAAATCTATTTCAGATAAAAAATAAAATGAGAACTATAATATTTTTATTGGTACAAATTTAAACATGCAATAAAAAAATTGTAAAGCTAAAAGAAAATAAAGAGTTATAGATTCACAGTCTGAATGTTACATTGATACCCATGAGATATAAAAATCTAGAGGAAGGCTTCCAGATCTGAATATAGAAGGAAAACCTTGAGTCTGTCCCTGCACAGTCACCCCTTCTGCTACACTAGAATTGGTGGGTAGTGGGAGGAGGAGGGAAAACCTCCCATCATTCCATCCATTGTCACTTCCTCCTTTCCTGGCTCCAGTTCTCCCATCACAAACCTTCCTGCGTATCAATCTCTTGCCATACTCCCTTCCCCCATTTAACCTCCATCAGGCACAATGCGAAAGCCCTCATCCCAAGCATAGCACCCACTGGGTAGTTGGCACAATCCCTATGTTTGAATGCCAGGCATTCTGGAACTTCTGGGCAATGAAGTAGTACTGGGAGTGTCCTTCACTGGCAGGGGCAATCACTCCTGACCCTATAATGGGTTTTACAAAGATAGATTTTTGCGTTCAGGATAGAAAACAAAACAATACAAAAATATGTCAAAAGCCAGAATAGCTTATAAAATGTGAAAACTTGTAAAGCTAACGTAAATAAATTCCTGTACTATGTATTTTAGGCCTCAGGGAGTTGGAATGGTTGAGAAATGTTAGCTGAGTGAGCTAATAATTTGGTTGCTAAGAACTTTGTTTTCTGATTGGAAGGAAATCAAGGTTGGACATAGACTTTACATATGTAGATCAAAATGATGCCCCTTTCCCTATTTTTATTTCTGCTCCGGAAGAGGAAAGTGAACGAACAGGAAGAATAGAGGGAGGGAAGTTTAATGCCTTCCTTGGAATTAATAAGAACAAAAACTCTTTCAGCAGAAGAATTATGTTGTGGGAACCAAGCGCTAGTGGGAAGGAGACACTTCATTAACTTCCAGTTAACTCAGGCAGTTGGAGAAAGTACGGTAATGGCTTCTAAAAGCCATAGCTAGAGGCTATGCAAAGACTAAATGGGGGTGGGAGGGTGTTTCTAACATTTAAGAACAATGCAGGTGAGAGAGAGAAAAGTTTTCTCTAGTTTTAGAAAGGAAAAGCAATTGTAAGTTGACCCATGATCGTTAACAGTTGAACTGAATGTGTCAAGACACTTCATGGCATTAAACCTTCTGCTCTCCAGAAACACACTGATAGAACCTTTACCTGACATAGTAATTCCTTGCCATAAACCAATTTCCTACCTTTGATATAGGCACAGTTGGATACTATAGTTCCCTGAACTAGCTTTCTGAGTCACACACATGCTCTTTTCAAGGTGGAGTCTGGCCAAAGGATTTTAGAGTCTCAGTGTAAAAAATGTAAAAGGACCCATAGAATATACGCAGAGCTGTTTTGCTTATTTCTGTCTAGTACTAAGTGACTTGAGTGACATGGGCTCTAGGGATGACAAAGCAATCTCCTTATTGGCGTCTGAACAAGAGCTGCTGGCTTACTCTCTGCTCATCTGAGTTCCCAAATATCCTGTCAGAATTATTCAAGGCTTTCCTATGAGGAGAGAGGCAAGGCCACCTTTCCCTCCTTCTGGAGACATGTCTATTGTTTCCACATGACAGACTGGGAAGGACTTAGCCAGGCAAGTTGTACCCCTGGATTCTTCTGCTTTATGTTACCTTGTCTGATTGTAGATAACAGAACACCAATCTTGGGTATGCACAGAATTATGAGTTTGAGAGGTCCAGAGTTCCTAGGTCTACAGTTTGATGTGAGAAGCACTTTAAGAGGAATCCCTAGAAAGTATTCTAACATTTCTAGGAGAAGATGACCATGGAGGAACCCTAAACTCTAATCTGGCTTACAAGAAGATATGGACCTGAAGAGAACTGTTTAGATGGTACAGAGACTGGGTGAAATGTAACTATGACTAGTATATAAAGCATTTATTAAGGGATTGTTATGTCAGGTAATGTGCTAAGTGCTGGGAATACAAAAACAATGAAACAAGATGGTGCCTCTTCTCAAGGAGCTTGCCTTCTAATAGATAAAGATAACACATAAAGGAGGAGGTGATATACCTCTACACCAGCTGCCTTACCTCCTAAGAACGATCCCATTATTTTGCCTGGAATGGCCAGGTCATCAAAAGTCCCAGTCTCTCGCTTCACTTCACTCTTGGTTGACTCTCTAGTGGGCTCCACTTCCACACTGGCTGCCTTGCCCAACTCAGTGATTAGTGAGCCCTTTTCTGGAAACTGCCATATCATCAGGAGTCATTGTTATGGGGTAAGGCAGCTGTCATAGAGGTAGAGCAGAATGGAGAGTTTTACTGGGAAGGAAATGAGACTATTCAGAAGTCCCATGAACTGGGAGAACTTCATGCTCCTATGGTTAAGTATTAACCTCTCAGGAAAATAGAAAAGCTGTTATTACTGCTGATTATCGAAGTTTTTCAATTATGCTAGTATTTAATGTTTTGTGTTTAACGTTTCTTCTTGTGCAGAGTAAACAAATGCCCATCTCATATTCTATTGTTCACTGGAAGTACCTTTCTATTCCATGTTTTGGGGAAACCTAGGCTGGAGCCAAAAACAAAGCTTTAAGCAAGTCCCCCTTCCTCCCCTCTTCCACCCAGGACTCTGGGTTGAAGGTGCAAAGAGCTAGAAGTGTGAGAACAAGAGCTTAACCACTTTTATTAGAAGCCCAGCTTCAGATCAGAGGGGTGCCTTAATGGAGAAGGAAAAGCTGCCAAGTCCTAACCCATAAGGTCCAGCAGCAGTTAGAATTACTAACTATATAAGGAAATCGAATCTTTGATTCCTCTCTCTGGGACCTTTTTGAACCATCAGAAAAGTCTGGGAGTTGATGAGCTAGGGAATATGAAAGCTATCTTTCTTTAGCGGCTTTCAAAGAGGTCCAGAGGCATAGTCATGGCCAATTAATAATTAATAATAATAGCTAAAATTCATATAAGGCTTACTTTGTCCTAGGCACTGTGCTAAGTGCTTTATTTATTATCTCACTTGATCCTTACAAATAACCCATTTGATCCAGCACAATGAATAATTATTCCCATTTATTATCATCCCCATTTTACAGATAGGAAACCGAGGTTAACACTTAAACAGAGGTTAAATGACTTGCCTTGGGTCACACAGTTGAGAAGTATCTGAGGCCAGGTTTTAGCTCAGCCTTCCTGACTCTAGGCCTAGTGCTTTGTCCACTCCATCAATTAAAAACTAGTGGCACTCATAGTAGGTACTATTACTATTTGTGTAAGGGCAAAATGTCAGAGTTTCATGTAGCCAAAGAAAACCAAATCAAGACTGTTACCCACGTGGCTTTGGAAAATCACTCAATGACACTTGAGTCTCAATTTTCTCATCTGCAAAATGAGGAGGTTGAACTACGTAACTTTTAAGACCCCTTCAACCTCTAAATCTATCAACCTAGTCAATATATGCATGTGGGTACCCTAGAGAGCTCAGGTCAAGGAAGGAGTGGTATTGGTTGATGGTGTGTGTGTGTGTGTGTGTGTGTGTGTGTGTGTGTGTCCAGAGAAGACAGTTTGTCCCTTTTCCTCCCTTCCAACATCAGAATTGGCATGATTGTACAGCTACATTGTATAGTTATGCATTTCCATTTCCTTCTAATATTTGGTTATTAGTATTCTATCCCTCTTTATCCATTTCCATTAATGTATTTGGTTAAGTAACAGTATTCTTTTAAAAAATTCTACTTTGTGGATACATATGAATAATGTATGATTGATGAGAAGGAAATGCATCAACCCAGACATTTGGTAGAGAACAAACAGGACTGAGGGAATGTAGCAAAAGCCACAGCCACCCTGGGGACCATCCCCAGCAAGGGCCATCATTAAGGATCCTGGGGCAAAGGGAGCAGATTAAAGAAGATGGATCACAGCCACAAGATGAAAGTGGAGCCTACCCTGAAAGGACAAGTATGAGAGGCAGTTCCCAAAGAGGTTAAGGACTGAGAGAGTATGAACATGAAAGCACATGAAAGAAGTAAAGTAGAAGCCAGGAGAGAACTTCTCTAGATGTTAATCATCTATCTCTACTATCATTTAGGTCCACCCACTTAGAATCATTTTTTAAAAAAAGCAGCCCCATGGTCCTGGTCATATGACCCTAAATTTCCACAACAGAGTCATCTCAAGAGAGATGGGAGCTACTACTTATGTGAAGCTGGACAAGTCACTTAACCCCATTGCTGAGAGAGAGAGAGAGAGAGAGAGAGAGAGAGAGAGAGAGAGAGAGAGAGAGAGAGAGAGAGAGAGAGAGAGAGAGAGGAGCTCTCAAGAGTCAAATTATTTTTATCAATTAAATTGTATTTTATTTTCTGATCTACACTCTCTTTCTTCCACATCCTCTCTCTCCACTCCCATGAAAAACAAAACCCCTGTTACAAACATATATATATAGTCAAACAAAACAAATCCATGCCCCTCAAATATATCTCAAATTGTTCTCTGAGTTCATCTCCTCCATCAGGAGATGGGTAAATATGCCTCATTTTGAGTCTTCTTGAATAGTGATTGGTCATTGTGCTGATCAGTTTCTATGTCTTTCAAAGTTGTTTGTTGTTGCTGTTATTGTATAAATTGTTCTCCTGTTTCTGTTGACTTTACTCTGCACCATTTCATACACATATTCCCACGTTTTTCTGAAACTGTCACGTTATCATTTCTCACAACAAAATAGTATTTCATTATACTATAACTTGTTCAATCATTCCCCAACTGATGGGTACCACCTTGGTTTCCAATTCTTTGCCAATGAAGGATCAGGGACCCCTCAAGGACCAGAGTATAGGAGAGGTGAGTCTGGAATGAATTCATGGACTCAAGCTTTCTTTAAGTCAAGGTGTTTTTGCAATGCCAATATGGTGGGCAGAGATTCTTAAGGAATTTTCCACTTAACTGGAATGATGCTAAAGCTTATATAGGAAAACTAGTGGATTATCTGGCAGATATGCTAATTAGATGATAATTTACAACTTGGTTGTTGGGGGAAAGGGTTTCTAAGGAGTGTATTTTTGGTCTGTTACATCTGTAGCAAGATAGCTTTGAGAGCTGATATCTATAGTTTGACCTCTGAGTTGAATATGATAACTTTGGGATTCAATACATGATAATTCTGTGGTTACAAAATAGTCCTGTTTTTACAAGAGAATTTCTTCAGAGGTCAGATTATTTTTGTGATGGGGGAAAATAGTTTGTCTTACTGGGACCTACTCATGAGTTATTGCTAAGCATAGTCTCCTTGGGCTGGGGAGAAAACTGTCAAGGATAGTGTTTTGAAGTTAGGGAGAAATGTGATCTTGGATTTGGGGTCCAAGCACAAGCACCCAAGCACTCCATCACCACCACAAAAGAAGCTTTTGAGTCACATTCTAATTCAAACACAAATAACTCCATTGAGGAAGAAAAGGGGAAGACTTCTAAGGAGACAGATTTGGATCTCATCAACGTACTAAGATGGGAAAAAAACATTTCTAGATGATTATCAAAGCAAGGACAGATAACTAAGAATGTTAGGAAAAGTAGACATTGTACTAAAACGATGCCAGGAATGCTGAAACTAGGAATGAGCTTATAGTGAGTACTATGGACAACAAAAGGGACCTTTAAAGTTCTTTTGTAATCAAGAGGAAGATCAAAGAGAAAGGACCATTTCTAGGAGGAGTTAGGGACTATGGGATAATGATAAGTGGAAGATGGTGGATCAAAAAGGTAAGACTTCATAATTCCTATTGTATGCTTGTTTTTCCTACTTAGAAGAATGATCTTAAGGCTGTGGAAATTTCCAACAAAAATCGTGAATGGAATTGAAACCCCAGATAAGTATTCTCTTTTTTAAAAATTATTTTTATTTATTTTGTTAAATGTTAATTTATCAATTACATGTAAAAAATTTAACAATCTTTTTTAAAAATTCTGAGTTACAAATTCTTTCCTTCACTCTCATCTCTTCCTCCCACACACTTTGAGAGGGCAAATAATTTGGCATCGATTATACATGTGAAGTCATGCAAAACATATTTCCATATTAGCCATGGTGTGAAAGAAAACACAAACAATATTAAACAACAAAGATAAAGAAAGTAAAAAAAGTATTCCTCACTCTGCATTCAGAGTTCATCAGTTCTCTCTCTGGAAGTGGATAGCATTTTTCATCACAGGTTCTTCGAACTTGTCTTGAACCATTGTCATGACCAGAGTAGCTAAGTCTTTCACAGCTAATCACAGGATAAGTATTCTCAATAAATTCAACTCCAGATAAAATATATCCCAAAATGCTGACAAGATTTGCAATCAGTCAGTAAACATGTAGTAAGTGCTTACTATGTGCCAGGCACTATGCTAAGAGATATGTATAGGATACAAAGAAAGACAAAAGAGGAGGTCACAATCTAATGGGGGAGACAATATATGAACAACTATATACAAATGATCTGTATATACAAGATACATAGGAAATAACCAACAGAGGAAAGGCACTAGAATTAAGAGGAATTGGGAAAGGTTTCCTATAGGATGTGAGATTTTAGCTGGGACTTCAAAGAAGCCAGGGAAGTATAGGAACCAAGGTGAGGAGGCATTTCACGTATAAGGAGATGGCTGGTAGAAATGTCTTGATCTGGGAGATCATGTGTCTTATTCTAAGAACAGAAAGTAAGCCAGAGTCCCTGGATTTTTCAGTCCATGGACATGGCAGGATATGAGATATCAGAAGATTCGAGAGGAGAGGTGTTAGGGTAGGTTATGAAGGTTATGAAGGATTTTGAAGCACCAAACATGATTTTGTATTTTATCCTAGAAGTGAAAGAGAGGGACTGAAGTTATTGAGTGAAGGGAGAGGGTGAGACATGGTCAGACTTGTGCTTTAGGAAAATCACTTTGGTGACTTGATGATGTTGTTAGGCTAGTATGTCAAGGGAAAGTCATCAATGAATTACATAATTGGATTATAAATATTTGAGAAAACTTCTCATGCTACTGTGGGCAAGATGAAGAGAAGTGGATTAAATATTAGTACAGTTAAATCAATCAAAGAGTGGTGGTAAATGGAGTGATTAATGGAAAGCCAATGCCCTGGTCCTGTATTTTATATATGTATATTTTTAAATAGTATTTTTCTCAATTACGTGTAAAGACAATTTTTAACATTCTTTTTAAATAAAATTTTGAGTTCTAAATATTCTCTCTGTCTCCTCCCTAAGATGATAAGCAATTTGATACAAGTTACATATGCAACATATATATACATATATATGTATATATATGCAATCATGTAAAACCTATTTCCATATTAGTCACACTGCATAAGAAGAAACAGAACAAAAGGAAAAAAACTGAAAAAAATTAAGAAAGTGAAAATGGTATACTTCATTCTGTATTCAGACTCCATCAATTCTTTCTCTGGATGTGAACAGCATTTTCCATTATGAGTCTTTTGGAGTTGCCTTGGATCATTATATTGATGGAAAGAGCTGTTAATCATAGCTGATCATAGCACAATGTTGCTGTTCCAATGTATAGTGTTCTGCTAGTTCTGTGTTGTATATTTTTACCATTAACTTCTATATAGCCATAGAATGCATATTTGATTGATTGTTGTCCTTCGTCTTTGAAGAGGACCAAAATGACATCACCATGATAAAGTGAAGTTTCAGTGTGTACAGCTATGACTGAACAGACCAATATGGGCTCAGAATGCTCTGCCACAGGTTGGGCACTGATAGTCCATGTGAATATTTGGGGTGGATACTCCAAATTTTCATATCCCACATTTACTTTGTGCTGTCTCAATTCTACTTTGCTCATAGAGCTCAGCACCCTTTCCAATATGGGCATGCCATGCTAAGTGGTCCTGTGCCAATGTATCCCATATTGCACAGTCATATCCAAAGTTCTTGAGAGAGACTTTGAGAGTGTCCTTGTATCACCTCTTAATTGATAAATGACATGAAAATAAGTGAGTTAGCCAAAGCATTAAATGACATAATTAGATTTCAAAAGGATCTTAGCAGGTTAGAATAAGGACCCATATCTAATAAGATGAAATTTAATACAGACAAATGCAAAGTCCTGCACTTGGATTTAAAAAACAACAGCAAAAACTGTACCAATTGGGGGATGGTATGTACAAAGATCATGATAAAACCAATTTAGTAGAATGAAAACTTGTTGGGTGTGATGGCATAAGCCTATAATCCCTGATACTGAGGATGCTGACTATGGTGAATTGCTTGAGCTCAGTTCTGAGCCAGTCTAGTGCCTCTTAAGTCTTAAGTTGGGGTGACCCACCAGGAGGGAGGGACCACCAGGATGCCTGAGGAGAAGTAAACCAGTCGTGGTTGGAAAGGGAGCAGTTTAAAGCTTCCACACTGGTCAGCAGCATGATCAGGCCTGAGAGTGGCTGCTCTCTGCCCTTCCAGCCTTGGTGAGAAAGGGAATAAGTATTAGAACAAATCAAACAAGCAGATAAATTTAAAAAAATACCTGAAAGCTCAGTATGAGTTAGCAGTATGAAACAACAGTGGAGAAAGCCAGTAAAAGTTTAAACTATATTAACAGAAAGAAGAATGTGACACTTCTTCTGTACTCTCTCTTCATCAGACCACATCTCAGAACACCATGACTGGAAGGAGCCTCAGAGGTCATCTAGAACAGCCTTCTGACCAAGAATCACTTCTACAGTACAGAAATAAGTGGTCATCTAGCCTCTCCTCGAAGATTTCTAGGAAGGGGATGCCCGCTGTCTCCTCTCCCCTCTTGGTAGATCTTGCCTTTGCCTTGAAGCCGCAAGAAGCCTCAGGTGATCTGAATAAGCCAGATCCAGTTTTCTCCACTGGGACTCCACTGTGACTCTGGAGAGATTATCAAATGACGGAGAAATGGAAGCATTTTGTCCAGCTTTTATCCCACTCAAAGATGATGTTTTAGTGAGGAAATTTACTGCCCAGGCGTCAGGAAAAAGGAAAACATCAGACTGTGGTCAAGGTGTTTCACCCAAGTGTTGATAAAGAAACTAAACTCAGACAAAAGGAGCAAAATCTGTTCCTGGATCTTGAGTGAAATTTTGTTTGAGGTGAGAAACTGGTAGGAAGCAGTTACAGCAAAGCACTTGTCAGAAGTTTTAAAATGGGGGATCCGTTCATGTATGTGTTGGGTTAGATTATTGTTGAGATTCCTACCGACTCTCAAATTCTGTAAGGTCACCTTTTTAAAAGATGATTATCGATAAATGAAAATAGATGGTATTCTCATTTGGCAGTTGAGGAAAGCACTGTTCAAAGAGATTAAATGATTTGACCCAAATCATAAAGCTCATAATTGGCCCAAACTCTGAATCTAGTGCTCTTTCTATTACAATTCAGTTGCCATCTTATTCCACAAGATCATGTATTTAAAGTGCTTTGAAAACCTTTAAAATTTAATTTAAAGTTAAATTTAAAATTCTTTGTTGAGTAAATATTATTGATCATATTATTATGATTATAAGGAGGCAGGAAGAGTGCTTTAGAGTAGATGAATCTTAGTCTGGTCTTTCATTTGAACTGGCATAGAGGGAGACCATGAAGGGGAAACTCAAATATTTCTTTCTGCAGTACTATTATGGAGTCTACCACAATCTTCCCCTCACCACTACCCTCTCCCAAAAGCACTAATTTGCTGCCTGATGGGATCTATAGAGAACTGTAGCAGGAAAGACAATGGGCAAGGATGAGTAACATTATTTGCTGAGAATTGGTATTAACAATAATAATAGTAGCTAGTGTTTATATAGAGCATTAAGGTTTGTAAAGCCCTTCATGTGTTATTTCATTTAGTCCTCACAACAACCCTGTGAGGTAGGTGCCATTATTATCATTGCCCTTATTTTGTAGATGAGGAAACTGAGACTGGAAGAGATCATAGTATCTGAGGCAGGGCTCCAAGTCCTGCGCTCCATCCCCTAGGTCACCCAGCTGCCTTTAGTAGTCACTTTGCTCTAAGGAACCTGGAGAGGTAGTACCTATTAGGAGATTTACCTACTACATAACTCTGTAGGACCCATTTATACTTTCATTACACTCCAGGTAAGGGCTTAAGGATATTAAGTACTCTCTCTACTCCCTTGCACTTTCTGAGTACTTGCTAATACTTGAATGCTTGGTTTTCTTGCTTCTCCCTTAGAAGTGGCAGAAAGAAGAAACAGGTGATTTGAATAACCCCATCCAGTTTCCTTCCATAGGTCTCTAAGGAACTTATTAGTGGGTGTTAAAGTTTCCCATGATCTGATATGAATTATATTTTATTTTCACCTCTAAATAATTTTTTTTTCTTCTTTGAGCTTTGTGAACTGTATGTTGGCCTGGCAAATGAGGCCAGAGGTTGATGGAAATCAAACCAGAAGGGAGGAACTTTAGAGAGGAAATGATACTCATATAATGAAGTTCCTAGTTTTGGGGAGAATGGCAATGTCAGATAAGTAAAGAGAATTTCAGATTGTACCTGGGCCCTTTGTATCCAGTGAGAACCTGTGAAACATGGATTGTCTTTATAGACACATGATGGTATATATCTTTATAATACTAATATCAAACACCCTTTTAGTTAGCTTTCTCTTTCACCCATGCCAGAAATCTGGAGTTACTCACCTAGTAGGTAGGCTGAAGGTGAAAGGGACTTGTACTTTCATGAATGGGGAAGGTTTCATGGCTGTCATGGGAAAGTGACATTGAGCTAACTTGATATTGTAATGGTCATTTATTCAATTTTGGCTTCTCCTCCACTGTAGCTGACTGCAATAATGGAGAGAAGAAAGCAGGAAGGAGAAGTTCTGTGTAGACACAAATAGGCGAGGTCTATTAAGTAGGGTCAGCTAGATGACTCAGTGGATAGAGGGCTGGGTCTGGAGTCAGGAAGATCTGAATTCAAATCTGATCTCAGACACCCCCTAGCTTTCTGACCCTGAGCAAGTGACCATTTACCTAATCCACTGGAGAAGGAAATGACAAATCACTTCAGTATCTTTGCCAATAAAAACCTCCTACAGGATCACAAAGAGTAAGACACTACTGAACAACGACAAATGAAGCAGGGAGATAGTAGGACCTTTCAGGCAGTGGTTCAGTGGAAGAGGAACTGGCATGGAGTCATAAGACCCATGTGACCTTAGACAATGGACTTTACCCTTTGGGCCTCAATTTCCTCATTTGCAAAATGAAGGGATTGGACTAAATGATCTGAAAGGACCAATTTCAGCTCTATATCTATGATGCTATGACTTCCTTTGATTCACAAGCACTGCCTCAAGACACCCTAGCCACCATTTTTTGATTGGTGTAAGTACTAGAGGGTCCTAGGAAAGTTACTCAGTATTCTACAATAATAAGAGAGTAGAGGAGATTTATATCTTTGGGAATTTGCTACAGAGAGTTTTGCTATGTTATTATGTGATTATTATAGCATTATAGTGGGACTTGACTGTAATGTGCAAATGACATTTAGACTTTATTATTCAACACTGGTTTTAGCAGCCATATACTTTTTTGTAGGTATTTCATTTTTAAAATATTTTATTTTTTCTAATTACATGTAAAACAATTTTTATCATCCATTTTTTTTTAAATTTTGAGTTCAAAATTCTCTTCTTCACTCTCTCCCCTTTCCCATAATTGAGAAGGCAAGCAATTTGTTATAGTTATAAATGTGTAGTTGTGTAAAACATATTTTCATATTATTTATGTTGTGAAAGAAAACACAAATAAAAAAACAAGGAAAATTTAAAAAGTATACTTTGATCTGCATTCAGACTCCATTCTTTCTCTAGAAGTAGATAACATTTTTCATCATAAGTCCTTCAGAACTGTCTTCGATCATTATATTGATGAGAATAGCTAAGTCATTCACAATTGTTCATCATACAGTATTGCTGTTACTGTGTACACTGTTCGCTTTGCATCAATTCATTTAAGTCTTTCCAGGATTTTCTGAGAGTCCTTGCTTGTTGTTTCTTATAGCACTATAGAATTCCATCACAATCATATACCTTAACTTGTTCAGTCATTTCCCAATAGATTGCATCCCACCAATTTCCACCACAAAAAGAACTGCCACAAATATTTTTGTAGATATAGGTCCTTTTTTTTTTTTTTAAATCTCTTTGGGGTACAGTCATAGCATTGCTGGGTCAAAGGGTTTTATAGCCCTTTGGGCATAGTTCCGTTAGATTAATTCACAACTCCACCAATAGTGCTTTAGAATCTCAATTTTCCCACTTCCCCTTCAACATTTGTAATTTTACTTTTCTGTCATATTACCAATTACCATTCCGTCATGACACCCATCTGATAGATGTGTGGTAGTACCTCACAATTGTTTAAATTTGCATTTCTCTAATCAGTAGTGATTTAGAACATTTTTTATATTACTATAGGGTGCTTTGATTTCTTCATCTGAAAACTGTATTCATATCCTTTGATCATTTATCATTTGGGGAATGATTTGTATTCTTACAAATTTGAATCATGTCTCTATGTATTTGAGAAATGAGGCCTTTATAAGAGAAACTTGCTCCAATATTTTTTCACTGCTATGATTATTTAACCTTCTCTCTCTGTCTCTCTGTCCCTATCTTTCTATCTCTCTCTGTCTCTGTCTCTCTCTTTCTCTCTGTCTCTGTCTCTCTTTCTCTCTCTCCCCTCCCTTTCACCCTCTCCATCTTCAAAAGTGCTTTGCTTCTGACTACCACCTCCTTCAATCTGCTCCCTTCTATCAGCTCCACTCCCATTTCTTTCTCCTATCCTTGTAGAGTAAGAGAGATTTCTCTACCCAACCGAATATATATGTTATTCCCTCTTTGAGCCAATTCAAGATTTGTCTGTCACCACCCTCCAACTTCCTCTGCATTGTAAAAGTTCTTTTGCACTTCTTTTATGTGAGACAATTTATCTCACTATACCTCTAATTTTCCCTTTCTCCCAGTGTATCCCTCTTTCTCACCCATTAATTTTATTTTTTTAAACCATCACATCACAGTCATCCCTCATCTTACCCCTTAATTTTATTTTTTAGGTATCATCCCATTACAGTGAACTCATATCTGCATCCTCTGTCTATGTATTCTCCTTCTACCTTCCCTAATAATGATAAAATTTTTAGGAGTTACATGAATCATCTTCTCATGTAGGAATGTAAATAGCTTAATCTTACTAAAACCCTTATTATTTGTTTTTCCTGTTTACTTTTTTATGCTTCTCTTAAGTTTTATATCTGAAAAGTCAAATTTTCTAACTAGTTCTGGTCTTTTCATCAGGAATGCTGGAAAATCCTATGTTTCATTAAATATCTATTTTTTTCCCTGAGGGATCATACTCACTTTTGCAGGGTAGGTGATTCTTGGTCATAATACTAGTTCCTTTGCCCTCGACTATCCTATTCCCAACCCTTGAATCCTTTAATATAGAAGCTGACAAATTTTTTCTTATACTGACTGTGGCACCATCATACTTGAAATATTTCTTTTTGGCTGCTTGTAGTATTTTCTCCTTGACCTAGTTGCTCTGGAATTTGGTTAAAATATTCCTGGGAGTCTTCATTTGGGAATCTCTTTCAGGAGGCAGTTGGTAGATTCTTCCAATTTTTATTTTACCCTCTGATTCTATGATATTGAGGCAGTTTTCCTCAGTAATTTCTGGAAATATGATATCTAGGTTCCTTTATTTATCATGGCTTTCAGGTAGTCCAATAATTTTAAAATGATCTCTCCTTGATGTATTTTCCAGGTCAGTCACTATTCAGATGAGATAGTTCACATTTTCTGCTTTTTTTTCATTCCTTTGTTTCATGGAGTCATTAGCTTCCAGGTGCACACTTCTAATTTTTAAGCAATTATTTTCTTCAGTCAGCTTTTGTACCTCCTTTTCCATTTGGCTAATCCTGATTTTGAATGAGTTCTTTTCTTCAGGGAATTTTTGTACATCTTCTCCCATTTGGCCTGTTTTGCTTTTTGAGGTATTTTCCCCAGTATTTTGCTGTATCTTCTT
This sequence comes from Bettongia penicillata ogilbyi, assembly GCA_023548195.1. NCBI lineage: Eukaryota > Metazoa > Chordata > Mammalia > Diprotodontia > Potoroidae > Bettongia > Bettongia penicillata. Next base: position 4,241,572 of record JAJHZJ010000318.1, on the reverse strand, counting down.
TATCAATCTGTTGACTCTTTTTTCATGATTTTCTTGCATCACTCTCATTTCTTTTCCCAATTTTTCCTCTGCCTGTCTTATTTGATTTTTTAAAAATCCTTTTTGAGCTCTTCCAAGAATGCTTTTTGGGTCTGAGACCAGTTCACATTTTTCTTTTAGGCTTGGAATATACCTCTGCTCCTGAGGTGCTGGGGGCACTTTCCAAACTTCAAGGTTTTTGTGCTGCTGTTTTCAGGGCTAGTTCTGGAACTCTGGAAGTTTTTAGTTCTTCTAAGGAGAGGTATGGTGACTGCTCTTCTGGCTTGTACTCTAGTCTGTGAGCAACCATAAGCACTCTTTTGTCCCCTGGAACTATGATCAGGGTTCCCACTCCCTGTGGCCACATATCCTACTGTGCTAGTGCTCCTCCTATTTCTGGGACGAGGACTAGAACTGAGTATGGACAATACAACACAGTCCTGCACCCAATACCAGCAAAATGTCTCTTATAATCTCCTTCTGACCAATTATTTGATCCCTTTCTAGGGCTGAGAGCTCTAGAAGCTACCACTGCCAATGCAGTAACCTCCTCAGACCTGCTGCTGGCTTGTTGTGCTGGACTGCACTCTCACCCTAAAGAGATAGGCCTTTCCTACTACTCTTCTAAGTTGTCTTGCACTGGAAAATTGTTTCACTTTATCTTTTTGTTGTACTGCTGCTTCAGAATTTTGGAGAAGAATTTGGGAGGGTTCAGGTAAGTCCTTTCCTTTATTCTGCCATCTTCCTATGAGGTCATAACCTTATACAGGTTATAGCTGTGTAGTAAGTCATCTGACCTGACATTACACAAATGACCACTTCTGACACAGATGACTGTAATAATGGGAAAGTGCTCCCCCATTAATAGGCCTCAGGTGGATCCTATTAAAGGAAGCTTGATTAAGGGAGGCTTGTTTCTTAGGAAGGCCCACATCTTTTGATAATTGCTAATGAGGCACTGGGTCACAAGGGTCTTGATGCTCACCAGCTCTGAAAAGTGTGTATATACTCTGAGGTGAGGTTCTGCTTTGGAGGCTTGCTCTTTGGAAGAAGGTTTGTGTACCAGATGAGACTCTGGGTAGCCGCTAAGGAGCCCTCCTCACGCCACCTTGGAAAACCCAGATGCTGGTGATTCTCTCTCTGGTAACTATGTATGCTGGGCCTAATATGACAGTTTATTTCTCTGCTTGTATTTTCTCTATTGGTATATGTGATTAAAGAAGATTGTTGACCCCTCAAAAGTTGCTTCCTTTTGGAAAAGCAGATCTAAGAACCTGTGCTAGCAGGACATCCTGGATGTGTCAGGGTGCTTCCTGCTACGATGTCAAGTCAGATACTTTGGGGTACCATCAGGAGGAATCTGCCAGCAAACTGGAGTTGACTTATGAAAAGAGCTTTGACACCAGGTTTTCTTGGGTAGAAGGAAAATCAATAGCTGCTGTCCTACTAGGGACAGCAGGGGAAATTTTGAGTACCTAGAACCAACAGAAGCAATCACACCCTTTGCCTGAATCAAAGACATTTACTATTCCTTGGTGGCTACTGGCCTAATCCTGAAGGGATAAAGGATGTGTTACAAGACTTTACCAAGAATGGATTTGTGGACTTGAAAAATTTAGCAAGGGCTGCTCTCCATAAGTAAATTATTCACATGCAAATTTTGCCTTAGAAAAATGGCTGAATTCCCATCTGTAAAGACATGATGTTGTATAACTTTAAAAATATATTGCTTTGAAGTATCATACTTCATTTCTACCTAGCTCTCTAAAGAACCAAGTATATGTATCTGATTAGTCTGTGCTTCTGAATCTCTGATCCGGAGAGTTTCTCATTTTTGAAACGATTCAAGTCTTTCTCTAACATGAAAAGTGTTTTCTTCTATATATGCATGATAAATTGCGGTGACAGACGCTCAGGCATGGCTTTCAGTGCCATCTATAATCACTTCCAAAAGCATATGCTGCTGAGGTTGGTTTTCAAAATATATTTCTTCAAGGCCACAGCCTGCTGCAAATGCCTCTAATTTTCCTACCCCCTGCTGTTCTTTCTGTGGTTAGTGCCACAAACAATCTGGAAACACAGCCCCTTCCTTGTTCTCTATGATCATTCCCTCTGGAACAGACTTTCCATGATGAGAAATAGAGAATCTTCCTGAATCACAGTGTAAACTTGAATTTTGTTTTTAAGTCATCACCTCTCCCATATCATCTCCTCTCCACCCCGTAGCTCCCAAGTGCATTTGGCTTTCAAGTTGCCTCATCCCATGTGTCTGCAGACTCCTGGGATTTGATGAGCCAGTGACTGGACGACAAAGGCCGATAGCTCCCATCCTTATATTCAAGGAAGATATGAAACAGTTGACCCTGAGAACAACAGCTGACCCTCTTTCATTTAAATGCTACACCACCCAACCACAGCTAATAATTTTTCATCCCTACACCCACCAAAATAAAGAAAAACTTTTTTTTTCCTGTCCAAATTCCAATCAGTGGAGTCTAGATTAAAACAAAAAAAAAAAAAGGAAGCTTTTGAATGGTCTCATTGAAGTGACAGAAAGTTCTTGGAATGTGATTCATCTCCTATGACAGCAAGAGTTAAGCTGTCCCGCTTTCTATGGGAAAACAGGAATATTAACATCGGTCCCCAATTATCATACTATTTAAAATATTTTTGTTATATGTCTTTATGTGCATGTTGTGCCTGAGTAAGCCCATTGCTTTCATCAGCAAAAAGAGATCCTAATTAAAACCCTGTATAATACACACTTTTAAAATATTTATTTTCAACATTCTTTTAAAAAAATTTTTTTAATTCCAAATTCTGTCCCTCCCCCACCCATTGAGAAGGCAAGCAATATGCTATCAATTATACATATGAAATCATGCAAAACACATTTCTACATTAACCATGTTCCCCCCATAGCAAGAAAAATTAAGAAAATGAAAAAATTATACTTAAATTTATGCTGGATTCATCAGTTCTCTCTCTGTTGGTGGGTAGCATTTTTCATTGTGAGTCCTTTGAAATTATCTTGGAACATTAATAATATACTTTTTTTAATCTTAGGGAAAATGGAAGAAAAGGGGAAATTGTGACTTGACCCAACCTGGCTTATCTGACCTAGTCCAAGAGAATACCATCTGACCTCACAATAAAAGGCATGAAGATTGAGGTGGTAGAAGGAACCCCCAGATGAGAAAACTGCCTCTGACAATGCAGCTCTGTACCTGTTCTGCTCCCTGTAGTCTTAGATAGTCGCCTTGAGTAGCAAGACATTAAGTGTCTTGCAGAGGGTTACAAAGCCAGTATTGAGGAGAGAGATATCTCTCTAAATATTCCCGAAATCCAAATCTTCCTGACTCTGAGGCCAGCTCTCTCAGTGCTATGCAATGCTACCTTTAACATATTTATTTACAGTATTTTTTATTGAGCTTCAAGGAGTTTGCAAAGCCTTTCCCAGGCACCTGACCAGATGGGTAGCACAAAGATTATGATCCTCATTTAAAAAAGGAGACTACTACTCTGTAAAGCTCAGAAAAGTTTAATGAACCAAGTCCAGAGCTCTGAGCATCTGTGTGGTATGAATGCGGTGTTTTTAAATCCAAGTTTGTCCATTGTTTTTTTTCCCTCAGGATCTCTGGGCTCCTACTTACCCTTTGACTCTCACAATTTCATTTAGTGAATTAATATTGACTGACTGCCTCAAGGTACAAGTCACACAAAGCCCTTTGCTCTGTTTCTTTTTAAAAAAATTATAGAACAAAACAAGCATTTCTAAAACATAATAAAAAAAAGATGATTGCACATGAAATTGCAAATCTATTACATACAATTTGCTATTCTTTTAAAATATATAACAAAGTTAATGTAACATTTTTTCACTTTTTTCTCCTATCCTAGAGCTGGCTACCATTAGACACAAATATCTATATTATATGTAAAATCATTCTATTCATACTTCTATTAATCAGTTCTTTCTTTGGATGCAGATAGCAACTGCCTTCATGTTCTCCTTTTCAATGTCTATTATTTGCTTTTATTCTGTCCTAGCCCTAAGCCCAACTTCTAGTCCTAAGGACATCCGTTTGATTTATCATAGCAACACAGGACTAAAATCTTTTCTGTAACTATCTCCTATTGAGTCCCTTCTGCTGTCTGGACAGCACCAATAACTATCTATGAAAGGTTAAGTATCCATCATACTTCTTAAAGAGTCAGTGAAAGTAGTCTCTACTGTCTAAGTAACTTATTCAGTTTTGTTCAATTTAATGAGTGTCTGCCAAGTCCTTTCTGGAGATACAAGAGTCTACAAAAACAAGAGGTTATTTCGGTCCACGCACTTGCTAGCACAGAATCGCTTTGTGGGTTAGAAGCAGACCTGCTCTACTTTCTTATTCCAAACAGGCATTACAGCAATCTTTGGAACCAGATCTGTGCCATGTTAATGTCATTCTTTGTGGGTGGGCATTCAGTTTGTGCTCAAGGACTGACTTGTATTATTGAATAGTAGTGCGTATGAAGGCCAGCACAGATAGCATTAACAGTTTGATAGAAGCCTGGGCTATTCGAGCTGATTACTTATTTTTCAAATCTTGTCTTTGAATTTGTGACATTCTTATTGTTGGCTCAAATATGTTAACTCAGTAGGTCACTGAGATCAATTTCAGCTTATTTCTGATACCCTGTCTATGTGACTTTAAGTATTTTTGCAGTAACAACTTCAGATTTCTTGAATAGGACAGTGGGGAGAGGAGGAGCAGAAAACAAAGAGAGGAGGCCTAGAGTTTCTGCATATATTGAAAGATAAAATGTGTTTATCTTCAAAATTTTACTCCTGCTCCACAATGGTGGGGTCAGTTTTTGGTTGAAGTCAGAAATGATCCCTCCCTCTCTCTCTCTGGCTCTGTCTCTCTCTCTGTGGCTCTCTCTCTCTCCGTGGCTCTGTCTCTCTCTCTCTAACTGAGCACAGACATGTGGGATACTGTTTTTGGATTTGTGAAACTTTAGACTATGGCTATTTAAAAAACAAAAGAAAATAAAAATGTGTGGCAGGAACTCTGTGGCTGTGGCACACAGAACTCTGACGCTGCACTTGGAGGACCAGCATTTGTATCCTGACTCTGAGTCTTACTTCCTGAATGACTTTGGGCAGGCATTTGCCTTCTGTGGACCTCAGTTTCCTCCTAGATAATATGGGGAGAGGGGACCTCTAAGATTGCTTTCAACTGACTATGGGACTATGCTTCCCATGATGCTATGCATATAAGGAGAGGAAGAAAATGTAGAAAGGTAGATTGATGAAAAATTGTGGAGTTGCCAATGAATATGGATCATATCCTCTCTTCCTCTTCCCGGTCTGAATTAGGATTTTTTTTCCCTCTGTTTATTCCCCAAATCTATCCCTTAACCTTGGCAAATTCTTGAATAAATGCAGGACTACCCTTATATTAGTGTAGTTGCTTTAAAGATTCTCTTGGAAATATGTGTATGCACATCTGTGACTTGGCCATACCTTTATAACTTGGATGACTCCACTACCCTTTCTTGAATTCTTCCTGGTATTCTGATTTTCCCCAACGGGGTCATTTTATGGGAGTGGCTCACTAGAGCACAGGAAGCACCATATTGTGACTTGGACACTTCATGGGTGGGTGGAGGAGGAACATTCAACTTAGGGTCAATGGTGCAGCTAATTTCTAGGCCGTTGGCAGTGACCTAAGGAGACAGCTGCTGGTGGTGCTTCCAGATATTCATGCGAGGTTATATTAAATTCTGATTTGGCTTTTATTTGCATCTTATAGGTCTGGGACTCCTGAGGTGCTGGTGAATGGGGGCTTCTCCCAAGGTTGACCACACTGAGAGAAAGCAGCTGTGTTTTCTTAGCTGAAGCTAAGGGTGAAGGCAGGTGCATCATGTTATCCTGATGAACCAGTCCAATGGAAGGAATATTTATGGGGTCTCTGAAGCAGAAGAGAGTTCAGCTTTTCTCCTGATGCCCTGAGATTTCTGCCAGAACAGATTAGCTCCAGGGACAGAAGTTATATCTTGGTTTGGGAAAATTTTATTAATTTAGGTACCTTCCCAGGGAAGAGACAGTCTTCACAGATGGGTTGGCAACCTTTCAGAATCAGCATGCCTTTGACATTTTCTCTCTGAAGAAAGCAATTTGATGGACCTTGGTGTTTGGAGGATTCCCTGGGAGAACCTTTCTTTATAGCAGCAAGTCTTGAATAGAAGATTAGGAGGAAGAAGAAAAATAGGGCACAATCGGGTTGGTCTCACTATCCTTCCTCATTTTTCCTATGGGAGACTCTTTTCAAAGTACTAATATCTCTAAGAGGAACAAACCACGAACCACTACCTGTTAGCTCTTTAATTATGAGATAGTTTAAGTGTTTGTTGAATTTATGGAACTGAAAATAAGAAAGACTGGGAGATAGACTAGATCCTTGGGAGTGAGGGCATCAAGAAAAGAGGATTATTGATAGGGGAAATGGAAGTCACGAGGATGGATTCAGGATCACAGAATGTTGGAGCTAGAAGGGATCTTCGTCTCTTCTCTGGTCCTCAGTCTCCTCATCTATAAAATGAATGGATTAGGGTAAGAAAACTAGAGCTAGAAAGGATCTCAGATCGTCTAATCCAACCCTCTTATTTTAGAGGTTAAACTGAGACCTTGAGATGGGAAGTAACTTTCCCAATGAACTCAATTTCTTTCATATGGGATAAAAAGGTGGAGCATAGAAATTTAGGATGAGAGCTTCTCTGTTTGAGTTTAATGACCCTTCTATCCAGTGGTGTCCTGGTAAATGTTTTCCAGGTCTCTGAAAAACTAAATGTACCCATGATGCAGTTGGAAGTTTAATCTGCATCATTAACATTTTTCTCTATCACTTTAAGTCTATATGATCAGCAAAGCAATAACACAAGACATGATTTGTAGTATTTGCTGATTTGAAGGTATAAATGCTCAAAATGAAAAGGTAACAATTAGAAACTAGCTGGTATACCTTTTGCTTATCTTATACCAAGCTATATCTCCTTTAACAACTAATCCTGGCTATACTACTGAAAATCATATTAGGTGCTTGGATAAATGGTTGGAATTTCAAGTTTAGAACTAATTTAAAATCTTTTTCACATATTAAAAGTGTGTTGTAGCAAGGCAATCATAGACCCGTAAATGATTTTTAATAAGCTTGGCAAATTGCGAGTATGATTAGCTAAGTATTTGATCCAAAATTATTGAGAAAAAAATAACAATAGTTGGCAGTGTGGTTCACCTGAACAAATCCTGTGAGATGGATTTGATTTCTTTCTGAAATGGGATAATAAACTTAGTGGATAATAGAAATGTAGCAAATAAATAGCATAACCTCTCCTTGGTCAGGTATTTAATTTCAGGCCATACAACCTTTTCTCAGAGAAAATGTCCAACTTAATATCTATCTGTTTTAGTTCTATTGGCTCATCATATCTTACAAAGAAATTATATACCGAGTAGATATTTATAACTCAGCATCAGATCGGGAGGAGGTATTGATCTGAAGAAAGTACTTCCCTTAACTGTTGCCAGTTTTAGAAATTGTAATTGACGTTATGACATTTCATTCATTTGGTGAAATGGATGGAAATCAATAAATAATATTAATTTGAGATCCACACAGAATGACTGATTATGGAAAGAATAAATATGCAAATATGAAATGGGTGATATTGGGTTTGAATAGTCATGAAAGACTTTCTTTAGTACTTTGGAGAAGAAAAAGCAGGAACTTATTATCATACCTTTTCAAAAGGCCTAATATAATGAGGTTTGAATCCATTTTAGAAATAATAGCAAAGCATTTAACAATTGTTCATTTATCAAATTTCATTGTACTAGGTACTGGAGATACAAAGATGAATGAGACATATTTCCTGGCCTTAAGGAGCTTTGTAAATAGGATGGTACCTTATAAGTATGTTATCACATTTTAATGATATTAATAATAGGATCTTCTGGTAAAAGAAATAAAATATACCATCAAACATAGCAAGTGAAAATATTAGTGCATAAAGGGAATGTAAAGTGCCATGAGACTGGATAAGGGGAAATCAATTCCAATTGAGGGAACTCACAGGTTTCAGGGAGGTGTTGGCATTTAGATTGGACCTTAAAGAATGAATAGGATGTTAATGGATCATAGATCTTAGATTTTGAGCTGGAAAGGATCTTATAGGTAACCTACTCCAACCCCCACATAAAATGGGGTAATTGGGCCTCAGAGATGAAAATTACCCCAAAGTTGCAAAGGTGGGGACCTGGAATTTGAAGCCAGGTCTGCTAACTGCAAATTTAATAATCTTTACTGAATCTCTCTGATAGAGGCATGAAGGAAGGAGTACATTATGGGAAATAGCATGAGCTTAGGAGCTTTGGCTAGGTGACTCATCCGCCCAAATGAACTTAATTTCTTTTTGGTAATCATATAAGTTTAAATGAGTGTTTCTTAACATAAATGGTAATTTATTCTATTTTTATCTCATACAGGAAGTACTTTGTTGTATTCTCAAAGACTTAAGAGATATCCTAGTTTTCTTTAACAATTTTAAAAATTAAAGCTTATTTGTGGACAGAGTGTTTGAATTGAGAAGGTTCTGTATGCATATGAGAAAAGATTTATGAAAGACTTAGAAATCCAGGTCTCAGTAATTAAAGAACTATGGTCAAGAGGGCAACTGTATGCAGTTAGATGATAAAGATCAGAAATATCATAGTCATGGGCAATTTTAGGGGACATTTGGCTGTTCAGGAGCAGAAAGGATAACTGCTGACCCTTAGGAAATGGAGAGCAATGCTTGAGGAAACTGGAAGTAGATGAGGTCTCAGAAATAACCTTTCCATGGCACAGAGGGCAAAAAAACTCAGGGGAGAAATGATAGCTACCTTCAAGAATTTGAAGGTCACCTATCTGGAAGAAAGATTGATTTGTATGACTTGACCTCAGAGGACAGAATTAGGAACAATGGGTAGAAAGGCAGAAGTTACAGAACAGTAAAATAAGGTGTGCAGGTACAGACCTAAATCGTCTAAGGAAGACAGCCAACTTGTGCAGCCTTTATTTTTTTTTTTTAAGTTTTTTTTTTTACGCTTGCCAAAAAGATGATTTTTATAGAGAACTCACACATGGCAAGTGTTCACATGGTGATCAGAAAAAGCAATACAAAGACTCTCTCAAGGTCTCTCATAAGAACTTTGGAGCTGATTATGAGACGTGGGAGATACTAGCACAGGATCACTCAGCATGGCATGCCCATATCAGAGAAGGTGCTGTGCTCAAAAGAAACTCGAGATGTCCAAATTTAGACAATCCCCCCAAATGTTCACGTGGTCTATCGGTGCCTGACCTGTGGTAGAACATTCCGAGCTCATATTGGTCTGATCAGCCACAATCAGGTGCACTGCAGGTCTACGCTAATCTAGCAGTGTCATTTTGGTGCTCTTCAAGAATGAAGGACAACTGACATATGCAGTAACATAATAATGCCAATATTGATGTAGTACTTTCTCTGTACCAGGCACGGGCTAAATACTTCACAATTATTTCACTTCATTGTTACAACAACCCTGAGAGGTGGATGTTATGCTCATTTTATATATGGGGAAACTGAGGCAGATAGCAAATAAGTGACTTTGCCCAGGGTTATGCAGCTAGTTAGTATCTGGGGCTAGATTTGAACTCAGGTCAGGAGCTCTGTCCACTGTACTACCTTACTGCTGGCTTGTTTTCTTACCTCATGTCTCTTATATCTTGTATCGTATCTCTTTTCTCACATCCATTATATCCTCCGCTAAGCTTCCAAAGCGATCTTCCTAAAATGCATATTTGATCATATCAGTCCTCTATAAACCGCATTGGCTCCCTGGTACCTCCAGGATCAAATAAAACATCCTCTCTTTGGCTTTTAAAGCTTTCACAACCTGTTCACTTTCATTTCAACCTTTCATTCTTACACTTCCTTTCCCTTTATATACTCTAAGATTTAGTGACACCAACCTTCTTTATTGTTGCTCAAAGGTGAGCAAAGGTGACCAGTTCCATTTCCTTTTCCCTCACGCTTCTCCCTTCCCAATCTGTACCTTCTACCGCGTGCCTTTCTTAAAGAAACACTCAAATCTCACCTTATGCAAGAAGCCTTTCTCTGTCCACCTCTAAAATCACCTCCCATTTGCACTGTATATGTCTTGCATCTATATACTTCTTTGTATGGTATGTAAGTGAGCTTCTTGAGGGCAGGGATAAGTTATTTACCTTTCTTTGCATTTCCAGTAGTTAGTATAGTGCTTAGCTATCACCACATCACTCAAAAACAAATCAAGTGTGAGTCATATCATCATTTCTCTGATGGCATGGTCCTCTTTGGCAACGAAGGACGAACACACATTGTGCCTAGCACATAAATAATAAGTGTTTGTTGACTGACTATCACATGATAAACCCTTAATAAAAGGTTGTTGACAGACAAAAACCAAAAGAGTGAAAAGAGTGAGGAAGAAAAGGATATGAGTTTACTTAGTTTGAAGGAGAGAAGGCTAAAAAATGAAATATACATTTTTCAACCTGGACAATGTGGGAATGTGTTAAATGATTGTTTTTCTTTTAAACTGGAAGAGTGTGGGAGAGGGGAAAGAAATACTCATTTATTGAAAAAGAAAAACAAGATGGAAAAAAGAAAAGTCTGAGAGAATTTAACAGTCATCTTTGAGTATATGTTGGACTCTAAAGACTGTAGTGACCTGACTGGTCTTCATGCTCACATATGGAAGAAAGGTTATGAGGAAACGCAATCTGAAAAATGAAATTTTTATGTTGACCATAAGGAAGAATTATTTTACATAATAATACTAAACACTAACATTTATATAAAACTTCAAAGTTTGTAAAACAATTTACAAATATTATCTTTCTTGATTTTCATAAAAACCTTGAGCAATAAGTGCTATTATGATCATCTCTATTTCACAGATGAGGAACTGAGGCAAACCAGAGGTCAAGTGACTTGCCTAGGGTCATACTGCTGAGCCTGAGGCAAGATTTGAACTTGGTCTTTTTGACACCAGTTGTCTTGTCCACTGAATACTGAAAGACTGCCAATTTTTGGAATAAATTACAAAATCCCTTTCCTGAAGGACTTTTAAAATGTGTTCATTTTCATCTATTTGTGGTTCATCTGTGGTCTTGTCTAGAGACCAAAGGATAAAACTCAGCTCTCAAAGTTGCTTAAAGGTCTGAAGGATTGCAGAGAAAGGGCTGCACTTAATGTGTAAGAAGAGGAAGTGGTTGTTTGCATAGTCAAAGCTATGGTTTTTCCAATAGCAATATATGATGCTAAGTGTCACAGAATGGTAGTGCCAGAAAAACTTTTGAGAGTCCCTTGGACAGTAAGATGCTCAAATCAGTCAAAACTTAAAGAAATTAATTCAGACTATACACTGGAAGGTCAAATAGTGAAGGTGAAACTTAAATACTTCAGCCATGTAAGGAGAAAATGGGATTCATTGGTAAAGACCCTCATGTTGGGAAAGATAGAATGCAAAAGGAGAAGGGGATGGCAGAGGATGCGATGGGTAGATAGTGTGGTGGAAACAATGAACATGAACTTAGACCAACTTCAAGAGGTAATGGAGGATAAAAGGGTCTGGTGTGCTATGGTCCATGGGGCAGGTCTAAACAACAGCACAGATATAACTTCGGGGCCCCCTCCTAAAATATCTTCCTTGTGTTGTGTCAGGTTCTATCTATTAGAGATTCATTTGGAATAAAAGAAAAATATCTCCAAAAAGCCAATATTGCTAGCACAATTAAACTGTCTTATTACTTTTACAAACTAGTGTGAATTTGTGTATTTGGTATGTTTTCCTACTGTCTGAGCTTAACATGTAGGAAGAAGGGAAGTGTCTGTGGATAAGTTGGTACTGGTTGCAGGGTGGGGAGATGGTTGAAGAGGAGGAAAGCAGAAATGGGATAGCTGGAGGCCAGCTTGTGAGAGCTAGGCTCTGGAGGGGTTTGGGAGATGAAGTTAGTATATGGGAGAGGGTAAAAGAAAAGAAGTGAAAACAGAGTCTGAAAGTAAAGCAAATAGGTCTTGGCCTCAGGCACTGAAATTGAAGAGGATGCAATTTTATCCTGCCATGTATCAGTCAACAGATATTAAGCTACTGGCTTTAGGTACTATAAAAATTGCCCTACCACTAAGAGCATTATCCATTTCCCAAACCATTAGTTGAATATAGGTGGGGCTTTCAACTGTTTAACCCTAACCTTTTCAGCTCTGAATTCCTTTAAGCCAATTTCCTTAATTCCTCTATCCTAGCAGTACAATAAATACAATCGCTACTTATACCCAAATTTCAAAGCAAAGTTTTTTGGGAGAAAAGCCTTAGCAAATATGGGCTGCCATGCATCTATATCTATATCTATATCGCAGGTAACTCTCCAAAAAGATTCTGTTCCAAAGTTTACAGTGGTATTTACCTGGGAAGTGTGGAAATGATCATCATTATATGCATTTTTTTTGCCAGTAGCCAGCAAGCCCTGGGTAAAGCATAAATTTCTGAGGCAGAAACCACTCCTTCCAGCTTTCAACATCCAACTATAACTAGAATAGCTTCAAAAGCTTTAGAATCAGAAAACAGCTCCAGAGGATAAGGAGATAGGTTGCCATAGCAACATCAGGGAGTGGGGAGGTAAGAAAAGAATCTAGATTATAGGTAAGAGACACCAAGGTAAAGTGAGGACTTGGGGGCACAAATTGAAGGATCCATCTTCCATGCTACCCTTGTACCCTTAGCCTTGAATTTGCAACAACTGCCCCTACCTCCTCCCTAGAATTCATCATTGGGACCTGCCAGTTTGGACCTGCATTGTCTGCTTCATGTTCTTGTTGCATCGAAAGGACAAGGTTGCCGCTCTTTCTACCACCACCCCTGCTCCTCCCTCCCAGATATCTTTGAGGAAAGGGAGGGGTTAAAGGTTGTTGGCTATGGCCTTGACACCTTGGGGGACATCACTCTCCCTGCCTTTCCCGCTCCTTCTCCCCTCTACTTTCCCCCACACTCCACTTGGTGACTTCAAGTGACTCTCTAGAAGCCCACTAGAACTGCAAGGAAGGTGAAGGTCAAAACCCTCTCTCCCAGATGTGGGATGCTGAGGCCTTCCCATATTCCAGGCAGATTCCTCCATGACTAGAAATCCCAGTTGCTGCTCTGAGTAAAAGAATACCTGTGACAAATTTTGTCCCTTTTGCACTTTGCTTAGGATCAGGTCTAGGTAGTTTAATGGTTTAGGAAACTAGACTAGAAACATTTTTACCGGAGTCTGAGTGTGAAGAGAGTTCTTATATAAAAGAACAAAATTAAAAGTGAAAAATGCTGGATTTTTCACTTCCTTGCTTTATTTTGTCTGAATATATCAAAGTACTTTCATTTCGAACTAGACCACGAAATTTTGGGGGAGAACCAAGGTTTCCCTGATGTGAACAAACTGGAAATGAGGAAGAGAAGTTTCTAAACTTAACAGCTGCAGACGTTAAAGAGGAGACTATCCCATTACAAATCTTCAGGAGCATTTTGACAAGGTCTTTTGGGTGACTGGGGGCAGGGCGGGGCACTGGTAAGAGGGGAATTAGATGCTTATTGTTGCCTTAAAGTAACCGGGTGTTTTTTTTTTTTAAGTCATTCTTTGCATGAAAGCAATCTTGAATGATTTATCTGTCTATAACGCCAAGGACAGTCATTTAAGATGTCAGAAACTCCTGGGAGGAGTCCATGCTTGGAATTGGCAGTAAATTCACTCTTTGTATCCCTTATACTGGATTCTGAGGCTATAGTGTGTGGGAATGTGCTGCTTCTCTCAGGAACTTTCCAAAGAGTAAAATGAACTTGCTATTAGAGAATGTTGTTTGAACTGTATAAAACCCAGTGGAAGAGAATCCCAAGGAGTTTATCTCCATAGCCTTCCCTAGGGATGAGGAGATTAATTGCTTTGGAATCTCAAGGAATCTTCTTACATTTGTGCCAAAAAGGGAAAATAATGAGATATGTAACGTAGCCATAAGAAGTCTCACTCCATACTTGGTAGAAATGACCAGTCTTTTAAGAACTTTAAATACTTGCTCCTATGTTAACAGCGTTCCTGGCCATAATGGACCTGTTTTGGGGCCCATAAAATAAAATAAAATCTTAGATTTATAGCTAGAAAGGACTGTAGAAGTCATTTAGTTAAAACTTCTCATTTTATAAATGAGAGAATTCTAAGGTCCAGAGAGCAGCAGTAATTTGGCCCCCCAAGATAGGGTATGGTCACACCAAGATCACACGTGTCAGTGTTGGAGCTAAAATTCAAAATCTGACTATAGTATCATCATTCTCTCTAATGTACCACCTCAGTAAACAGCTCTTTGTAAAAAAACACTGATTTTATTTGGTTAATGAATACTGATCTCACTTTAAATGATATTGATGATTCATTAATTGAGTGAATAATAATGAGGAGGGACATAGGAAATGGGGGCTTATGAATGACAGTACTAAAGAAAACCTGCAATATCTTAGAGTTACCCCTTGTCAACCTGAATTAAAGGAGACTACCAAAGTAGCAAAAACTAAGATCTTTAATGGAGGCAAGGGAATTGCAATTTGGAGGACCATGCAGCATGGAATGCCCAAGATGGGCACAGAGGGGCAGGATTGAATACATTTCAACAGAGGAAGTACAGACTCAAGAAGCTGTTATGGAAATTATTTTACATAAACAAGGGAAGGTCCATAGAAAAGGCTGGGGATGGATGGGTGAAAGAAGGCTGGCATCTGGTCAGAACAACAGGCTCAGGCTCCAGGTACAGCAATGGGGAAACCAGTCTGGACTTACTCCAAATATGGGGTCATTTGGGAACACCCTAGAGCCCTGAGAGAAGAAACAGTTGCTTGACCACAGGGACTTGAGCTGTTAGTCTGAGTGTCTATTGGAGCAGAGAGTGCAGAGTCTATATGAGTCTGAGTGCTCCAAGTTCATCTTCTATAGAAAAGCAAAATTAATATTCTTAAAACACAGATCGGAGTATATCACTCCCTGCTCAAGAAGCTTCAGTCGCTTCCAGTGGCTTCCAGAAAGATATGCAAAATACACTGTTTGAGATTTAAAACTCTTTTCAATCTGGTTCTGACCTATTTTTCCAGGTCAGTTATACATTATTAACATCACAAACTTGATGCTTTGCCAAACGGACATATACACATCATTCTACATACTATCTTTGTGCCTAGTGTGATCATTGTAATTTGTATATGTTTGATGTTATAGTTATAATGATAGGGCTGTAATATGGAATCACTTAGGTCAAATGGTCCTAATGCCCATAGAATATATAGGCAAAATCAGACAGGTTTGTACTTTTTCACTGTTCTGATCTATGTTAATCCTGTGTCAAGAAGTTAATGTTTGCAGTTTCTGATTGGATGAAACTCTTGGCTGAATGCAGTAGAAGCCTGAGTCATCTCCTGTTCTGCTGCTTCAGATAGTCAACTCAAAACCTCTCCTAATTTTTGGTCCCTATACCCAAGCCTGCTGTCAGTAAGTAACCCCAAGAATTTCTCTATCACATGTAGGTCTGACTAGGAATGCCCTCTCTCATATCTGCCACTGATTACCTATTCTCTACCAAACCTATTTTTAGAATAAAACCTTCCTGAACCCCAAAACTTCCTGAACCTTTCTATAAAAGTTTGAGTATAAAACTTCCTGAACCCCAATTTTGAACATGTCTTCTTTCCCTTCTCCCCTCCTCCCCCACACTGGGTGATTTTCTTGAATCTATGGGGACAAATTTCTGTTATATAGCCATATAGTAGGGGTATATATGACTTTTTTGGGGGAAGGGCTGATTGCTGTACTCATAATAATAAAGCTCATTTGCATCAGATTCTTGAGCATCAATTTCTTGTGAATCCCTGAACCCAAGTCTTTGCTTTAACTGAAATAAAGCACACAGGCTATCGCTCCCCAATATGACTTGCCTAATAGGCTTTCCTTATTCACCTACCCCCTTGCCACCAATCTTTCAAGTGCTGCCTCCTAGAAGAGGCTTTTTCTGATTTTCCAAATTATTCATGCACCTCCATCCCTTTTGCAAATTACTTTATATTTAGTTTATGTACAACCTGATGAAGTGAATAGACCTGTCCTAAAAGAAGCAGTCCCATTCTGCTGACTTCTGGGGGCAGGAATCTCCTAAAACAGCAGCTCCCTAGCAGCTCTGTTGCTTTTTTGTACTTCAGCTCCACTGAATTCTTTTTCAGGGAGTGCCTGCCAAGAGCTGAGAAGAACCGGGCAGGTGGCCATCCTACTCTGGGGCCAAGTCACTTAGCCAGACCTAGGACCCTTGACAAGCTTTTGCAACTGCAGGCTTCTCTTAGTTTTACGAAGTGAAAGCAGGGGCCCTTTCCAACAACCAGTAGGGAGCTGAGTATTGCTGTATAAATAAATATGTATTAATAAGCATGGAACTCTCCCCCTCCCCAAACTTCGCAAATATTGACAAATGAAACCTCTGAGGAGAAGGTCAGCTGAAAATCTTTGAAAGTATTTCTCTCCTTGGCTCTTGCCTCTGTTCGGTGTTTTTTTTTCTTCTTCCTATTACCTATTTCTTCTTTCTTATTTATAGGAATTCCCCAGAGAACAAGTAGAACTGGGAATTTTGCTATATTTTTCTTATTATGTTTTCTTTTGATTTTTAAGTGGCAACCAAGTGCATGGTTGCAAGTCGGACCTTAAGAGTAAAAGAGTTAGGCCAGGGTGATGGTCCTTTCACCGAGTAGGGACCAAGCCAAGGAAGGTTATGTCTCTTATCCATCATTGCTAAACAGTTCTCTCCTTGATGGATTAGCAGATCCTGGGGCAAGGGACCCACACAGAGGCAAAGCACTAATTACCCTCAGCCAGTGGAGGAACCTCTAACATCAGTAGTCTAATCCTGGGCTACAGGGCCAGCTAGGGCACAGTGAACTCTTTTATATAGTTATGAAGGGTGATGCTGATCTAAATTAAAAGCTGAAAAAACATTTTTGAAGGGTAAACTCGGAGGAGGAGACAGGTTTTTCCTCTCCTCCTCTCCCCCTCCACTCCTTTAGATCATTTCAATGAATGAAATGGCATCGTTCTCTCCCTCTCCCACCTTCACCAGTTATTGAGAAAATGACCTATGAAGATGAACTGGAGGAATAGAAATACCTGGATTGACCTTTGCCCTTTCTGGGTCAGCTTGGAGTACCAAGCAAATGTTCCTTGGGGAGGATAAGAAGTCCCAACTGAAAGCCATCAAATGTACCTAATGTGTCTATAATTCCAAGTAACTCAATATTCTTTGTAAAACCTTACCACCCAGAGAGATTTCCTAGAGGCTGCTAGATCAAATGTGGCATTATGCTAAAAGAAAGGGGGGGGGGGCGGGAATTGGCAGATTCTGAATAGTAGATGCAAATAAGGCTTTTACCAGAAGGCCTGAAGAGCCAGCCAAAATCTCTGCAGATGCCATTACTCAACTTCCTTGTTCTATAATGTTTGGTTGCTATCTTAAGTTAAAAAAGGTAATTTTAATACATAATCTCAGGGACAACCTATTTGTATGATATTTACCTATTAGTCAAAAATAATTTATTAACCAAACACAGTGTGCCAGGCACTGTGCTCAACACCCCAGAATACTGCCACCCCCTCCTATCCTCAAGACAAAAAAACCAAAAAACAAAACAGTCCCTACTCTCAAAGAGCTCACAGTCTAATGACTGTTAGAAATTTGTGCCTTTGTGGAAAAAGCATAGCTTTCTTGACCGCCCTGATAGAAGCGAGAGTACTTCAGGTAGGATGAGAAAGAAAGCAGAAAGGAAAAGCAAGTTGGTTTCAGTTCCACAAATTTTACTAGAGATAGTCTTTATGATAAAAATAAATATACAGATAAACTTCAGGCACTTGGTTAAGAGTAGAGGTTTGCCATACATTAAGAATGGGGCTTCCTTTCATCTAAAGATCTCAAGGGACTGTCATATGCCTTTGTGAAATAGGTAGATAAGTATCACTTACCAAGCCCCCAGTTTATAGGTAATGGAAGCTGAGTTATTGATAGTTTCGGCATTAAGACAATTGAAACACTCTTAAACTCATCCCTCTAATTGATAATTACCTCCATTTTCATGCCATGCCTTGAGGGTAGGAATTGTTTCTCTTTTTGTACTTGTATACCTAGTGTTTAGCACAATGCCTGACACAGTAAGCACCTAATAAATAATTTTAAATTTATTCTTTCATTTCCTTCTCCAACTATATTGTGCTTTCAGTTATCTATTTCAGATAGTTTTAGGGAATATCATGTATTCTGTAGGCTAAACACTCAGTTCTTTCCAGTGATTTGACCATGGTATTGTTAAATTCAGAAAGGGTTACCTGACTCTGACTCAACTGACTCAATAACTGGAGCAAGTTCAAATAAGTTGGAGCTGGTCATGTGGTATCTCTGGAAACTCTCTGTTGCTGCGTCTGGAACTCACTGCTCTGACCAGATGTCATCACTCCTTGAGTCTCCCTAGTCTTTGGACTTTGAGTTGGTTGTTGTCCTTTATTCTCAGAGGACCAAAATGACATCACCATGATACAGTCAAGTTTCAATGTGTACAACTCTGGCTGATCAAGCCAATAAAACTTGGAACGCTTTACCACAAACTGGGCACAGATAGTCCGTATGAACATTTGGGGTGGTTTCTCCAAATCTGTGCATTCTACATTTCCTTTGTGCTATCTCAATTCTGCTTTGCTCAGTAGAGCACAGCACGCTTTCTGATATGGGTACAATGTGTTGAGTGGTCCTGTACCAGTGTCTCTCATGTCACACAGTCAAATCTAAAGATCTTGAGAGAGACCTTGAGAGTGTCCTTGTATTGCTTCTTCTGACTGTCATGTGATTGCCTGCCCCTTGAGAGTTCTCCATAAAATAGTCTTTTTGGCAAGCGTTTATTTTGCATTTGAATGTGGCCAGCCCATTGGAGTTGTACTCTCTGAAGCATAGTTTGAATACTAGGCTGTTCAGCTCGAGCAAGAACTTCATTGTCTGGTACCTTATCCTGCAAGGTGATCCTCAGAATCTTCCTAAGACAGTTCAAATGGAAATGATTCAATTCTCTGCTGCCTGTGCTAAATTAGGCCTAATAATTAACACCAAGAAAACACAGGCGCTTCATCAGCCACCACCATACCATGCATCAGTGGAAATGGAGAAATTTTGAATGCTGTGGATAAGTTCACTTACCTTGGTAGTGGCGCTGGTAGATTGTCCATGTTTCACAGGCATACAACAATGAGATCAGCACAATGACTCTGTAGACCTTCAGTTTGGTAGTCAGTTTAATACCTCTTCTCTCCCAAACTTTTCTTCAGAGCCTCCCAAACACTGAGCTAGCTCTGGCAATGCATGCATCAACTTTACTGTCAATGTGTACATCCCTGGAAAGTATACTACCAAGGTAAGTGAACTTATCCACAGCATTCAAAATTTCTCCATTTCCACCGATGGATGGTATGGTGGTGGCTGATGGAGCGCCTGTGTTTTCTTGGTGTTAATTATTAGGCCTAATTTAGCAAAGGCAGCAGGGAATTGATCCATACTTTGTTGCATCTCAGCTTCAGAGACTGCATTGAGTGCACAATCATCTGCAAACAGAAAATTATGCACCAACACTCCCTCCACTGTGGTCTTGACTTGTAGCCTTTTCAAATTGAAGAGCTCACCATCAGTATGGTAGTTGACCTTGATGCCTTGTTCATCCTCATTGAAAGCATTTGACAACATGGCCGAAAACATCATGCTAAAAAGCATGGGAGCAAGCACACAGCCCTGTTTCACTCCACTGCTGACCGGGAAGGCATAAGAGCATTGTCCTCTATCCAGAACCTGGGCAAACATGCCATCATGAAATTGACATACAATACTGATGAACCTCTCCAGGCAGTCAAATTTTGACATAATTTTCCATAAGTCCTCATGACTAACAGTATCAAAGACCTTGTCAGGTCTACAAATGTTGTGTACAGATCTCTGTTCTGCTCCTGACATTTCTCCTGGAGTTGTCAGACAGTAAACACCATATCGACCTCTTCCTTGGCCCTTTCTGAAGTCACACTGGCTCTCAAGTATATGACCATCTTCCAAGTGAAGGATTAGCCTATTAAGGAGAATTCTAGCAAGAATCTTGCCAGCAATGACTAAGACAGAGAGAACCCCCTGTGATTGTCTCAGGACAATCTATTCCCTTTACCTTTATAGATATGGACAATAGAGGTATCTTTGAACTCCTGGGGGATAGCTTCCTCTTGCCATATAACCTGGAAAATTTCAGTCAGATTTTATATGAGCAATGATCCCCCTATCTTGTAAATCTCAGCTGGAATAGAATCAGCACCAGATGCTTTGCCACATGAAAGGAGCCTAATGACCCTCAAAACTTCTTCAATTAGAAGGTCAGCTAAGGAGGGATTGTTTTCAACTTGAGGTAAACAGTCAATAGCCTCAGCATTGATTGATGATGATCTGTTGAGAACACTATGGAAGTGTTCAGCCCATCTCTCTAGGATCCTATCTTTATCACTCACCAATGTGACTCCATCAGTACTGAGTAGTTAGTTGCGATGCACTATAGGTTTTTGGTCCATGAATAGCTTTCAGAGAATCATGAAAGTGTTTTGAATTGTTACTATCAGCATAAAACTGAATTTCATCTGCCTTCTTACTGAGCCAAGAATCCTGCATCTCTCTAAGTTTTGCTTGTGCTTTACTTTTGATGGAATCAAATGCTGCCTTCTTAGAGATGGATGAACTATCCTACTGGTATATCCTGTGGAGTTCTCATTTTTCATTTAGCAGCTTCTGTATTTCCCCATCATTTTCATCAAACCAGTCTTGGTGTTTGCGAGTGTTCTGGCTCAGATAAGCAAATGCAGTGCTGTACACCAAATCTCCGAGAGCTGCCCACTCCTTTTCTGTTCCACTGTGTGTTGCTGCCAACTGTATGTTGGCTCAACTTTCCCTCCAAGTTGGTAACAAATTGTTCACACTCAGAGAAGAATTTGTTGACATTAATTCTCTGGTAGTCATTTTGCCTTGGGGGTGGCACTTCTGATGAATGTGAATATTCAGCTTGGAAAGGATAAGTCTATGATCACTTGCGCCACACATTGCCTTCGTCACTCTCACATCTTGTTTGTCTCTTCCCCTTACAATCACATAGTCTATTAGATGCCAATGTTTGCTGCGAGGGTGCATCCATGAAGCTTTGTTGTGTTTAGGTCAATGGAAAACAGTGTTGGTGATGAGGTCATGCAATGCACAAGTCTTCGGCAGTAAATGACCATTGCTGTTGCTGTTCAAACTCCATTTCTCCCTAGGAGTCTCTGCCAAGTCTGGTAGTCTGAGTCTACTGTAGCATTAAAGTCACCCAGAATTATAAGCTTGCCCTCTTTGGGCATATTGATGATAAGGGGTCTCTAGGTCTTCAGAAAATTTTTCTTTGACGTCATCAGGATTCGTCATGGTCAAGCATAGGCACTGATGATAGTGGCATAGTGTTTTCCTGCAAGTGGCAATTGCATTGTCATGAACCTGTCGTTCACTCCTTTTGGCAGGCATACCAGCTTACTGACTAGATTAGTTTTAATAGCAAAGCCTACACTAGCTTCACACCCCTTCACTGAAGCCATACAGAAAAATGCTCCAACTTCAGCAAACTGGCCTTCATTTACCAGCCTTGTTTCACTCAAGGCTGCTGTTTGGATGTTCTCTTGCAACAAGAGTAGTTCGTCTTTCAGGTCTACTGGATTTTGTGTTGTCTGTAAGTGTGCACACGTTCCATGTGCCAATGGTGAGTGGAATCATCTTTGCAGATGTTTTTGTGTATTTTGTACATTTTTTTGTGTTTTGACCACAGAGTGGGATTCCTCACCTGCCATGGTAATCAGTCCAGGGTTGGGTAAGCAGATAATTTTTAGGGCACCTTTTCCAGCCCCCTTCCTCATTCCAGGAGGTGAGCAGTGTGATCCTTAAAAGGCTCCTCTGACACTTCCAAGTCTGCCAGGGGGCTGCCAAGTCCCACTGCTACTTCCAGTGAGAAACAATCCTATCCCTGGGCCTCCTGTGTGCAGAGTTGTGACTACAGCTCTCAGTGTATCCACACCTGCTGCTTCATCACTTGCCTGTTGCCACAGGACTTTGAGGTATAATAGTAAAATGGTATGAGTGATATCTTTTGACTTGTGGGTAAATTGTATTTAAGTGAGGCAGGGCTGCACAAAGTCATCAGACTTACTCTTTCCTCCAGAGTCATCATAGTCCAGTGGCAGGTCAGAGTCAAGATGACTGGTGATGGCTCAGGATTTAGTGGATGACCTTGGCATCTTCCATGTCTAACCAAGCTCTAAATGCTCTCCACATTGCCTGCTTCAGCTGCCATCAAAGCTGTTGGAACAAATTGTTCACATCTGCCCATTCCACCAGATGAAGTCTTCACATGCTTGGGTAGATACCCCCCTAACTCACCAATGGATTTGAGACCCCTTGGTTACCTTCAGCCTGGTTTGGCCAGTCTACCAAAACAGTTTACTGGGGTGTGACTGCTGCACATGCTGCAGCTTCTTGGAGCCACAGATGAGGGTTAGGTGGAACAGGTGGACACCAAAGGTGGAAAGAGCCCTGAAAAGGGCTCGCCAGTCATCACACCAAAGGTGCTTGGCTTCCCTGAACACACCCTATACCCCTTTGGGTAGTTATATGCAAAACAACTTACATAACAGCTTTGCGCCTTCCATGAGACTCCCTCCTTGCTGAAGAGTATTTAAACCCTGCCTTTTCTGCCCCTCCAGGACTTTGGGTGTTTTGTGGTGTCCCAAACAGCAATTTCCTTGCTTTAGTTAATGACCCTTGTTGTTGCCACTTTAGTGTAGTCTTCTTTATTTCAAGTTGACATTTCTAGTGTCAGAAGTGGGATTTGAACCTACACCTCCATAAAGAGACCAGAATATTCAGAGAGCCTCAAATCACTAGGCCCTCTGACAAGGAGTTTTTAGACATAACACAAGATCAGCTCCAAATGGTTTCATGGGATCAGTGGGGTCAAGGTCAGGTACACCCTTCTGATGACTGCATTTAACAGCATGAACTCAATGTTCTTCACTGTCCTGTTTATCCCACTCTTCAGGGTCCCCTCTCAGATAAACTTCTTGAGGACAGGGGCTGTTTTTCATTTTTTGTCTTTGAATTTCCAGCATCTAGCAAAATGTTTGGCATACAGTAGGTGTTTAATAAATTCTTATTGGAGTGAACCACTTCATGTATTTACAATTTGTACATTCATAGCTTCTCAGTCCTTTTTGTGTCTTCTCCCTTTACCTTTGGGCAATACCTTTCTAAAGTATTTTTTTCTTTTTTCCTATATAGGAAATATATTTCCAGAGCAAAGCATATCTCTTCATGTCTTGTGTTGAGAGATAGTCTGATTAGTAATCAGTATGTTGGCAAAAATTCCTCTGTTGTTTATTTCCATTGCTTTACATTTATCCTCTTCCAGTGCTAATAAATGTTGTTGTGTGCTGCGGACCTGCACAACATATTAGTTTTCTTGATTTGTTCAATTATAATTAAAATGGAAACTGTGCACTTATTACCTACCTTGGGAATCTGAAAAAGTTCACTGCATGAAGCAGTTAGAGAAAATGCGATGTTAGTATTTCCAAAATGAAGGATAATGAATACCAAGAATGCTAATTAGAGCTTTGCAGGTTCAGTTATTATGCTTTTGTGTATTTCTAATGCTGCCATGAAGAAATAGCTGAGAAAATGCAAATAGAAATACAGTTACCTTTCCTGTATTGGGAAACTTCCAAGTAAGGAAGTGATAATTTTGCTGTTCTCTGCCCTGAACAGACTGTTGAAAGCAACTTTCTAAGACTTGTTCATCTTTTTTTTTTCAGCCATGTCCAACTCTTCATGACTCCATTTGGGGTTTTCTTGACAAATATCCTGGAATGCTTTGCCATTTCCTTCTCTAGCTCTTTTTACAGATGAGGAAACTGAGTTAAACAGGGTTAAATGTCTTACCCAGGATCACATAGTTAGTAAGTGTCTGAGGTCAGATTTGAACTCATGAAGATGAGTTTTCCTCATTCCAAGCCCAGCCTTTTATCCATTGTGACATCTAGCTGCCCCTCCTGAACAGACTGCCTCTGAATATTGTTCAGTGCTGGATATCAGATTTTAGGAGTGACACTGATAAACTGGAGAGCTGGTGACCTGGCAGAGTAGGGCAAACAGGACAATGAAGAGCCTTGGGCTCATGCCATGTTGAAATTACTTGAAGGAACTGAGGGCGTTGAGCCTAGAAAATTGGGGGGAGGCTAAAGAGGGGGGCATATTTACTAACTTCATATATTTGGAAGAATGTTGTTTGAAAGAGATTAGACTTGTTTTGTTTGTCCTCAAAAGGCAGAAGTAGGAGTCTTAGGTTCCAGTTACAGAAAGGCAAATTGAAACAGGCTACAAGCAAGAATATCATAACAATTATAGCCACCCCACAGTGGGATAGCTGCCAGAGATGGTGGGCTATGCCTCCCACCAGAGGTGTTCAAACAAAGGGTTTGTGACTATTTGTTAGGTGTGTTGCAGTGGGTTTTTTCAATCAGGTATGGACCAGACTGGATGGCCAATATGGTCCCTTGATAGTCTGAATTTTGGTCTAAATTATGTTTAGACTTTAAAGTTAAAAATTGTCATGTTATAAAAAGTTCCTGCTTCCTAAAGTGCAATTTCTTCTTCTCTCTTTCTGGGAGAGTGGGATCAATGAGAGGGGGTACTGTGTAGTGAAGAGCATGCTGGACTTGGTGTCAACAAGTTATAGCTATGTGGCCATTGTCAACTTATTTACTTTCCTAAGTCTTGA
The DNA here is from genome assembly GCA_023548195.1 of Bettongia penicillata ogilbyi. Taxonomy (NCBI): domain Eukaryota; kingdom Metazoa; phylum Chordata; class Mammalia; order Diprotodontia; family Potoroidae; genus Bettongia; species Bettongia penicillata. The sequence goes on along the minus strand of JAJHZJ010000318.1, from coordinate 4,216,542 downwards.
CTTCTTCACCTGTAAAATGGGAATTCCTATGCCCTACTTCATTATGAATCTCCAATCAGATAATTCTATAAAATTCTTTGTAAACTTTAAGGCACCTCATAAATGTCAATAGTAATAAGTATGTTTCCAGTATGAGAAAGGAGTCTCTCTCTCTCCTTCTCTCCCTCTCTCTCTCTCTCTCTCTCTCTCTCTCTCTCTCTCTCTCTCTCTCTCTCAGAGTAGAAGGCAAGGCAATTGAGGTTAAATGATTTGCCCAAGGTCACACAGCTAGTAAGTGTCATGTGTCTGAGGCCAGAGTTGAACTCAGGTCCTTCTGACCCCAGGGCCAGGTTCTCTATTCACTTAAAGGAAGCTCTCTTGAGAAAGACTGTCCTCACTTCTATTGTCAGCAAAAGGATTATGGGATGATTTTGTTGGTGGTCCTTTGTTTTTGAAGAGGACCAATGACATCATGGGGTAGTGTCTTGACTCCTGAATGAATTGTATTCCAGTGAGACAGAGCTGCACCATGTCAGCAGGCTCACTGTCTCTTCCAGAGTCTTCAAAGTCCATTGGCAAGACAAAAGTCAAGATGATTGGTGAGGTCTGGGATATAGTGAATGACCTTGATGTCTTTAATGTCTGACCAAGCTCTAAGTGCTCCCAGCACCTGCTTTAGCCACCTTCATGGCCATTAGAACGAATTATCTTCATCTGCGCATTCTGCGGGTAAGTCTTCACATGCTTAGGAAAGACACCCACTCACCCCCAACTCACTTATGGTGAGACCCCTCAATTACCCTCAACCTGGTTTAGCCCATCTGCCAAGATGGTTTCACCAAGGTGTGGCTGCTGAACATGCTACTGTTTCTTGGAGCCACAGGTGAGGGATGAGTGAATCAGGGCACCAAAGCTGGATGAGCAGAACTGGAAAAAAAAAAAAAAGCCCTCATAGCAGAGGTGCTGAACATCTCATGCACCCCTGTCTAATTAATTAAAGAGCAGAAGAGCAAGTAAGCATATCTTTATTCACCTGGTTAGGGGTAGGTGAGTGAATTCTTCAGTGAGTCTTCTCTCTCTCTCATTGGGTATCATCTTTTTGAAGCTCTGTACCTTTGTCCGCATTCAGTATGAAATGTTGCTCTGAATCACAGTAACTACCAGCTCAGAGTTTCATGGCATAAGTATGATGCCCAAATGCCAAAGAAAAACCCTCAAATATTTATTTCCTTGCACTGGACAGTTTCTTGGAAAGAGCAAAAGCCTATAAAGCCTTCATATATGAGAATCTCCACTCAGTAATAAAAAGAAGATTCCTAGAAAGGAGAACCAGGGATGAGCTGTGGCAGAAGCAAATTACTTGCACAAAAGATCCTAGATCTATTAGCTTAATGCCCACCCACCAGGAGGTAGAATTTCTAAGCCCTATAAACATGACTCCCCTTTTTCCATGTAAGCCTTTTGTGACACCCTTCTGGTGACCAGATAATTTATTGCAGCCTCCAGGCTAGCACTAATTTTGTACTATAAATGCTACCCACAAGGATTAAGTGTTTGAGGTCTTTCGGCCAATACGGCATTAACTAGTACATGACTGTGTTTTGGAAACCTTCAGACTTTCACTGAACCTCCCTCCCTCCTCGCTAATCCCACACTTAAGTAGACTTCTTTGAAAGAAATAGCATTTGTGATCATGACAAGGGCAAAAGACTGAAATTTAGTACTGACTCCCCAAGCTCCCATTCGTTGTAGATCGAAATAATAATATGAGGTGCTAGAAAGAGCAGTGGCCTGGAAATCAGGGTTCTAACCCAGCCCCATTAACTAAGTGGTGACAGTCTCTATTCTGTATTTGATACAGTGGTTCGCGCAGGGCCAGAGGGTTGAAAAAAGCAACCCTTTCACTAAAAATAGGTTCCAATACCCTCTCCCACCTTCCAAGCAATTCCACTGAGGTTTAAAAGCAGTCTACGGAATAAAAACAAATAGCTCCTGACAATAAGGTTAAAAAGTGGTCAGCTATGAGATTACCTGGGGCCACAGGAGTCCCCCTCTAAAATTCTAAACATTGCTTTTATACTTTTCTTACCCAAAGCACACAGCTGGGTCCCAGATTAATCCATCTGGGAGTCAACTGAAACCGCCCCAAGTTGTGTACTATTGCTTGTAGTAGCAACAGTCCCAGAGTGGGAAAGGCACAAACTTTTGAGTGCTTACTATGTGCCAAGCACTATGCTTTACAAATATTGTCCCATACACCTTCCCAGTTCTACTAATGTCCTAGACCAGTGGTGTCAAGCTCAAACTGTGGGACACATTGATTTAGAAAACCACAAATTAGCATTCTCTATGTTGTTTTGTATTTCTACTTATTTAGTTAGCTATTCCCCAGTTACATTTTAATCTGGTTCAGGCTGCACTCAGGAGCAATAGCAATAATAAGAGCTAGCATTTATATAGTGCTTTAAGGTTTGCATAGCTGAGGTGAGCTGATAAACACTTATCAAAGAGCTCACCAAAAACACGGGACACATTTTAAAGTTCGTTCTGCATTATTAACATTTGCTTCTTTACTTAAATCTAGGCAATCAACATAACAATAAATCAAACCCTCATTTGTAGTGTTTGCTAATTTCTAGTACAAGATGGTTCCAGCATATCCATGGCAAAACACTTTATTATCTAATTTTATCCTTAAAACAGCTCTGGGAAGTAAGTGGTATTATTATTTCCATTTTACAGATGAGAAAACTGAGGGAAAAAAATATGTTAAGTGATTTGCAGTCATGCTGCTAGGAAGATTCTGAGGGCAGATTTGAAATCAGACTTTCTTGACTTCCTGATTGGAGAACCAGGGCTCCATTCACTAGCTGCCACAACAGTCCTGTGGAAAAGCCAAGAACTCTAACCGGGATGTGGGTCTAGATCAGAGGTTCCCAGATTTATTTGGCCTACTGACCTCTTAAAAAAATTACTCAGCACCTCCCTGGAAATCTGCTTTCTTTAACCCTTTAATGTTTGTTTTCAATTTGTGTCTTTTCAAAAAAATATACATTTTTAAAAATGATGCATCTTAAATTTAATATTTTATTGTAATTTTGTGTTTTTTCCTATATTGAAGTTTTGATGCCATGATATTGCAGCATGTAACCATATGGTATTGTATTGTAAACAAGTCATTACATACACATATTCCTGTTGATGCATGCTGGACTCCCCAACAATGCACAACACTTGCTTAAGACTTGTTGGTGGAACTTGACCTCTTATCAGTTATAATTTTCATTTTGTGTATTTATTTGGAGTACAGTATAATCAATACAACTTTGACTCAGTTACACAGCAGATGAAACATGTAAGCGTGGTTTTTCACTATTTTCTTCTCTTCTTTCCTTATGCTTGTACCTCCCCTTTATTTTTATTCAATGCCCCATGTAGTTCTAGCGCTCCTGTGGGCAGTACCTCTGTGAGGGCCAGAGGTCGAAGGGAGCATCTGGGATAGGAGCAGGACCAAAAAGAAAAAGAGGGAACTAATTTTGAGGTGCAAATCCAGTCTGGGGTCAGACATGGGGGCAGAGGGTCCAACACCAGTTCTAACTTGGCAAAAGAGTTATCTTTCTCCTGTGTATGCAATGTTTCCAAGGCTTTATCTATTTTGCGGTTGTTTTCTGTCTGATCTTTGGGACAGACTCACTCCCTCCTCTCATCTGTGGTTGTCTCCCCTAGGTTGAGCCTGACCCCCTCATCAGTCAGTGCTTTTATTGGCTAGATTGTCTCTGCGTGTATGAGGGCAGCTGGAGGGAGATGGGGAAACTGGGGAATCCCTTAAGCCCATTTTGACTTTTGCCAGTTCTCCTCTCAACCTCCCTCAGGAGTCTATGATTTTCCTCTGATTGAATTAATTGAGAAGGCTATGTCAGTTATTGAAACAACTGTTTTTAGCCCTCCTGTAAAATTTTAGTCCCAACTTTGCCTGGCTTTGTCCCAAGTCTTTCAGGCAATTATTTTTGGAGCATTCACAGACAGTCTTTGTATTAAGTACATTTCCTGTGTTATTCTACCCCAAAAGTTTATAGTATTGATGGTATTTTTTGAAAGTGCTCCTTGCCAGTAAAAACTCTATTAGTTGGCTTGATTTCATTTAATTGAGAACGCTATAGTGTTATCCACTGGATGTGACTTGCTTTTCTAATTTCACTATAGGGAGAGGGGTGTAATTCTCTAACCCTACCTTCCAATTTTCTTGAAATATTTATTCAGGAAGGTGAAGCTTTGGGCCTCTTTCTGAGATATCATGATATCTTATATAAGCACCTCGGATGAAATATTTATAGGGGCAGTTAGCAGTGGAGAGATCACTGGTCCTGGAGTCAGAAAGACTCATCTTCCAGAGTTCAAATTTGACCTCAGTCCCTTAGTAGCTATGTGGTCCTAGGCAGTCACTTAAACTTGTTTGCCTCAGTTTTCTCATCTGTAAAATGAGCTAGAGAAGGACAGGGTTAACCACTCTAATATCTTTGCCAAGAAATCTCCAAATGGGTTCACAATAAGTTGGATATGACTGAAAAACCCTAAGCAAGTCACTCAACCTATCTGCTTCTGTTCCTTCTTCTGCAAAAATGGGGATACCAACAGTACATGCCTCCCAGGTTCATTGTGAGGATCAAATGAGGCAATATTTGTAAATCACTTAGCACAGTACTTGGCACACAGTAAGTTCTATGTAAATTCTAGATATTATTAGAGTCTGGGGTATATCCTCATCTGACGACTGCTGGCCCTGGCTATTTGCGTTGCATATGTAGATTGCATATGTAGATGATGGTTTTGTTAGGAAAAGGGAGAAGAGAAAATGCTCAGGCCACTATATTAGGGTCATAGGCATGGGAAATGTCTGACTAATCTCATCCATTTGTCAGAAAAATGTGTTGCTTCTCTCTTTTCACTGGGAGCTGCCAAAAGGCAAGCAGTGTGGTACAGCAGAACCACTGCCAGACTTGGCATCAGGAAGAGCTCTAACACTTACTAGCTATGTAACCAGTCAAGTTATTTAACCACTTTAAAGCTGAGTTTCTTCACATGTAAAAGTTGGGTGTAGTTGATATAGACCCTACATTTCCACAGAGAAAATCAGCCCAGAAAAGATGGAAAACTCTGATGAATTAAACTACAGACACAAAGATAAAGAATTCTGAAGAGACAGTGAATGGAAGTAAACATATATGGATGTGAAAAGTAATGATTTTTTCCTTTAGATTTTAAAAAGATAGGTATAGAAGAAGAAATAAAAAGTAGATCTGGGAGAGGTTATATAAAAGTCTAGTGTCATCCTGTAAGAAAATCAAAAGTAATAGTCATCGTCATAATCAATGAACATCTCTTGAGTGCCAACTGTGCCAGGCACTGTGCTGAGCAATGGGAACGTTACAAAAAGAAAGACAGTCCCTGAGCTCAAGGAGCTTATAATCCTAATGGAAGTCAATACACAAAAGGAAGCAGAAATGAGCGGAAGGGGAGTGGAAATGTGCCACCAGAGAGTATGGTGTTTGTGAGCGGCTAATGGAGAGTTTAGCTGGAATGTTCTGAGCACCCTATAAAGGAAGACTTTGGGAGTTTATTGTTTTACCCTCCATCATTCCAGAGGGGAGAGGCAGCTGAAGGTGCTGAGCTGAGATTTTAGGTGATGAACTTGTCCTGGGGGAGGTATGATGTTCCTTCAGAGCAGCTGATGGGAAATGAAGATTAGTTAGAATGAGTGAAAGCTGGCACAGGAAGACAGTTTTAAGAATTATTAATAGGCAGTTGAAATGCAAGATCATAGATCTAGAGAGTTAGAGGACATCTGGTCCAACTCTCTCATTTTATGAGTTAGGAAACCAAAATCCAGAAGATTAAGTGATTTGCCTGGGATCACACAGTTCATTCCTACCCTTCCTCCCTCACTCCCATTAACAAAGTGGGAAGTTGCAAAGAGGAAGATAAGGGCAAATTTTGTAATAGAATTATTTCTATGGGAAAAAAAAGGAATCATTTACCTCTTCCAATAGAGGTTTTCCTCTTAGTACAGGTATTCTAACAATGACAATTTATGGAATGTATTAAAGAAGAGATTCTTGTTTGGGTAGAACTAGATCTTTGAAAGCCCTTCCAACTTCCAGATTCTGTGTTCCTGAGGTTTCTTCTGGCACCTTCACATGAGACAGTCAGGGCCACAGAGTCAAAGAGTGGCCAAGATGTACAATAGGAAAGGTTTTGAGATGGTTATTTTTAAAGATGGAAGAAGATAGAGCTTTGATTTTGAATTATTTCTGCACTTGTGGGCTCTTTCTTCTTCCTTAGGCCATATTCTTTCAATATCTTCCCACTCAAAAGCCTCCACATAAAACCTTGCACTCTGATTTTATGACTGGAAAGGCAAGATAAGCAAATAGCTGTTTGGTAAATGTAGCTTTTGAGATTGTTGTAAGAGGAAGAGGATAAAAATTAATGACTTCACTTACGTAGATAAACCTTCCAAACAAAAATAACGAGTTCCCTCCTACTAAGTAAAGCAGTGTGATAAAACCTAGGGATGCATCTCTTTAAATGGACATTTTATTTTGAAAAAGACAACAAAAAGTACTTGTACTCCAACTTTCTTTTTTTGTACCAGGAAAGACACTAATCATTTTAGCCTAAGCTGCAGTAAACAGATAAAAAGTGGAGAAATAGACTATAGTTCAAATTCGATGTATAGGAGTACAGTGAACCAGCTAAGCTAATACAGTTGGAAAAAATCATTGGTTTAAACATTCCTCTTGAATTAAAAAATTATATTATAAAATATGTTTTATATATAAATGACAATGTAGATAATATAGATAATACATAATAAAATATAAATTACACTATACTATAAAATTACTCTATACTATAAAATATACTAAAGAGGCAATAGAGAATCCCTCAAAGAACCCTGGATTTGGATTTAGGGATTCTATATTGCCTTGGATTTGGATTCTAAAAGCTGAAGTTTGTGTCTATATTGCCATTTTTTCACTTGTGTGACCTTGGACAAGTCATGTTAATTCTAACCTCAAGGCAATCTTACTCAATTCTTGAGTTTATCCCCAAAAGGATCCTACCACCAGGACCTCTCCTAGATTCATTCACCTTTCCTTTCTTTTTTGAAGCCTGTGTCCTCTAGTAGTCTGTTTTCAACCCTTACTACATTCAGTTCATTGTTAGGATTTTAGTAACAGACATCCTCCATGAGCATAGGACACTTTTCCCTTGGTTGTTCTTGCTCCAAGAACGCAGAGCCTGAGCATGTGGACTTAGCCTCAGTCTCCTTTCTTAAGGAATAGCTTTAGAGAAGTAACTATCATAAAAGTAACATGGTTGCTTCCCCTTTTTATATATCATAACAAAGTGTTTCCTTTTCCTCTTGTTAATAAGGTGAAATATGGTAGAGGCTAACTAGGTACTTCTAATTTATTATACCTCCCGTTTTGTGATCATGGATTATCTACTTTAATTGTATATCAACAGAGGCAACTGGTGGCACAGTGAATGCTGGGCTTGGAATCAGGAAGAAGAGTTCAAACCTGGCTTCTGACATTTATTAGCTGTGTGACCCAGCACCAGTCGTTTAAACTTCTATTTGCTTCAGTTTCCTCATTTGAAAAATGGAGATAATAATAGTGCCTATTTCTCAGGGTTGTTGTGAGTCTCAAATGAGATAGTATTTGTAAAAAGTTCAGTGTCTGCCGAGATGCCTTGGCACCTCCTTGTTGTACACCTGTGAAACCTGGACAGCATACCAGCACCATGGCAGGAAACTTAATTGCTTTCATTTGAGTTGTCTTGGAAGACTGTGAAGATCTAGCAAGATAAGGTACTGGACACTGAAGTCCTTTCTCAGGCTGAATTGCCAAGCATTCCAACTGTTCTACAGAGAGCACAACACCCATGGATTGGCCATGTTGTTCAAATGCCAAACATAGGTTTACCTAAAAAAACTATTTTACGGAGAACTCACATGAGGTAAGTATTCACATGGAGGTCAGAAGAAGCAATACAAGGACAGTCTCAAGGTCTCTATGAAGAACTTTGGAATCAATCGTGTGACCTGGGAGACACTGGCACAGAATCGCTCAGCATGGCATGCCCACATAAGATAAGGTGCTGTGTTCTATGAGCAAAGCGGAATTGTAGTTGCTTAAAAGAAACATGACATGTGCAAATTTAGAGACTTACCGACTCCAAAGATTCTTGTGGACTATTTGGGCCTGACTTGTGGTAGCGCCTTCTGAGCTTGTGTTGGTCTAATCAGTCACAGTCAGACACACTGTTCCTTGACTCCAGCATAATGATATTTTGGTCCTCTTCAAGAACAAAGGACAACAACCAACCATATAAATGCTTATTCTTTCCCCCCTCTTTCTCTTATTCCCAGATAACACTAATAATTCACATGTATGAAGCACTTGAAGGTTTACAATAATAGCTCACATGCATACATGTGTATATTCATTTTATAAGGTGCCTTCCTCACAGTAATCTTGAGAAGAAGGGAGTACAGGTATTACCTGCATTTTGCAGAGGATAGTTCAGAAGCTCTGAATAACCAAGTGATTGCCCACATTTGCACTGTTCGTAAGTTTCATCAGAACTAACATTGGAACCGAGGTCTTCTAACTCCTAGTCTGGTATTCCTTCCATATGGAAGTACACTGAGGTAGGAAAATAGAGAATGATGACCTGTATCTTCTGTCTACTCTGCGGAAATGTCTGTATTTTTCATTTAGTAAAAGTCTTAGACTGATTCTTTTTTCTGCAATGCCATCATTTTCTAGTATCTCCTCACACCCTCCTTGTTTCCAAAGAATCTTTTCTTAGAATGAAATTATTTTGCTAAGTAAAGCAAACCAATGACCTTATCTGGTCACATGTACTTCAATCCATATTTATCTGCTAAGAGGAGGGAGGCATATGCCCTCAAACAGTCTTCTGAAGGCAGGATTGATCTCTGAATCCAATTTATTGGTCAGAACTCTCCAAGTCTTCCAGTATTGTTTTCCTTCTTTTACATGATATAGATATAATATAAATAGTTCCCCTGCTTTGGCTTACCTTACTCTGCATCAACTGTATAAATCTTCTCAAGGTAAACTGTCTTACTTCAATTTTTCTTATGTAGAATTGACTTCTTACAGGAGATGTGAGGAATGAATGCTCTGGAAAAAATAATTCCTGCATGACTTTATTATTACAAAGTGTTTCATGGTGTGAGTGTTAATCATTATTTTCTTCCAGCTCCTAATTTCTATAGCTATAGGCCCCAGAGAAACACAAAGTAAAATTAAACATTATCAACTATTTTGAAAACTTGCTTTAAAATGTTGATATATTGTACAACACATTTCAAATTGTAAAACATGAGACCATGATATATGAATTGAAATTTTAAACTCCAGGTCCTGGTCTCATTGGGAGCCCATGCTATAGATGAAATTATTTTTATTTCTTGAAATGTACCCAGGTCCCTGGAAATGGGGCAAATTTTTCCCCCTGAATTGAAGACGTAAGAAAACATTCATTAGTTATAACGTAGCATATTTTTCTTTGACTTCTATTCTTTCCCCATGGTTTTGGTATTTATTCCTTTCCCTCTGATGGGATTGAGAGTATTGGTTGGGGCTATTATTTGATAACAGGTTTTCTGGGAGATAGAATTCTTTTCAAAACTTCTTGAGTTAGAAGATTGCCATATATGGTCTGGAGAACGGCCCCAGGTTTGTCTGGCTGGTTACTTTTGGTGACTTAAAATTTATATTAGTTCTGAAAGCCATAGGATTCAATATAAAGAACACTCCTGGACTGAGAAATAGCAGACTGAAATCATAGAATCCTGAATGTTAGAACTTCAAAGGACTTTAAGAAAGTCTTAAATCTATTTTTTAAGCATTTATTTTATTTTATTTTTATTAATTTATTTTTCAGTTTTCTACAATCACTTCCATAAATCTTAGATTTTTTTTCCTCTCCCTCCCTCTTTTTCCCCCCTCCCTCCTTCCTTCCTGAAAGAACATGCAATCTTATATGGGTTCTACACATACATTCTTACTAAATATATTTTCACCTTAGTCATGTTGCATGGAAGAATCAAAATGAAAGAAATGATGAGAATAACTAAACCACAAAGAAGAGAAAATAGTCTGCTTTATTCTGCAATCCAATTTCATAGCTTTTTCTCTGGATGTGGATGGCATTTTGCCTCAAGAGTCCATTGGGAATTTTTTAGGTCGTTGCATTGCTGTGAAGGACTAAGTGTACCAGAAAAGTTCCTTGCACAATGTGGTTTGTTGCTGTATACAAAATTCTCAGCTAGAAGCTAAAATGCTGCAGTTTTACTTGGTGCTAAGCTGACTGGTGTGCCAAAGCAGAAGCTAGGTGAAGTCTTTCTGAGTTTCCCTGAGTTGCCCTGGGGCTTGCTGCATTAACTGTAGGGGAGGGGTGGTCTGGCTGCAGGAGGTCTCCTCTCCTGAGCTAGAGCATAGGCAAACTTAGTGGTTGGTGAACCCCATCAGCACTAGTGTCTTCCTGATTCTCCTGACTATGCTGAGGCACCCCTGGGGTCCTGGTGTTGGTGCTTATGGGCTCCACCTCCCCCCACCCCCAGAATCTCCTCCCAGTTCATTGAGGTGGGGCTGTCTGGGACAGTCACTGCAAGAGGGAACCCCTCTTTGTGATTTTCCTAGCCTCATGGGCTAAGAAACTGTTTACCCCTTTGACTGATCTCAGTATTCCAGGATTTTTCCTGGGGAAATATTCTCTGGGTTTTTCAAGGTCAACAAGGAGTGGGGGGGAATGCATTTACCAATCACTCCACCATGTTGGCTCCCAAAAGTTCAAGTAAGGTGCCTTACAGACATTTAATCTTCAAGCTAATAGTCTCAGGAGCAGCTGTTGCTGTTACCTGGGGTTCTGTATTTCTCTTGAGCCTTAAATCTATTCCAGTCATTTTACCACTGAGAAAACTGACTTGGGTTCTTACTCCTTGATTTGTAATTAACTATCTAACCATATTACCCTAGACAACTAAATTAACTTTTGGGTCCTTATTTATTCATTAAACCAACACTTATTTAGCATCTACAATGTGCCAAGTACACAGTAGGGCAACTAGGTCATACAATGCATAGAGTGTGGGCCTGGAGTCAGAAAGACTCCTCTGCCTGAATTGAAATCTTACCTGAGACACCCTGGGCTGGTCACTTAGCTTTCTTTGCCTCAATTTCTTCATCTGTAAAATTAGCTGGAGAAGGAAATGGCAAACCATTCCACTTCTTTGCCAAGAGAACCTCATATAGGGTCATGGAGAAGTGGACATGACTGAAGAACAACTGAACAACATCAAATGGGCCAAGTACTGTGCTGAGCTCTGGGAATATAAAAAGAAGCGAAAGGAATACAGTGACTCTTTGATTTAATATTTGTGTTGCATTCTTACTCTGATGTCTCATCATGGCAAAGAGGGTAACCTTGACTTCTACAAGACGATGCCAATGGAAATCAAGCTCCTACAGGTTTTATCAAACTGGAAAAGCAGAACAATGAATGCTATGTCTGTAGGCAGAAGACCAGACTTACTAGGGCTTCTTAACCTGAGATGTATGAATATTTTTAAAAATTGACAACTATATTTCAATGTAATTGGTATGCTTTGTAATCTTATGTGTTTTATTTTATTCATTTAAAAACATCTTTCTGAGAAGCAGTCCTTAGGCTTCACCAGACTGCCAGAGACCATAACGCACAAAAAAGGTCAAGAATACTGGCTATAGAAGCTCATCACCAAAAAGCCTCCACATGATGAATTCCTTTCGTCACAGTAACTGTCAAAGACCATCTACTAAGATGTAGAAGGTGGTCATCTGTGTTATTGGAAGGAATATCCATACTAATAAAATTACAGAATTTCTGAAATGATGTGCTTCTATAAATGCCCAACAGTTTAACCCCACCTTTATCTACCTCCTTCTTCTTTGCAAAAAGGTGAGCAGGGGAACAACAGAAGGGAAAAATGTGAAAAGGCTATATTGGAGGAAAATTAATAGTCAATAACGGATGAACACGAATGAGTTTTACCCACTCATAAAGCAGAAACCAGCAACTCAATGGATTAGAAAGCAGAATTCAGCAATATATTGGTTATAAAAATCACACTTAGGGTTAGAGAAGAATTTATTCCTCACTCAAATTCAAAAGAGCAGGATGATGTCAGATAAGACAATAGTAAAATATATATATATATATATATATATATATATATATATATAATTACAAGAGATAAACAGAGAAATTACATGATGCTTAAAGGCATCATAAATAATGAAATAATATCAATATCTATGTATCTACACACACACACACACACACACACACACACACATATCCCAAATCTAAATATATCTAAATGGCAAGTATCTAAATATTTAAAGAAAAAGTTAAACAAGTTATGGAAAAAAAAGAAAGCAGAATTATTATTTTTGGGGGGACATCTTCATTATGTCCTTTTCAGAACTATACAAACCTAATAGAATGATAAATGAGAAAGAATTTAAGACTTCAGAAAAGAATTTTACATAATTTACAAAAATTAGATACTATATGATTTCTGATTGCTGAATGGGAATAGAAAGGAATATACATACAAAACTTAAACATATGACTGGACATAAAAACAAATGCAAAAAACTTGAAATATTAAACATATTCTTGACTTACAATAATGCAATAAAAATTATAATCAGTAAAGGAAAAAATTCCAGTATGTGGATTTACAAGGGAATAAAATTCAAAGAAAAATTAATTCCAATATTACATAGATTATTTCCAAAGGTAGGGAAAGAACCCCATTAAATTCTTTCTGTGTAATAAATACAGTGCTGATATCTCAACCAAAGAAGGATATGTCGGAGAAAGAAATCTGTGGAACAATATCACTAATGACATTGATGCAAAATTTTTAAAAATAGAATATTACTTGTAAAGAGGCTACAACAATGTCTTGTTTATGTTTCAAGTGTGTTAAAAAAAACCCCAAAAGGTTATGTACTATGACCTGGTTGAATTTATACTAGGAATGAAATATTAGTTTAAAAATAGGAAACTATAAACACAATAGACCATATAAATAACAAAACCTAAAATTGCATGACTATATCAGAAGGGAATGCATAAGGAAATGTGCATAGGAAGCTTTTGACAAAATACAATACATACTTTTTGAAAAATTAAAACACATAGGAATTAATGGACCATTCATTATTATAGTCAATTGTATCTATCTAAAACCAAGAATTAGTATTATTTTTAATGGTGAGATATTGGAGAACTTTCTATTAAAATTAAGGATGAAGCAAGGATGGCTATTGCCAGTTTTATTATTTATTATAGTTCTAGAAAACCTAACTGTAATAATAAAATAAGGAAAGGAAATTGAGGTGGTAAGAGTAAAGAAGGACCAAAAATACTGCTTTTTCCAGATGATATGATACTGTAGAGAACTCTAACACTTCAACTAAAATATTAAGAAAATGAACTAATAACTTTGGTAGAGTAGTGTGTTATAAGATAATCCTGCAAAAAATGTCAGCCTTTCTGTATATCACCAACAAAATTTAGCAGGAAGAAAAAAAAAGAAATTATATGATGATGGGGATGATATATTACATTTCACTTTTTTGCAATTATCATTCATTTTCCTTCCCACCTCTCCCTACCCACTGAAGAAAGAATGAATAGGTGAAGACTAAGGGAAACAAGGCTACATCACTTTTCCAGGATCATGTAGCCAGTAACTGTCTAATGCCAGATTTGAACTCATAAGGATGAGTCTTCCTGATTACAAGCCCACTGCTCTATACACCATGCCACCTAGCTGTCAGCCATTCCCCTAGTTTCAATTTTTTTGCCACCACAAAAAATACTATAGGTATTTTCACATATATGGGATCTTCTTTCTTTGGTCTTGTTAAAGTATAGGCATAGCAGTGGTATAGTTGGGTAAATGCACTGTTTAGTAACTTTTTGTGCATATTTCCAAATTGCTTTCCAGAATGGTTGTACTAGTTCACAAGTCTACCAGCAATGTTTTATTGCAGCCCCTACAACTTTTGTTATTTTCTTTCTTTTTTTAATCTTTGCTCTAATTACTAGTGATTTGGAACATTTTTTTTCACATGACTATAGATAGCCTGGGCTTATTATTTTGAAAACTACCCATTCATATCCTTAGATTACTTAATAACTGGGAAATGGCTCTTATTCATATGGATTTAAATCAGTTCCTTATATATTTTTAAAATGTCACCTTTATCAAAGAAATTTGATATAAGGATTTTTCAGTTAAGTTTCCTTTTTTTATCTTAGATTGGCCTTACCTATTTATTACAAAGGTTTATTTTAGTTTCCCCGCTTTTTCCTTTCTTGAATAGTGGTGGTAGGAAGAGAAGAGAGAAGAGAGCTAGTGATAGCATAACGAAAAAAAGGAAAAAGAAAGGAAACAGGTCATTAAAAGACTTTTAAAAATTCATAGAATAGAACAGAAGGAAGGTCAAAGGAAATAGAAATGAGCAGTACATGTTTGAAAGGTTTTTTAAATTAAAATTTTTGCTTTTAAGATGAACTGGCAAGCTATTTTTAAAAATTTATATTCAGAAAAGAATAGAGAACTGCTATGATATTCTCCTTTGGGACTAAATGAGAATGTATTACAAATTAGACAGTATATGGATCCAAAGTACAATAAATTGTTACTTTTTTTTAACCTTATGTGGCTTTAATTATTTTTAGAATTTTGAGAGCATAAAGGACCTGGAACTGATTATTTTTTCAGTCAAATTGGCAGTCTCTAGACAAATACCAATCGTGTTAGAAAGCCTAAAATTGTAAGTGGCTAGATGTTGTAGGTGCAATAAGGAGGAAACATACCTAGCAGTGAACAGAGCACATGTATTTCACTGTGTCTTGAAAGAAATAAACACTGGTAGAATCAGTTATTTTGTGTGTGTCTCTGGTGCAGAGGACAGCAGAACCCATATTTATCACTGTTCTAGTAATCATCACAAATTAAACTGAATTATCATAACAACCCATCTAGGTATGTGCAATGGTTATTAATGTTCTTTCTTGAGCTCACAATGGATAAAAACAGGAATCATGATGCATAGTTTAGACTTCTGCCTTAAAAACAGCAGCTTCTTTAAAAGAAATGTGATAAGTTAGGGAAGATTATTCTGACTTAAACTCACATGACTTGCGTCTATTTTGTCAGAAGAATCTTGAAGTACTCTATAACTTATGCAGGGGTGTTCCTTTACTTAAATTTCTCTCCTACCCTAAACAATTTGCTATTTTCCTCATTGACATAATGCCTTTCTATTTATCTGTGAACATATTTAATGGTAACATTTATATTCCAAATTTATGCTACCATAAATAGAATTCATCAAGAGATCAACCCATTACTCCAAACCCAAATGTCAGTTAATATAAAGTCACTATATAAATACTTACAAAGTATAGAAAATTAGTCAATAGCAATCAGATAAACAGAAACCTAAATTATGAGGTAATCTAAGAAAGAGAGGAGTTCCAAAAGATTTTGTTTTTTGCTTATCTGTTTGGATTATATAATAGGCTTTGTCATGACACTTTTGAAGTATTATATTCTGTTCACTGAAGATTATTAAAAGAGTTTGAATTCTATGAGACTCAGCAAATATGTGTGAAATCAGATTTACTTGTTTTTTTCAACCTTCATTGTAATTTTATATAAAATGAAATCACTCATTGAATTTTAAAAATGCATAGAAGAGAAAAGAAGGAAGGCCAGAAGGAAATATAGATAAACAAAACAACTTTGAAATTTGGAAGTTAAATTCATTATATACTTAAAAGGAAAATCAAGTGGTGTTGAATGGATTAATAGTATCATTTGCAATCTCCTTTTTCCACTCTACTTTACTTATTAAAATATTATCTTATTTTGTAGTTAAAGAATTTGCCACTATAACCAAAATGCTACTAAAACGTGCATACTTTCTGATCCAATAAAACCATTATTAGCGTTATATTCAAAAGAGATTAAATAAAGAGGGAAAGGACTCCTTTTCACAAAAAATATTTATAGCACTTTTTTTTGCATCTGTGATATTGTAATATAATTCCATGAGAAATCTGTGAATTGATCACGAGTCTCCCAGGGTCAGGGGTCATGACTCTCTTATTCAAACTGTGCAGGACCTACCACAAGTCCAAGCTCAGAGCAGTGCTTAGGAGATGATGTCAGATAAGCTAGAACCCATTTACCTATATACCCATCAATCTTTCTTTCTACAAATCACCTCTCTTTTTAGCTATCCTCTAACTTTCCATCCATTTATTGACTTATCTCTCTATCATCTACCTTTCTGTGTTTTTATAATCTTTCTATCATCTATCTGAACAGCTATTGTCTATCTACCTATTTCTATCTTTCTATCATCTATATTTATCTTTCTGTCCATCTAGCTACCTATTTATCTATCATCTATATTCATCTAATTTTATATCACCTAACTATACTTATCCATTGCCTTTCTATCTACCTATCTTTCTATTATCTACCTACCATCTATTTATTTTTATTTCTATTATCAATTTTTCTTTGTAGTTATTATCTACCATCTATTTATCCTTCTATGTATCTAACTTTATATATCTGCCTATTATATATGTGTGTGTATGTATATGTATTTAAGTATATATATATATATATACACACACATATTTTTCTGTCACTATCTTTCTATGTTACTATCTTTTTATCATCTATCTCTGCATCTACCTTTCTCTAGGACCTAGAAATGCCTAGGAACAAGCTCAGCTGAGACCATTTAGATAGGCTGGGCTGGGCTGGATCTCATATCACAGCTTTGTCATTTCTCCCCATACCAGGGTCTGTTATGTGTGATCTCAGCAGCCCCTCAAGGTAGAATCCAGACTAGACCAGCACCTGGGCCCAATTTAGGACGATGTAAGGACAACACAAGGGGAGAAGGCCCAAGATCCAACTTCACAGGCACAGCTGTGAGGTTTCATGACCTGCCTCCTAGACTATTAGTTTCTTTCCCAGAATCCACCCCACTGTTTGCCTACCACACTGTCTCAACACTTGATAACAAATAGTTTGAGATAATGCTTAGTAATCATGTTGATGGATAGGACATAAAACACATTTCCTTGTGCCTATATCAGGATACCTGAAACTCTAGTGTCTATGATTCTTTTACCACTGAGTAATTCTTTGGAAAGAGACAAGGTGGCTTGGTATATAGAAGACAAATTTGGAGCCAAATAGAACTGGGTTTAAGCTCTGCCTCTGACATTCACTGGCCATGTAACCACGGCCAAGTCATTCAGCCTCTCCAAGTACATAAATTGCAAGAGAAGGATTAATCTGTATTAGTGGAGAGAGATTCTACAATGTTCTTTATAATGATGAAATTATAGGTCCAGACCTAAACTAAAAACTCCTTAATAATTTTCCTCAGTAAATGAAACTTAAACAAAAATTTCCGAGCATGCTACTATGTGTAATTTCACTGCCTAATTAATGAATTGTTATCAAAAGGCAACAATTTAGAGAAATGTTGGGTTTCCCAGGGTTCCTACTTCTAAAAGCCTGGGAAGACGAGTGAAGGAAAGCTCTTAGAAAGATGATCTCCTTGGGACGTGAGTCTCATTCACAAGATTTTCTCTCCCTTGTCTCAAAATAAAGCTGACCTTGAATTACCAGTACCACAGTTTGTTATCTCTGGCCCTGGTTTTGACATTGAATTGTTTTTATGAGAATGTGCTCTTTCTATTCTTGGACTCACTCCAGAAATATCACTCCTCCTAGTTGCTATCTGTCTGATTTCCCAGCAGGATGAGCTTAGGCTATGGTGAGATTCATGATTTGAAAACTCAGGTGTGCCTGAGATACACTACCTGTTCCCACAGACTAGGAAAATATTTGTAAGGTTTCTTATCAGATCTGAGAGGAAGGGGGAGAGTGGAAAAGGAACCTTGCAGGGTGGTAAGGGGATGTGGTAGATAGAAGATGACAAATGAGTCTTGGAGCAACGTCTCCCAATAATAAGCAGTGAGAACACTTTCTTGGAGTAGGATCATTAAAGCAATGGACTTGGATACTAATTACATTTTAAGACACTGAATATAGCATGCACTTGGCTTCTTTTCAAGACTTAGGCTGTCATAATTGAGGGAGATGAGAACAAGTGTCATTTGTGCTGATGACATACATGTCTGTTCATGAAGACCTGGATTTGAAAAGGCCACAGTCTTGGTAGGAGGACAGGGAGAAGGACAGTTTTAATTTGAGTGCTCATTAACTTTCAACACTTCTCATTAAAAGGTGCCTAACTATACCATTCTGATTGCTTTCCTGGTAAGAGTTTATTAGGCAACTTTCTGGACTACCCAAACTCTGTGCAAATAGCTGCTACCATCTCCTATTTCACTTACTCAAAATGAAAGGTAAGGAATGTAATTACTCTCTTTTCTAGATCCCACAATTAAATTCATTCAAAGAATGGCTAACTTGACAGGTTTTGAGCAATGCTGTCATAAAGTATACTAATTCTAACTATAATGGCTCCTCCAGACAGATAACATGAGCTACTCAGATTGGAGTTGGGGGGCTGAGAGATACAGTGAACATGGGCAGGCACTGCTGCCAGGCAGCACAGGAGACAGTTCCCTAGGGAACTCACCATTATGGGGAACAGCTGTGATTAGCAGATGCTGATGGCGGGGAAAGTTCCAATGGATAATTTAGTGGTGCCAGATAATAGGAAGATTGCTAGTACTCAGCTCTGACATTTACTGGCTATAGGACTATGAGAAGTGAATTAACTTCTCTGAGTCTCGGTCTCCTCACCTGTAAAAAGGGGATCCTAAAGATACTTATAATGCCTACTCTGAGGAAGCCAGAGAATGTAAGAAAAGTCTGATTCCCACTTTTAGTAGTCAGACTATCCCCAAGATGAACGCAATCTCTGTGCCAGCACAAAGCAGGGCTCCCTTTGTGAGAGGACACTCCACTCATTCCATTTTCTATTTCAGAGGATGGAGGGAAATCTAAAGAGAATGTGAGATTAATTTACAAAAATTTGGATCTAAGGCAAAAGTCTCAGTTCCAGGTGACTTCCTTTTTCTACAAAACTAAAAAAAAATATTAAAGATATAAATTACCAATAGAATTCATATGATTCTCTGAGCCTTGGGTTGCTGATTGAAGGGCTAGAATGGTTATCTCTCAGGCAACTGAATTGACCCTAATCAATTTTGATCAGTTATCCACTGATTTCCCTTTTCTCTTACATTGTCTATAGGGGCAGCTAGGTGGTACAGTGGATAGAGCACCAGTGCAGGAGTCAGGAGGACCCAAGTTCAAATCTCACCTCAGACACTTGACACTCACTAGCTGTGTGATCTTGGGCAAGTCACTTAACCCCAACTGCCTTATCTTGGGTCATCTCCAGTTGTCCTGATAAATATCTGGTCACTGGATTCAGATGGCTCTGGAGGAGAAGTGAGGTTGGTGACCTGCACAGCCCTCCCTCACTCAAAACCAAGTCAAGTGCAAATCATGTCATCATTTCTCTGATGGCATGGTCTTCTTTAGCAACTAAGGACGAACACACATTGTCTATAGCAAAAATACAAACTTGGGTTGCATTTAGAATTATAATATTTATCTAGAACGTGATTATTAATTTTTTAAAAATAAGCAGAACTTTAAAATGGCAAAGAAATATGGAAAATGAAAAAAAAAAGGTCCTCTAAACTTCTCTTCAAGACTTCCAATGAAAGGGACTTTGCTGAGACATCCCACTTCACTTTGGGATAGCTCTTTCGTTATAAAGTTTTTCTTTTCATCAAGCCTCAATTTGCCTCTTTGTAATCCAAACCTACTGTTCCTAGTTCTTCTCTCTGAGGCTAACCAGAATAAGATTAATCTTTCTATGTGACATATTTTTAAGTACGGTGCTTGAAAACAGAGATCTTGTCATCTCTTGAGCTTTCTTTTCTCTGAGCTAAGCATTCAACCATTCTTCACATGGCATGGACTTGATGCCTTCACCACTTTGTATGTCCTCCTGTGAATGCTCTCCAGTTTATTAATGTCCTTTCCAAACTATAACACCCTGACTTGAAGACAATATTCCAAATGTTGTCTAACCATGGTAGACTTGAATTATAACCTTCCTATTTCTGGAAGCTATACCTCTGTTAATGCAGTCCAAGCTATATGAGTTTGGGTGTTTTTTGGAGGGGGGCAGTTTGGCTGCCACATCACACTGTTCATCCAACTAGAGCTTGTAATACACCAAAACACCCAAATCTTTTACCTATGTACCATTGCGCAACCATGTTCCTCCACTATTTGTGGGATCAGTTTTTTGAACGCAATACCTTCTTATATCTGCCATAGTGCCTTATACGTGGAAGACACTAGTAAATGATAATTAATTGAATCTGAGTAAGAATAGTATAACTCCAATTGACTTTATGTCCTACTAAGAAAATGAGTCTGGGCACACTTTGGCTGTGAGGCCAAGCAAAGTAGGATCTTTTGCTCTTTGTTTTAGTATAATCAAGTATAATGCCTCTATTTGAATGTGATTAAAGGTCTTCCTCACCCATTGATGGGCCTGCCCACTGTGGGAAGCTTGACTGGGGAGTTGTTTTATAGGAGGGTCCCAAGTACCTTGTGTTTTTTCTATTGAAGCACTGGGTCAGAGTGTCATGCCTTCTGGCTCAGAAAAGTGTATAAATACTTTGAGGGTGAGGTTTTACTTTGGGGCTTAGTCTTTGGAAGAAAGTTTGAGTGCCAAATGAGAATCTGGAAAGTCACCAAGCAGCCCCGCACCCCGCTTTGAAAACCCAGATGTTGGTGCTTCCCCCTCTAGTAAAGATGTATGTATGTTAATGGTCAGGCCTTTTGGAAGTGCTGTCGATTTTTGATTTCTCTGAAATTTTCATTTTGATTATCTCTGGTACCTGTGCTTGATTAAAGGGATTGTTAACTTCTCAAAAGTTGCCTTTCCTTTCAGAGAAGCAGATCAAAGAACATGTGGTAGCAGTCCTCCCTGTGTATGTTGGGGTGCTTACTGACACAGTGGCTGAAGCTGGGTCGAGCTGTTAGGAGCAGCTGCGAACCACATGGTGAAAAGGAAGCTGTGCATCAGAAACAGGAGCAATGGTGGAAAGTACAAAATCACAGTCATGTCCAAAGGGTCAGCACTGACGCTCTAAGCAGCTCAGGAGGGACGTGGGGTTGGGATCTGGGGTGGGATCAATACATAAGCAGTTAGTCAGCAGTGGGGCTGGAATGACAGAAGCATGGGAGATACAGACAGGTTCAGGAAAGCTAGAGAAGTAGAAGGGAGATGGGAGCTTGAATATGGTAATTTGCTCTATTTGGTAAGATTCAGCCCCAGCATAGTTAGAGTAGCAGGCTGCCTTATGCTGGAAAGAGTTCAAATTCTGATGCTTTTCATACCTCCCATCTTAGAGGTGTTGAGGATCAGCTACTGATTTGAAATATATGCTATTGAATGGTAGATAACATTTCTAGGATCTGTTTTATAATCAGAATCTCCTGCCGTGAATGTGCAGCATCTTTTGGCTTCACAGAATTAAACTGAAAGAGATCTCATCATCCGTCTAATCCAACGCCTATGCAAGGGGAATGTGATTCATATATATTAGATAATTGATCATCCAGATTCTTCTTGAGGACCCAAGCAGGAGGAGTGAGGCAATCACCGCTACTGTCCTTCTTAAACCATGGTGCTTAGAACTGGACGCAACACTTCATATGAGCTCTGATGAAGAAGGCAAAGCACTGTGGGACTATCACAGGGTTTCAGAGTTGGAAGGGACCTCTGGTGCTTTGGCATTCTGGCCTTTCAAAGACTACAAAGTTGACTAGGATTCTCCTTCATCTCAAACAGAAAAGAACAAATACAAAGGAGCAGAGATCAAAGGCCCCTATTCATGAATCGGATGTTGGTCCTTGATTGGGAAGATCAGCTACTCTTCTAACATCATTGTCTCTCTCATCTAAATAGCATTCAAGCAGGAAAGCAGTATCCAGAGCAAAAGGCTTGCTTTGACTGGTCAGTGCCTTTTGAATGCACTGCAGTTAAAGCTCTCCAGTCAATCAATGAGCTTCTTCATCCCATGGTTAGCTCATCAGAACCATTTAAAGACTATCTTTACATTGATCCAAATCGAGGGAAGAGTCATTCTATTTCACAATATCATGCCTTTCCAGAAGTGGGCTCCCCTTCTGCTTGAAGATGGCAACAACTGAGTGGGCCATTCATGCTGACCCGTCTACCTTACAAAAGGAGATTCTATTAGTCTGGCTTGAGATCTTCTTGATGAGGTCTCACTGACTCCTTTCATTGACACCTTCCTTTTTAGATATTCACCAACTACCTTCATAAAGCTCTGTCCTAGAATTCTCCCAGGAATTGAAGTAAAGCTCCCTGACCTATATTTTTCAGGCTCTGTCCTTTTTCCATTTTTGGAAACTGGAGTAGCATTGGCATTTCTTCAGTTTTGTAGCAAATATCACCAGTTGTGACTCCGACATCTCACCTGTCAGTTTTTGGGGAACCAGAGGGTGTAGCTCATTGGTTAAAGTGACTTGAATTCATTTAGGATAGCTAGGTGCTCTCTTACAACTTTCCTTAATTATCTATGGCATTGATGCCCTGTTAGGTCATTTCTGTTCTTCCTTTTTTAGTGTAAAGGATGTTATTTGAAGAGAAAACAGAAAGAGAATAATAGTTGACTATCTCTCTGGCTTCCCCCTCCCCCCCCTCCCCCTGTTAATTACCATCATTCTATCTACCTTAAGCAAAGGTCCTATACTTACTTTTATCCTCCTTTACCCCCTACTGTAGTGACAATAACCCTTTTTGTGATCCTTAATTCTCACCAGTTTTAGTTCATTCTGAGCTTGAATCTTCCTGTCACTGTTTTTATAATACTATGTCATGCTCTTAGATTCATCTACTTTCATCTGTACTTGATTCCAGCCAGTTCCCTTTATATTGAGAGATTAAATATTGGTGGGGTTTAGGTATTTTCAAAATAAAGTAATATATATGCTTAGCCTGACATTCAAGACCTTCCATAATCAGACCCAACATTTCTAGTCTTCTCTTACAACTCTGATTCTGTATGCCAGCCATACTGATCTTTCCCAAGTATGCATTCTACTTCTTCACCTTAAATCCTGCCCTTCCTTCAAGACCTAGGTAAAGTCTTACCTCTTCCATGAAAATCCTTCCCTTACATGCTTTCAGGAGTGACCATTTCACCTTATAAAGTACCATTGTATGATTAAATAATTTACCAGTGATCACAGAGCTAGTAAATGTTCAAATCTAATTTTATAGATGTGGAGATCTAAGGCTGGAGAGGAACCTGAAAGTCTATATTATCAAAGCTTCTCATTTTACAGTTGAGGAAAATGGAGCCCAAGGAAGTGGCCAAGGTCCTACAGGGAGCAGACAAACTTGGAACTTTCATGCTCCGACTTCAAATTCAACTTTCTTTACATTACTCCAGGACAGTATTATTCTAACAAATTAATATATAGGACAGTTAAACAATGTTCAATATAAAGTCAGGTGCAACTCTGTGGGTGCAAATGCTGAGTTAGAAACTCTGAATTTGGGAAATAGGCAGACAGCAACATTTATAAACTACCTTATTATAGAAAACAATTTTCTCAAAAACCCAAGACCTGCTCCTTAATTGTTCCTGTGGTTATTCTGATATGTGGTAACTTGTGGTTCTTGGATCTTCTTTCATGAGCTTGGGGTCAAAGTTCCAACAAGTGTTATGGTTGCTCTTTTCAAGGGTCCAGCATTGTCTGTCTCATAGGATAGAGAAGTTTCTAATGCTCATTAAGGAAACCAAAGAAGTACACAGTCATTTGGGGTCCCATAAGGTCCTGGTTAAATCCAAGCTGATGAATTCAGAACTGGAACCTGATGGATGAAAAACAAAATTCAAGAGTGGTTATGAGAATGAAACAGCTCAGAAAAGCAACAGATGTACAAATATCATCATCTTCTCAAATGCTGTACAGATGTGGTTAAATCTTTTCAGTGAAGGAGTATGGGTAGGAATTGTGGGCCTAGAAAGTCAGCCACCTTCAAATGGCATTGAAAAGAATCCTCAGGCTGCTTTTTATTAAAGTTGCTGTAAAGAAGCTTTCCCTACCCACAAGATTTCCCAACCACTTGACTAGTTCTTTTCCATCCTCACTTCCTATTCTGAATGGCAAAACAATTCTATTTTGGTCTGAATATTTCTGTTCTTCCTTTAAAATTCTGTCAAATTCGTTATCTGCTCCCAAGTGGCAGAGATGAAAACATACACTTTAATTTGAGACTTCACGGTCTGTCATGATAATCCCAAAACACTAATCTCATTTCCCTCTATGTTATGGGGGAAGAAACACTGGGCTTGAAGGCAGGAGACTTTGGTCCAAATCCTGGCTCTGACATTTTGTACTTACTTGCGTGGCTACTTCATTTCTCCAAACTTGAGTTTTTCTTTTTGCAAAATGGATTATTTGTGTAGCCAGTGGCATCCCTCTGACTCAGTAATTGCATGTTGGGAGTGGCAGTTCATTCAGTCAGAAGGGAAACTCTTGATCTGCTATTAAGTGTAGGTGGGCTTGAGGACAAGAGAATCTGGAAGAAAGATGCTCAGCTGAGCTGAAGGGGTGGCACAAGGAGCTCCATTTTTCTCTTTCAGTTTTGGAAGAGACAAAGAGACCACTGGCTGTGGCAGCCCCTATCACAATTGTTGGGATGGGGTGTTCAGCAAAAAGGACACAATATAAGGTTAATACAAGAAATACCGTGAATCTTTAATTCTGAGACAGCAGATGGTAATTCTTCCTCTCATCTTCTCTCCTTTCCTTGATACAGGATCAATCCTAGCTGTTCCTGGTTATGTACTTTATTATTTAGGAAGAAGAAGAGAAAAAGAAAAGGGGTCAGTGAATGACTGGTGGTATATAAAATAAAAGAACAGAGATTCAGACCTTCCAAGTCACAGGGCTTGATCTAAATGAGGGGGGAAAATACCTTATTGTTACTGGTTTTTTAAAAAAAAATTATAAATTCTCAGAGTAGGGCAACAACTCATGGGAACCCAGACCAGTATCATTATTTCCCCTGGGCACAAATAAATTAAAAGCAGCCTTAGGGGAAAAAAAGATTTGGTAAGCAGGAGGAATGTTCACCTCCTCGCCATCACTCCCCCCACAGTGTTCCAAGTTTAGTCTGCTCCAAGGCAGGAAAGTGATGTCCCCAGGACTGGTTCCAAGGAGAAGATGGAAAGGGTGACTTTCCCTGCAGAGATGTGGGGCCGTCTAAGAGGGAGAAGTGAGATTTCTGTTAACCTAAACATCTTCCCTCCTAGACCCTGGCTATACTTGTTTATCTTTCTCCAGGGTTGTTGTGAAGAAAGTGCTTCATAGCACTTAAAGCTCTATTGAAATGTGATTAGTCATTATTGTTATTGCTGCAGGACTCTACAAAAATATCCTGACTTCTTCAAACCAGTGCCAGCATAGCCCAAACTCTGGCAGGTCCTACCAAGTGGGAAAAGCTTCAGGTATGGGCCCTTGTTCATGAGCTGTAGGCAGGAGTGCTGTTCAACAGTGTCTGACTCTTCATGACCCATGGACTAGAGCATGATAGCGCTGTCTTTGGAGCTTTCTTGGCAAAGATACTAGAGTGGTTTGTCATTTGCTTCTCCAGTGGATTAAAGCAAACAGAGGTTAAGTGATTTGCCCAGGGTCTCACAGCTAAAAAGTATCTGAAGTTGGATTTTAATTCAGGGTCTTCTTGATTCCAGGTCTAGTTGCTTTATCCACTGGGCTACCAAGCTGCCTCCAAGAGGGAGGGGTAGTGAGGCTCAAATGAAATAATGGATGTAATCAGTCATTTTTTAAATTCATGATCAACTCTTGGGGATTCCACAATAATTTGTCATTTCCTTCTCCAGCTCATTTTACAGATGAGGAAACTGAGGCAGACAGGATGAAGTGACTTGCCCAAGGTCACCCAGTTAGTAAACATCTGAGCTCAGATTTGAACTTGGGAGGATTCTAGGCCCAGCACTCAATCTGCTGCACCTCCTGGCTGCCCAATGGATGTGAAGCACATTGCAGATCTAAAAGTGCTGTGGAAATGGCAATTATCGCTATTATTTATTATTGTTATGTTAACTTGCATTAACCTCAGAACTGCCGCACTTTTGCTGAGCTCAAGTAATGTTTTAAGGGCAATCCAGGAGTGTTCTGATAACTGGGCTGTCCAAGAAAAAATAATATGCATATACACTTTTAAGTTTAATTTGCATTAGGAACACTTTCTTAAGTCTAGATCACAGCAACCTGAATTGTAGCTGATTTATTATTTCTGAAGTGTAAATGCTCACAACTGAAAATGGAGAACTGGTTCCAGCATACTGCTGCCTGTATGCCTTGCCTAGCTAAACTTAAGAGCAGGTTATCTAGGTTGGTTGAGTAATGAAAATTTTCATCTCTAGCGCTCAAAGACCATGACAAAGTGATTGAGATTTGTATCAAGGAAAGGTGTACTTCCACCAATACACTTCAATCCAACAAATATTAGTACCTGTTTGGTAGAAGGAACTAGGAACGCCAAAACAAAAACCATACTATCCAGTCCCTCAGGGAGCTAGACCTCTATTTGGGAGGTGCAATATGTATCTAGGCAAGTAAATACAAAGTGTATAAAAGTAATTCAAAATACCAAGAGGAAGAGAATATTAACAAGGGGTTTGGGAAAGACCTCAAGGATGTGGCACCTGAGCTGTGTATTGAAAGATGCCAGGGGTTCCAGAAGGCAGAAGTGAGGAGGGGGTATGGGGGTAGGGGTAATGCTGGGGGAGGGATCAAAGAGGCATCCAAGCAAAGGAATGAAGAGGCAGGAAATATCATGTCAGTTGTGTACAGGAAATAGGTAGCAGGCCAGTCTGGATAAGAGAACATATGAAAAAGTAACATGGGAAAAGTAGATGGGAGCCAGATTGTGATGGGCTTAAATGCCAGACTAGGACATTTAAAAAAATGACAGTCTGGATGAAGTTGTTGTTATAGGCTACTGTCCTTTCTATCTGATTCCTACAGATTGACAGCTGGTAAGGCAGGGACTAGATCTCGTTCATTCTTCCATGGTACCCAAAGTACAGAAATCAGACCAAAACATCTTCCAAGCCGTTCTGTCACAA
This sequence comes from Bettongia penicillata ogilbyi, assembly GCA_023548195.1. Lineage (NCBI taxonomy): Eukaryota > Metazoa > Chordata > Mammalia > Diprotodontia > Potoroidae > Bettongia > Bettongia penicillata. Next base: position 4,189,167 of record JAJHZJ010000318.1, on the reverse strand, counting down.
GAGCAGAAAACACTATGCTTGAACCTGACAAAATTTGCAATTCTGGAGAATTGTGCTGGACAGCCATTTTCCAACATGACTATAATTAGCAGGAGGGTAGGAGGCAGTGGGGTCAGAGCAGCTGGACAGAAACCAGCAGGCACATTTGAGGATTTCTGGGTTATTTATAGATCCCAACAACCTAAGGAGAATGAGTTAGAATCCCAAATGCCAAGGATGCTGTGCTCACATCTCGAGCCACAGAAACTTTAAGAATAGGTTAGAAAAAAACCAAGAGAACCACCACAAAAAAAAAGATGCTGGGGCCCTCTCCCAGAGGAGATAACAGTATCTCCTTGCACTCAAAAGTGCCTTTTGTTTCCTCTGAAAATAGAAAGAATGCTTCAATATATTTCTTATTTAGCATACTCTATCAATCAAGATGGGTGATAACATTCTTTGATAGTCTAATGTGTTTTTTAACTGGAAGGTTTTTTATATTGAGAGGTCATCAAGTCAATAAATATGTATTGAGCACACACAAGAAAGAACTAGAAGTTTTCCTAGCATGGGGCAATGGTGGTGCAGCTGACTTGTGGCAGCAAAACAAGGCAACATGTACTGTAGGTAATAGCTGAAGAGTGAGTGAAGCAGCCTCCTTCGAGCCTGAGCAGAAGACAATCAGAACATGAGGGCGGCGAGGCAGAGCTGAGCCTCATGCTGTTGTCCTAAGAAATGGCTTACTATAACTGCAATCAGATGAGTCCACCAAGGGCAGAATGAGGAGCAAAGCAGGTCTAACATAGCGGGACTACCAGCACTTCCCTAAACTCTCTGATTATTGGCGCTATTTATATTATATAATATATTGTTGAAATTATATTCCAGCCTCTGGTTATTGATATTACCTTGTTCCCCACGCCTGTGAGGTTCTCCCTCCTCATCTGTGCCTCTCACAATACTTGTCCTCCCAAGTTTCTACTTCCAGTCTAAAGCCTTCCCTCTTCCCCCAAGTTGCTAGTGCTTTCTGCCTCCTACAGTTTTCCTCATATTCCATTTAATTTTGTACATGTGCTAACCCTTCCCTCTCTGCTCAGCTGAATGTAAACTCCCTGAGAACAAGGGATGTTTTTGTTTTTGTCTTTGCATCTTCAATACCTTGTGTGCCTTGTACATTCTGGGTAATGAATATTTGGGTCCCAGCAGCTCAAAGACCACTACTGAGTTATTGAGATCTGCATCATTAAAGGATAAATGTCTGTTGACTTGTATCATAATGAAGTATGGTCTCAGGGAACCTTGGTTGGTAGAGACCTTCATTTTCTTGTGTGTTTGTATTGTGTTATTATAATCCAGCTTCTACTCAAGCTTAGGGTGTTTTGGATTCTGTAGAGATACACATGACTCTTGATTAACAGAGAAAATAGCTGAGCATGATGCTAACAGACTTGTTTAAAACACTCCTTCAGTTGGGGCCAGGGCTTCTTGGAGAGACAGGTAGACAGTGGACACTCCAGAGAGGAGAGAGATAAAGACTTTACGATGGTACACAAGCATGGGAAGCCAGCCCCATGATATTTCTGGACATGCTTGAGATTCTAGATATTGCTCAACACAAGCTTCCTCTGAGTTAAATTATTCTTCCTTTCCTGGTTCGAGAGGAGGATTCACCTTGCTCTCAGTCTAGGAGTTTATTCTTTTATTTCATCTCAGAATCACTGCTCAGTCACCTATGCTCAAGAAAGAAAATGGAAAAGGTAGCCCAAGATGTAGGCTCAGACTCATCTAGGTAGAGTATGTGCCCTCTCCCATATCCTCGCAGATGCTCTGCTTCTGGGGCAGGGAAAGGGGCCTTCTGCTAACTCTATAAGAGGAAGGGGTTAAAGAGTTCTGACACAATGAGATGAGGAGAAAGAGATAGCCAGACAGTGGAGTCACTCCCTTTAAAGTACACATGTAGGTGAATCTTCTTGGCTTCAAGATCAGTCCTCAAAATGGATACATCCCTTGCTGCCATCTCAGGACCGAGCAACCAATAATGGGATTGCTTCATCATCTCAATGCACCCATGTCCACATGTGGTTAGCCAAGGCAGCTCAGTGTATGTTTTAGGAGTTGCACTCCAATCTAACCTTCACTCTACAGTGCTTAATAAATAAATGCTTAAATAAAATTGAGTCATAGGGGAAAATTGGACTAAAAATCTAAAGACCTGAATTCCATTCCTAATCCTTCTATTGGTCAAGGATACAACCTTGTGCATGCTGCTAATCTTCCTTAATGAAGTAAATCTTATTTTTTATTTTCAGCAAATTGTCCTGCTGCTCTGATCTTAGGTTTCTAGATCACGTAAAGGCTGCAACACTTTCAAGTGGGGCAGAACTAGATTAAAATATAATTGGGAAATATTTAACAAAATGAAAAAATATAATAGGACATACATAATGTTAATATGTGTTTTTCTAATATGCAGCTGTGGAGATCTTTCTATAAGGTTTTCTGGACCTTATATCTACAGAGGTAAACCATACTACTGGTCTAGATCACTTCACAAAGGTAATTATGTAGCATGATATGAAAGATTGGGTAGGGGATCTTTGCTATTGTCAGCAAGATTTTTTTTTCCAGTATAATAAGGATTCTTTCCCTTACACATATGTTACAAAAACTGGGTTTGAAAGTATCAGAAAGACTGACTGAGTGAGTATTGAAGGCTGTATTGAGTTGATTTCCTAAATTGCAGGGCATGAAATAACAAGCAGACATGGTTCCTCTTTTAAAAGTTTGCTATTGATCTAGGAACTAGGGGGTCTATTAATCACCTATGTCATTCTAGGATTCCCCAGAACAAAGGGCCAGTTAATGTATGACTCCCTTGTTCTACCTAGCCAGAGAGGAAGACATATATACATACAAAACACATACACATGTTTTGGGGCCTGGGGTAGACTGGGTGGGAAAGGAATTTTTTCCCTATTGGAGGCTGAAGAGGTTTGTTCTAGTCCTCTCATAGTGAAAAGGCCAGGGAAGAAGGCTGCATTTTTGTGCCCACCAAGAGCATGGAGAAGAAATGGCAGTCTCTGTGGAGTTTCATGACTGCAAAGAGGAAAGATGAACTCATTTGGTAGTATAGAGATAACTGACAGAATAGCCAGAAGCTACACTGGAGACTAGAATAAGTTGAATAAACCACAAGGAGTTGATCACAAATGCTATTGTTCAAGGAAATACACCTAGGCTATCCACATCGACATTTTCCATCCCTCACTACAGACACAGAGATCTTGTCCACATCTGACTTTAGTGGAGGCATGAATGTCAGGAGTTCATTTCTTAGGCTGCTCTAAGGATGTATGTGGAAGGACAATTCATTCAGGAATGTGGCTGACATTATTTTCCTTTGATTTATTATCCATTTCTGTCCTGAATCAATGTCTTATTTTTAAAAATATACCTTGCCTACATTTCTTAGGATGGGGTGCAACTGAATAGCAAGGTCTGAATTAACTTCAGAAGTTTCCAATTTTTGAACTAGGTTGGGGCAAGTGAGTCAAAATATGTTAATTACAACTAAATGTTCCTGCTCCTCGAATCCTAAGAGTCCAGAAGTAATGAGAGCCACAAACTACATAGAAGTTATTTAGAAAGACTTAATTAAAAATCTTTTCACATGCTTACTTGAACTACCTTACACATCACGGGCATGTAATATAAATTTGAATCAACTGTCACTTCTTCAACATAATTTACCACTTTATTCCTCTTCTGGATTGTAATCTGCAGTCTCCGAGTAAGGTGAAGGAAGGATTTCTGAATCGTTGTTTTGGTTTTTGTTTTCCTTTCAAGCTAGAGAACCAGTTGCTACGTCTCTCACCCCAAAAGAAGGAACAAAGATGGACTTCATGACACACACCTGTTGTTCCTGTTACTAGGGAGTCTGAGGCTGGACCACCCATTGAGGTAGGAGCTCTGAGCTATAATAGAGCTAAAACCCAAGGAAAACTGAGCCTCAAAAAATAAATATGCCATATGGTATTTTCTTCACTAGGAAGTGAAATTTAGCAAAAACATTTGCTAGTTTCTCTTGATATTCTTGTGGAAAACATGGAGACATATATCTGGACTTGGTTTCTGTGATTGCTCTTCAGTTTTGAAGAGAACATCATGGGACATGACATCAAGATGATGGCATGACTTACAGTTGACTTTGACTTGAGTGAGGGAGGGAGGGCTGTGCAAGGTCACCAGCCTCACTTCTCCTCCGGAGCCATATGGGTACAGTGGCCTGATATTCATCAGGATGACTGGAGTTGGTCCACGATGCCATGGGAGACCCTAACCCTTTTAGGCTAAAGTCTTTTCTGCTTCTCACTTTGAGTGAGGTAACGCCCATTCAGGGAATAGCCCTCTTTAAGAAATGAGTGAGGGAATGGCTCCTTTAATTGGAAAGGGAAAAGAAAAAAAATCAAACTGGGAGGGAAAGACCCTTAGGGTTGATGTTCCAAAGAGAAACAGTTACCATTGACATTTACTCTAAGCCAGGAGAGTCCAATATACAGCCATTGAGTGGAGTTTGGACAGCAGTAATAGAGCTAAGAAGATTCAGAACTGGTTGGTTAAATAGTGAGTCCAAAGAATTGCTACTAATGTTTCGTGGGCAACTTGTAAGGTGGTGTTGGTGAAGTGCCCCAGGGGTCTACAGTTTTATTCTTTCATTTTTGTCCATTTCTTGGATAAAAACAAGATTATTAAACTTATAGATGATGAAAATCTGGGAAGGTTAGCACATCTGATTAAAGATACTAAAAGATCAGTCAAAAACCAAAAACTTTAGTAGAGACAAATGTAAACTCTTCTACTCGGGTTCAAAAAATTAACTTCACAAGTACATGATGAGGGAAGTATTATAGCTAGAAGTTTGTCCGAAAAAGATCTAGAGGTTTTACAAAATTTGTGAATTCAGTAGCAAATGGCTGCCAAGAAATCAAAGTGACCAGGAATTATGGAGTTATAATATGACTTTCTCTGCCTTATCGGACCATGTCTAGATTATTATATTTAATTGAGGGTGCCATATTTCAGGAAGGACACTGTTAAGCAGCAGAGTGTCCAGAGAAGGGCAAAGAGGATAATGAAGAGACTTAGGTCTCATCATATAAAGATCCCCTAAAAGAACTGGAGATAATTAGTGTATATAAGACAAAACTTGGGAGAGACATGCTACTTGCCTTAAAGTACTTGAAAGGCTGAAATGTAAATGAGGGATTAGACTGGTTTTGCTTTACTCCAGAGGGAGTGATCTTGCAAACTGAGGCTGTAAAGAAAAATTTCTTAATAATTAGAGCTATCCAAAGTAGAACAGACTTCCCTAAGTGCAGTTATTGGGTAGAGGACCTCCTCAATTGACATTTATTAGCATAGGTTGAAGGACCATTTTTGAAGTATGATGTAGATCCCTTTTCAAGTTCAAGTTGGACTTGGCATCTGAGGTGTTTTCTAGCTCTGAATTTCAGATTCCACAAAGACAGAGCTTCTTGTAAGTAGTTATTTAAACACATTGAAAAAATTCATGTCATTATTGTTCAATATGTATGAAATAAATGATCTCTTCTAGCTCAAACTTTCTGTGATTCTAACTGAAATGCTGGCATTGTCTTTCAAGATTTCATGGGTCTGTTGATTCAGTCATCCTTATTGCTATGAAAGGTACTGACTGAGATAAAGGAGTTTAGGCTGAATTCTAGTTCTACTTGTATAACAGAAATCCCTTAATTTTTAGACTCCAATGACTAAGGCGAATAGGTGATTTACCAGTAACCTGCAAAGGTCATTAATAATAATCTGGCAACATGCCTGAGTGAAACAAGCTAAAGCTCAATATAAACAAGTTATACCATAGAAAAAGAAACTAAAGACAGAATTAAATATGCATTTGAGATTCAAATAATGCCACTCCTATAATTTGCATAAAATAGAAGAAAATCAATCTCAGTTTCAATCTAAAAATTTTAAGAGGTTCTGTTTCCTGTTCTGTCATAGATTTTTTATGGATAGGAAACCTGACTATGTTTGAATTATAATAACAGAAGGGTAGTAGATCCCTGTAAATACATACATACTTTTGTTTCCCAGCTAGTATTGAGAAGCTTTGGAATGACAGGAAGATATATTTAATTTATGGTGAATTCCCTTTTACAATTTTTGGTTGAGGGTGGAGATCATAATTTTGGTCTGGAGAGAAGGAAAGATGGATGGTGTGTGTACATAATGCAAATGAGGATAGGAATGGTTGAAGTAAATATCTGAAATGATGAATGACTAGGGTAGGGAACAAGGCTGAATCTTCCTTCACAGACTGAAAAGGTTAGAGAAATTGATGTTGGTAGCTATATGATTTAGAGTTGGGCTGAATGTGACTATAATAGACTGGTGGTGGGGCCTACCTCTTCAAGATATGTTAGTTTGTCTTATCTCAAGTGGTTGAGCAAAGAAAAGTTTCATTCTGATTGGATCATACTCTCAAAAGCTTATTATGAAGCCAGAATTGTGACCCTCCAAAGCTATTCTCTCCCCAGCCATGACGTATTTGTAGTATCCATCTTGCACTGATTTTCTCCCTATTGTCTGCTGGTGATGTCATCCCACTATTCTCTTCTGTTCTCTGTAATAAATATGGTGTCTTCCCAGAGTGTGTAATTACTACTCTCTCCTACCACTTCCTGAGTTTCAGTTTTTCGGGGCCATCTTTTGGTTCTTGCTCCTACCTACTGAGATATAGTGGTCAGAAAGCCTTACCCAGACAAGAATACATGTGTTTTTTCTTTTTTAAGAATATTTTTATCATGCCCTTTATATCTCTCTCTCTCTCACACACACACATATACACACACACACACACACTCACACCATCACCTTCCCTTGTGACATAGTATAAAGCCCATCTTGCTCCCAAGATCCTCCCTAATTGACTACAAATGAAGTTGAGCAAGAACAAAGGCTAAGTGGACCCTCTTGATCTACCTATATTCCTATCTTTCTTGTATAAATTCACCAATACCCTAAACCCCTGGATTTTGTACAATATTCTAGCCAGGCAAAGCCTCATTGGTGAGCTATCACAGCATGTGAGTCACAGCATCCATGTTGATGCTGGTTTATAGTACATACCACTTTAGAGCCCACACACAGCAGGTACCACATTTGTAGGTGATGTTGAAAACTGTGACTGGAGTTAACCTTGAAATGTCTATTTCAATCGTACCAGTTGAGCTTACTCCAATTCCCTGTCACCTGGAAAGGATGCTCAGTGGTGGGCAACATCTTTGATAAGCCTAGGGGAAGAGTGGGTTGGGGGAGAAGTCAGTTAATGTTTATCTTAGGTGAATTAAATCCTTTGCTTGTCAAATTTATTTCCCAATGCACTTGTGATAGCAATGAGTTCTGGAAACAGTCACTGCTTGTGGCATGTGAATGCTTTTACACACCAGGGACAGGTAACAGATGTGTCCTAATACATTTATTTACTGATCATATGCAGCAAGCACTCTGTTTCTTAGAGCCTAGGGATCCAAATGCACTTGAAATCAGGTTAACTAGAACTAAATTTGGTCTCTGTGTGACCTGATTGGCTATATGCAACCTGGAGTATTGAATTTCCTACTTCATATTGTTTTTGTTCTCATTTGCATCCAGTTATTTCCTCTGAGACCACAGAGCACAAGTAGGCAGCGAGGTAATGAAATGTGGTAAATCTGGTTAAGGAAAAATATGACTACAAATGCTTTCTTTTCTCTTCTCTCAACAGACTCATATATACGCTATGGTTTCCATCAGTTTGTAAAGTACTACAATTCTTGCTTGGCTGGTCTGATTATTTCAAGCTAAACAGAACTGGCTTAATTTCATATCATCTGAGAATTCTTGTGTTGTCATAGGTTAGACTGAATGTCAGCTGTCAACCAACCACTGCCCTACGTATTCTTTGTCCTATTACTTAACATGCTTTTTTGTTGATCCAAAAAAGTACACGTTTAATTTCACAAGGATATTTTCAGAATGAAAAGCCTATGACCTCTGTATGAACTTCTGACCATCTAAAAATACTGCTGTGTCTGGCCACATTTTTGTGAAGAGCTGGAAACAAATTTGGCATTCTTGAATTATGAAATGGTCAAATAAATTGGGACATATTAATGGATTGGGATATGACTATGCCATAAGGAATGATGAATATTAAAAATTCAAGGAAATATTCACAAATGTGTAAACTGATAGAGAACTAAGAAAGCAGTATCAGCAGAACTATATACTTTCTGTCTAGAATAATGGAGGAGCTTACTAAAAGGCAACAGAATTCACATGAACTGTAATGATCAATGTTGCTTCCAAATAACTGAAACACATTTCCTTCCTCTTGGCAGAGGTGGTGAAGTACGGGTGCAAGGTGTATTGACTTTGTCTCAGTCACGTGGTATTGAATAGTTTTGCGTAACTGTTGTTGATGCTGTTGTAAGAGAGGGCACAGAGGAATTATTCCATTGAATTCACTACGGTAGGTGCTTGGTTAAAGTTAGAAACTATCAGTTGGTGCCATCAAACCACCTCACCAGGTAGCCCTTCCCCACATGAGTTCCTCCTTGACTGCTTGGTCCCTTCCTTTATCTCCAGCAGAAGCCCTGTGGTCAGTAAGTCAACAGGCATTTATAAAGAGCCTACCATGTCCCAAGCATTGAGCTAAGCACTGTGAACACCTTGTCTGGCACTGAAAGTTTCTTGGGGATGGTATGAAGGGGGAAGCTGGATCAGAGGCTGGGGGCAAAGGTAGCCTCAGGAATTGTTGCGTATAACTAGCACAGTCTCATAGCTTCCTTGGAATAGAGGCTAAGGCCTTCTGTACTTAAATCCCATGCCTCCTCAACAACCCCCCTAAACAGGGTACTGTAATACCAGAGTAATCGGTGTAACCACCGCAACTTGCTTTAAAAGATTTTCATCACATCATGGATTAATCATAGCAGGTCCTCCATGTAACACTGTTGGGTGGGTTTGTCTCCGTTTCCTCATATGCAAAACAAGTTAAAAACTGTTTGCATGAAACAAGAAATCTCTGTCCTAAAGGAGCTAATATTTTGATGGGTGAGACAACAGGCAAACAACTATGTACATTCAAGATATACATAGTATAAGTGGGAGGTAATTTCAGAAGGAAGACCCACCAGCGAGGGGAGTCAGAAAGTACTCTTGCAGAAGGGGAGATTTGAACTGAGTCTTGAAGAAAGCCAGGAAAGACAGGAGACAGAGGTAAGTGTTTAAGGTCTCCCACCCCTTCTCTTAGAAAATTGAATTGAGGGCACACTTGATTTCATTGGTCTGGAGTGCAAAAATTTTGAGTTACAGTTCCATTTAAGAGAACCACTGGCTGTATCATCAAGTAAAACAATCTTACAACAATTAGACCTCGTATATGATTACGAATCTGGTAGGAAATCTGAGCTGAGAACATAAATGTCAATTTGTTGGCATCAGTACAACTCATTAGTTCATCTTGACTTAAGGTCTTTTAAACCAGTAGAATTACCTTAGAAATATGTTTTATGTTATCTATGACTTAAGTGATGCCCTGGAACTTTGTTCAGGCAGACCTAATTTATATCGACTTCAGGCCATTAACTGAAGCTTTAGGGAGTGAGCACTTTCATTTTACGTTTCAATTAATGGGGCAGTTAGGTGGCACAGTGGATAGAGTGCTGGGCCTGGAGTCAGGAGGACTTGAGTTTAAATGTGATGGAAGACACTAGCTATGTGACCCTAGACAAGTCACTTAACCCTGTTTGTCTCAGTTTTCTCATATGTAAAACAAGCTAGAGAGGGAAATGGAAAACCACTCCAGTATCTTTGCCAAGAAAACCCCATATGGGATCATGAATATTTAGACATGATGAAATAACAACAATTTATCATAATAATCATAATTAAGCACCTGCTGTGTACCTGGCACTGGGAATTGTGGTACCAACATGATATTCCATGAATATCCCGGTATATTTCTGAATCATGAAATACAACAGACTCTCCAGATAGAAGACAGAACCAAAACATTTATTCAGACACCAGAAAGCCAAATCCATCACAGTAACCACAAGCGATACACAATAACAATGCAGGGAACAACCACAGTCCCAAGCCTTCCCCTGCAAGGCTTAAACAAATCACAACCAATCACAAATCACTTGCTACCCAGGAGCATGGATCTTTTCTAGCTCTGACTGCTCTCAAGACTAACTTTCTCTCAGCTCTGCTCTAGCTCTGCCTCTTCCTGCCCCACCCATTCAGCAAACTCCTCCCCCCACAGGCTCCATGGGACTCAGACTCATGAGACTCAAGCTTCCATATGACCCAGCCAGGTCACATGGGCCTATTAATGAATGAGAAAAATCTCCCTATTTTACATTACCATGAAGCAAAAGATAGTCCCTGTCCTCCAGGAGCTCACAAGCTAATGGGGGAGACAATGTGTAAACAGATATATGGAATACAAGATAAGTGGGAAATAATTAACAGAGGGAAGGCATTAGACTTAAGAGGGGTTGGAAAAGGCTTCCTGTAAAAGATTGGGCTTTCAGTTGAGATATAGAGCAAGCCAGGGAAACCAGTAGGCAGAGTTGAAGAAGAAAAGCATTCCAGCAAGAGGGACAACCTGTGAAATTGGGAGATAGACTGTCTTATTTACGGAATAACCAGGAGGCCAGTATTGCTGGATTGAGGAATAAGGTGTAAGAAGACTTGAATGGTAGGAGGGGGCTAGGTTATAAAGGGCTTTGAAGGCCAAACTAGGGAGCCACTGGAGTTTACTGAGTATGTGTGTGGGGAATAACATGGTTGGACCTGTGATAAAGGGAAATTCTTTAATAGTCTAATGAAGGATGGATTGGAGTAGGGAGAGGCTTGGGGCAGCCACACCCACCATCTAAGTGTGAGAGATAGCAGTGTCAGAGGAGATAAGGGGGCATATATGAGAGACATTGCAAAGATAAAATCAACAAGTTGGGGCAACAGATTGGATATGGAAGGTGAGAGAATAGTGAGGAGCCAAGTGTGACTTTTACTTGGGAGCCTGATGGAGTGGGAGGATAATGTTGCCTTCTACAGTAATACCAAATGTAGGAGGAGTAAAGGAGCACTTAGGGAGAAAGATATTGACATGGACATGTTGAGTTTAAGATGTCTATTGGACTTTCAGTGAGAGATGTCTGAAAGGCACTCAGAGATGCAAGATTGGAGTTCAAAGACCTGTTGGGGAAGAACAGGCAGATTGAGATGGTTATTAAATCTATGAGGACTGATGAGATCAGCAAGTGAAGTAGTATAGAGGGAGACTGAGAGCTACTTCTCTACGTGATCCTCATGTTGGTTTGCAAAGAGCTTCACATCAATCAGTCAATAAGCATTTATTAATCACTATGTGCTAGAAACTGTGCTAACCACTGGATATACAAAGAGTGGCAAAAGCAGTCCCTACCTTCAGGGAGCTCACATTCTGATTGGAAAGATTCCCCTTCATTTTCAAAGAGGACCAGTGGGAACCAATCTCCAGTCATGGAGAGGTGACCTCTTGCTTCCTGTGTAAATTGTATTTAAATAAGGCAGAATTGCACAAATTTGTCAGCTTCACTCTCTCTTCTGACATCATCAAAGTCCCAGCGGTAAAACAAAAGTCGTGACAACTGGCAATGACCCAGAATGCAATGGATGACCTTGACATCTTATAAATTGTTCTCATTTGCCCGTTCCATGGAGGGAAGTCTTTACATGCTTGAGAAAGACATCCCCCTAACTCATCAAAGGGTTGTCCTCAATCTCATGGAGTCCATCTGCCTAACTGGTTTTACTGGGGTGTGGCTACTACAGCTTTTTTGGAGCCACAGGTGAGAGATAGATGACAGGTAGACACCAAAGGTGGATGAGCAGCCCTGAAAAGGGAACCCTTACACCAGAGGTGCTAGTCCTCCCTGAACACTTCCTACACCCCTTCATCTTTGCCTTTGTCCCCTTGTGGAAAAAACTTCCCTACAGAGTGCTGGGTCATAGGACTGAAGTTGGGCTATGTGCTGTGTGCCATTGCCCCAGGGCATTTATCAGATCCTTTTCTGTTTCCCTACTCTGTGCCTAAGTAGAAAGGAGGGGAAGAAGTGAACAGCTGGAGAGGATTAGACATCTGCAGCAGTTGGCTTTTCAACTGAATCTTGAAAGAAGCCAAGGATTCCAAGAAGTGTAGATGAGGGAAGGAAAGCATTCTAGGCATAGGGGACAATCAGAACAAAGCCATGGAAATGGGAAAGGGAGTGTCGTGTATGGGGAAAATAAAGTCAGTCTATCTTGACTGCAGAGTATGTAAAAAGAAGCAAGTATCAGAAAACTGGAAAAGTGGGAAGGAACTGGTTATGAACAGCTTTAAATGCCAACATTCTTTATATTTAATTCTGGAGATAATAGACGCTGGAATTTACTGTGTAGGAAGGTAGCATGGTCAGACCTACACTTTAAAAAATCACTTTGGTAATATAAGATTTTGCTCTGCTTGACTAGACATATTTGTTACAAGTATTTTTTTTTTTTTTTGTCTTTCAATTGAGGGAGTAGTGGGAGGGAGAGAAAGTAAGTGCTTGTTAATTGAAAAAAGAAAAGAAAGTCACTTCATCTGGGTGAGGGACAGAACTATCGAGTCCAAGCAGAAGGCTGTTGAAATCATGTAAGGAACAGTCAACAAAGTCTCAAGTGGTGGCTGTGTGAGTAGGGAGAGGAGAGAGACATATACAGGAGCTACTGTAAAGGTAGAAACAACAGGATTTAACAATTATTGGATATATGAGTAAATGGAGTAAAATGAGCAACTGGTGATTTGAGGCTAAAAATAATTCTACTCACCTTCATTTGTGGATCATTGGATTTAATCAAATCCAACCATTTAATTTTAAGGATAAGGAAACTGAGGGTCAGAGAGAAGTCATACAGATATTAAATAGCAGATTTGGGATTTGAAATCCAGATCCCAAAATTCAAATTCAGTGCTGTTTCTACTGCAAGATGTTTCTACTACAACCCCAGAGCTATTGCTTTTTAAAATTCTAAACATCATTGAATTATGATGGCAAATGGATGTACTTCCTACAGTGAACTTTAACGGAATTTCAAACACTTTGAAAAATAAACCAAAGTGTTTTAAAACTTTATACCAGTCAAACAATAATAACTTCTGGGCGCAGTGGGGCTAAGGTTACTCAGCCCCCTTTTACTCTGTCACCTTAATGGGTCCTTCAGGCAATAAACCTTTATTAACTACTAACTATGTGCCAGGTACTGTGCTAAGTGCTAAGGATTTCATCTCACCCATGTCTTCATGAAACTGGAAGTAATTTTAGAGGGAAGGCATCAGAATGGATTGTATTCAGACTTGACTGGACTAGATTCAGTCTTGGAGGAGCCTAGTTGCCTAGAAGAAAGGCCTAAACCCTGCACTCTATCTGCACATAATAATGATAGCTAGCGTTTAACCCTTTAATGTTTGCAAAATATTTTACATATACTATTTCATTTCAGCCTCACAACTGTATGAGGTAGGTGCTATAATTATTTCTATTTCACAAGTGGAGAAAAGGGGAGCTGAGATAAATTGAATGTTTTTTTCAGGTTCCCACAGGTAGGAAATTTCTGAGACAGAACTTCAAGGCAGATTTTCTAGAACCTCAAGCCCAGCAGTCTGTCTGCTCTTTCACCCTATCTCTCCTTTAGATGAGCTAAGGTATACTTGGTATATGATTAGGTATAAAGGACACAGTGATATTTGATTTCCAGATGCCACAAAAGCCTGTCAACACTGATAGCTCAAGAGGGAGATATATTTATGAAAAAGACTAGCCTGCCCTGAGCCAAACAAAATAAGAAGCAGTCTTCTACCCTGGGAAACAGCCGAGTAATGTAAGAGTATTGACTGTGATTCCTCTCCGAATTTTGGGTGAGCTTCCCCTTCTGCCCTTTTTCTTCTGTTTGATGAGAATGGGCAACATGTGAGAGTTCCCATAGCCTTTGAGCTAAGTTAATTTCAGCTTGGACCCCTGACAAGCATAGGTTTTGGCCAGCCGACAAGTCGACTATTTAAAATAAGAAAACAGGGGGCAAAAATAGAGTGAAAATATTGCAGGTGTGTGATGTCTTGAATTGGTGGGGGACAGTCCGGTTCACAAACACCGAATGCCTGCCATGTGCAAGGTTTTGAGGGGGAAGGCGACTGGTCTCTGTAGGGATTCGGGAAGATTACACACTAACCGGAGGAATGAAGCAAGCATACAAATAAGTAAAGAGACCTTCCAGAACATGGGACTAACAATATAGAGTAGCAGACATTTTCTCCAGTCTTCACAACCTCTCAATCTTCTCTAAATTAGGAATTATGAACAAGAGATAAGCAAGTTCAACTTCCTTCATGGTCTAGGACACCAAGAACCATAAAGATGAACTAACAGCAGAGAAGGCTAATTCATCATAAGTCATTTAATCAGCTCCCTGGCACCAGGGCTGCATAAGGAGATAGAGATGCAACAGGTTTTAACTCTATATGCTCCTCACCCTCCACCCTCTCCCACTACTAGTGGCACAGATAACCAAAGGACAGAAGCTTGTCCTGGTTGGGACATCAGTGTGACAGCACTCTATGTTGCAACAAAGCTCATCCAGAGAATTGAAGAATAGAAGGTCCTGGGGCAGGGTGTTTGGATTGTGTGGCATTCTACTAAGCCTGAAGGAAAGAGCCCAGCATGCACCTGAGGCCAGTTCACTTGGGACAGAGATTGAGGTTGATGAAATTTGAATTACCCGGCATAGGAAAGTTGAGACAGCTAGCCCCCCGGGGAAATCATATTCAAAGATGAAGGCATCAGAAAGTGAGCAATAGGGGAATATAATGGGTAAAAGATTGAAATTACCAAAGATCTTAGAAAGAAGAAACTTAGTTAAAGTCCTTGAGCATAAGCAGATAAACTAACAGGGAAGATATTAATAACAGAAGGGAGTGTGTCCTCCAGGTCAGCTAAAAGAGCGCAGAAATCTATGAAGATATTAATAACAGAAGGGAGTGTGTCCTCCAGGTCAGCTAAAAGAGTGCAGAAATCTATGAATAAGTATTGTACGACAAAGGGAAATGAATTAACGTCTGATGAGGCAGACGGATTCCCAAGAGAGCAGAAATTCCTGAATGTTTTAAAAAGAGAAATAAGAATGGCAGAAGCAGAATTTATGGTCTTTACCATAAATTACCGGAAATAATTGGCAAAAATATTAAAACATCATGCTGTAAGGGCCCAGATAATAAACCAATACCAACATTAACCTTGCACACTTTAAATCCCTTGGCACCCAAATTCATAAAGGAAAAATTAACTGAACCATAAGGAGGCATAGATAGTAATGTAATAATCGCAGGAGATTTCAATGTTTCTCTCAGTTTTGGCTATGTCTAACAGAAAGATAAATACAAGAAAATATGGAATTGAACAAATTTCTGGAAAAAGTAGAAGTAGAAAACTTATGGGATCTTAATCAGCAGATACATTTTGGAAAGGAATTTGAAATTAATCAAATAAAGTGACTAAGATATCCATGACCTTTAATTCAGAGCTTCTATTAGTTGGCTTATACCCCCAAAGAAGACATTGATAAGAAGAGTTATTCCTATATGCCAAAATATTTATAACAGCAATTTTTGTGATAGCAAAGAATTGGAAGTAAAATAGGTGCCCATTGATTGGGAAATGGCTAAATAAATTGTGTGCATGAAAGTAATGGAATATTGCTGTGCTGCAAGAAATGATAAACACAATGAATACAGCAAACCATGGAAAGATCTCCGTGAACCAGTGCAGAGTTAAGTGAGTAAAGACAAGAAACAACATAAATACGATGACTAGAATAAGGTTAACAGAAAGGATAACCATATTACAAAATTATAAGAACAAGTGTGGCTTGAAAGAAGAAATATGAGAAGACACGTTACCTCTTTGTGGAGGTGGGAGGTCCCCAGATATATTGCACACATTTTCAGACATAACCTACGTATTATGAGTTACACTGATCTTTTTTATCCTTTTTCTTTTTTTCTCTTTAAAAATTGTTCTTTAATTGTTTTTTAATTGTATCTGACTCTTTGTGAGTTCCTTTGGTGTTTTCTTGGCAGAGATACTGGAGTGGTTTGCCATTTCCTTCTCCAGGTCATTTTACAGATAAGGAAACTGAGGCAAGTAGGGTTAAGTGACTTGCCCAGGGTCACCCAGGTAATAAGTATTGGGGGCCAGATTTGAACCAGAAAGATGAGTCTTTCTGACTCTAGCCCCAGTGTTCTATGTACTTGCCTTAAAAACACAGTTTTAAAAAGTACAATAAAAAAATACAATCTTGAAAAGACGCAGTGCCTTAAATGGAATAGTTTTTTGGGGAGGAAGAAGGGAAGGGATACTGAGGAAAAACAATAGTGATTGATATATATATATATATATATATATATATATATATACACACACACACACACACATATATATATGTATTTAATGTACATAGGAAAGATACAAAGCACTGTCAGAGGTCATCTCATATCTTATTTGATCCTCATAATATCTCTGTAAGTTAGTCTCTATAGATAATGTCATTCTAATTTTGTAGATGAGGGGACAAAGTTAGAGAGGCTAAATGGTTTGGTCATGATCAGAAAACTAGTATGTGTTACAGCCTAGTTTCAAACTTCTTTACGTGTTCTGCACTCCAATAAAACTAGCCACAGAATCTAAGAGTTGGAAGGGTCCTGAGATATCATTATCCTGAACAAGATACTGCCCCTGCCCCCATACACAGTACCTAGAAGCTATCATCCAGTCATCACTTCATTTTTATTAGATCTAGCCCTCCATTCTAGTCCTTTGAATTCTTTCTAAATCTTGACTATCATCCAATGTGTTCAAATTCAATGAAGTCATTAGCTAAAATATTGAAAAATACAGTTTCAAAGACAGATTCCCTGGGGAGATGCCACAAGACACCACCTTCCAACTCAATATGACTCTCAGTAATTACTCGTTGAGTTTGATCATTCAACCAAGTCTGAATTCATTTAACTGTATTACTAGATAGTTGACTAGATAGTCAATGTTTTTCCATCTTATCCACAATGACAGCATGAAAGATTTTTAGTCTTTTTTTTAAGTTGTAAAACCCACTGTATTGTTTTTCTTGTAAATTTTTTATTTTACACTTGAATGCAAAATAAGAAAAGGAAAAAAATGACCACATACACAGAAGACCATACAAGATGATTCTATATAAAAGGACAAATTTCCATCTCAAGAAAACTTATATAATAACTACTATACATTGTTTTCAAAGTTGCCCAGCTTTTCTCTACTTCCCTGTTGGTTTTCTTTTGTTCTTTGCTGTACACTTTCTACTTAGTTATTTTGTAGTCAGTTTTTTTTAAAGATTTTTAGTTTGTCTTGAACAGAAATCATCATTTATATTGAAAAAATCACACAATTTTTGAAAAAAAATTTAGAACAATGAAATAAGGAATGTATATATGTGTACATTGTACCTCTTTTAAAAAACTTTTTGAATTAAAGAGCTTATTAACAGTATTAAAAGCATTCACTTATTTGTTAATAAACAATTCCTATTATTATTATATGCATAGCCTGCTGGTAAGGAGCCATTGAAGGAAAGAAGTTTTGAATACAGGTCCTTTTCTCAAGCCACTAGAAATCTTGTTGTGACAAGTTAAAACAAGGTATTATTGGAATTTAGAAAAGGCTGAGGTCATCATGAGTTGAAATGGTCAGGGGAAAATTTCATAGAGGAGGTGGAAGTAAAGTCATGTCTTGAAGGATGTGTAGACAGAGAAAAGTAGGGAGAAGGGAGAGGAAGTGAATAACATGAGCAATATTCCATGAAGCAGAGGAAAGGAAATGTGAGAAAAGGCCTGAAGTTGGGATTTTGTAATTTGTGTTAGCCTGAACAACAGTTATCCTGGGGCAGTAGTGAGAGTCTGAAATGTGGGTCAGGGTCTTTGGCATCCCACATAGAGTCCTTTCAGACTTATTCCCCCTACACAGATGTTACAATTTAGTGACACACACCCAATATTCTATCTCCTGATTCCATGCCTTTCCAACCCAGCCTTGGAATTCTCCCCCCTCCACCTCCTCTTCTTGGCTTCCCTGAAGATTCAGCTTAAATCTCACTTTCCTTAAAAAGTGTTTCTCATTCCCCCCACTGCTACTGTCTTCTTTTTGAAATTCCTGCCTATTTATACCGTATTCATCTAGTGTGTATGGTTTTTTACATGTTGTCTCCCCCATTAAAATGTAAACTCTTTGAGGGCAGGGACAGTTTTCTTTTTGTCTTTATTCATATCCCCAGCACTTATTATATTGCCTAGCATGGACTTACTAAATGCGTGATCATGATGATGATGATAATGTTTGAAATTGCTTATGTAGGCAATGAGGAGCTGCTTAAGATCATTTAAAAAAATAATAATGAAGACTCACTTGCAATTGCTTAGGATATTGTTTATATGTTAACTATATTATTCAATGAAGTTCTATAAAGGAAAAGATCAAGGTAAATATCTTTGAATTTCCCTCAATGGGAACATTGTGATTTTCCCATTGTCACCATTTCCCATTGTTATCATTCAAGAAATAATATAAAGCATGGATTAGTGAGAGAAAGAAACCAGAGGCAAGGAAACCACTGAGGAAGCTCTTGCAAAATTTAGGCATTGGATAGAGTTTTGAGTAAGGTGGTAGTAATAGGAATGGAAATGAAATAGAAAATAATGGATACAAGTAGTATTAAGAAGAATCCACAAATTTTGGTTGACTGGATACTGATGATAAGTGATGTAGGGAATTAACAAAGATGCAAAAGTCTGAGGCCTAGATAACTGGGAGAATGACAAAATGACTGACAGAAATAATGGAATCAGCATTTGGGAACCAATATGAGATAAGATTATTTTAATTTTATTTAAATTTGGGTTGGCAGTGGGACAGTGAAGGAATACTTTGAGATATATGGCTAAACCTCAGGAGAGAATAAGGGATAAAAATCAAGATCTGGGAGTCATCTGCATGGAACTGATAAGTGAAGCCAAGAAGATGAATGAATTCTCTGAGTAAAAGAGTATAAAGGGATAAGATAGAGAACTAAGTACTCAACTTTGGGAAATGTCCAGAGTTAGGAGGCAAGAGGAGGTCATTGATAGTGTCAAGTGCTATAGAAAGTTGAGGAAAATAAGGACTGATAAAAATTTAATGGATTTGCTGTTTAGGGGGCCATGCATGAAAATGGAGAATGAAGTTTCATTCCGTGACATACATGTAAATCAGACTAAAGGATGGTAAGAGTAAATGAAATAAAGTAAGCAAATATAGACATCTCATTCCAGGAGGTTGGCAATGAAAGGAAGGAGATTAACAGAAATTCCTTCATAGAAAAAAAGGAGTATTTATCCATCAGTATTTATCCACTCATATTAGTAGATCAAAAATTAATTTGAGGAGGTAGAGCCAAGATGGCGGAGTAGAAAGACACACAAATGTTGGCTCTCCCCACACAGCCCATAAAATACCTGTAGAGAGGGATTCTCAACAAATTCTGGAGCAGCAGAAGTGGAGAATAACAGAGTGGAGGAGATTTCCAGCCAAGGGTGAACTGAAAGGCCAAGAGGAAACATCAGTTGCACCAGACCCGGAGCAGAGCCCAGCCTTGGCCTCACAGTGTGGTGCAGCTCTGGAAGGAGGACACCTCAGGGGCGGAATCCCCAGTCACAGTAGCAGCAGTACACAGATCCCTCAACCCACAGGCACCAAAGGTCAGTGACAGGGGTTTTTCAGCTGGCCAGGAAAGGAGAAGGGCCTTCCCATAGGTTTGGCCTCAGGCAGCAGCCGCAGAGGCCACATCAGCAGGCACCAGCAGTTCCCACTGAAGCTCCTACAGCAGCCTGCATCCATTGTTGGATTATAAAACCCCTGGGGGCACTGAGGAGCTGATTATTACCTCAACCCTGTATAGAGGCCCTGAGGGAGCTGATCTTTACCTCTCATTGCATGGTGGCCCTGCCCCTACAGCTTATTTGAAAATCAGCCCCCATTGCTGGCTCGGTGGAACTGGAGGCCAGGTGGCTATGGAGAGGAAACTGCTAAGATTCTGGGCACAAAAATCTCTATCTACTGCTAGACCAGTGTACACACTTGATTGTGCCACCCTGGAGGAACTAAGATCTTACAGATTCCCAGGGTATACCCTTCTCTTGATAAAGGACCCAAAAGTCAAATAACTGGTTGGGAAAATGCCCAAAAAAAGGGAATAGATATCTTCTCCCATCCTTTCGATGAGGAATAACAATGTTTACCATCAGGGAAAGACATAAAAGTCAAGGCTTCTGAATCCCAAACACCCAAAATAAATATTCAATGGTCTCAAGCCATGGAAGAGCTCAAAAAGGATTTTGAAAATCAAGTAAGAGAGGTGGAGGAAAAATTGGGAAGAGAAATGAGAGAGATACAAGAAAGCATGAAAAGCAGGTCAACACCTTGCTAAAGGAGACCCAAAAAAAATGCTGAAGAAAATAACACCTTTAAAAATAGGCTAACTCAATTGCCAAAAGAAGTTCAAAAAACCAGTGTGGATAAGAACGCTTTCAAAAGCAGAATTAGCCAAATGGAAAAGGAGGTTCAAAAGCTCACTGAAGAAAATAGTTCTTTAAAAATTAGAATGGAACAGATAGAGCTAATGACTTTATGAGAAACCAAGAAATCATAAAACAAAACCAAAAGAATGAAAAAATGGAAGAGAATGTGAAATATCTCATGGGAAAAACAACTGACCTGGAAAATAGATCCAGGAGAGACAATTTAAAAATTATGGGACTGCCTGAAAGTCATGATCAAAAAAAGAGCCTAAACATCATCTTTCATGAAATTATCAAGGAAAACTGCCCTGATATTTTGGAACCAGGGGGCAAAATAAATACTGAAAGAATCCGCAGATCACCTCCTGAAAGCGAGCCAAAAAAAGAAACTCCTAGGAACATTGTGGCCAAATTCCGGAGTTCCCAGGTCAAGGAGAAAATATTGCAAGCAGCTAGAGAAAACAATTTGAGTATTGTGGAAATACAATCAGGACAACACAAGATCTAGCAGCTTCTAAACTAAGGGATTAAAGAGTGTGGAATATGATATTTCAGAAATCAAAGGAACTAGGACTCAAACCAAGAATCACCTACCCAGCAAAACTGAGTATAATACTTCAGGGGAAAAAATGGTCTTTCAATGAAATAGAGGACTTTCAAGTATTCTTGAGGAAAAAACCAGAGCTGAAAAGAATATTTGACTTTCAAACACAAGAATCAAGAGAAGCATAAAAAGGTAAACAGCAAAGAGAAATCACAAGGGACTTACTAACTTACATTTCTACATGGAAAGACAATATTTGTAACGCTTGTAACTTTTTTCAGTATCTGGGTAGTTGATGGGATTACACACTCACACACACACACACAGACAGAGAGCACAGGATGAATTGAATAGAATGGGGTCATATCTTATAAAAATGAAATTAAGGGGTGAGAGAGAAATATATTGGGAGGAGAAAGGGAGAAATGGAATGGGAAAAATTATCTCTCATAAAAGAGGCAAGTAAAAGACTTTTCAGTGGAGGGAAAAAGGGAGGAGGTGAGAGAAAAAACATGAAACTTCCTCTCATCACATTCGACTAAAAGAAGGAATAAAATGCACACTCATTTTGGTATGAACACCTATCTTACAATGCAGGAAAGTGGGGGAGAAGAGGATGAGCAGGTTGGGGGGGATGATGGAAGGGAGGGCAGTGGGAGGAGGGAGCAATTAGAAGTCAACACTGTTGGGGAGGGACAAGATCAAAAGGGAGAATAGAAGAAATGTGGGGCAGGATAGGATGGAGGGAAATATAATTAGTCTTACACAACATGACTATTATGGAAGTCATTTGCAAAACTACACAGATATGGCCTATATTGAACTGCTTGCCTTCCCAGTGGGGATGGGTGGGGAGGGAGGGAAGAAGAGAAGTTAGAATGCAAAGTTTTAGGGACAACTGTTGAGTATTATTCTTGCATACAACTAGGAAATAAGAAATACAGGTAATGGGGTATAGAAAGGTATCTTGCCCTACAGGACAAAAGAGAAGATGGGGATAAGGGAAGGGAGGGATGTTAGAAGGGAGGGCAGATTGCTTGGCGTTTGGGGGTAGGGGCAGGGGAGAAATGGGGAGAAAATTTGGAACCCAAAATTTTGTGGAAATAAATGTTAAAAACTTAAATAAATAAATTTAAACTAAAAAAAATTAAAAAATTAATTTAAGAATATTTTAATAGAGCCCCTAAAATCTATAAAAGGAGTGGTATCCCTATGGTCATATTGGGTCTTCTTCACACTTCCAGGCTAGAACATGACATTAGAAGTTATTTTAAAGTAGGTTTTTTTGCTTGTTTTTCAGAATAAGGCAATGTAGAAGATATAACAACATGAATAGTTTAAGATGCACTAATGATTCCATAAATGAGCAATAAACTAAATGCTAGCATTGACAAAATAACTCACAAGTCATTTTGCAGCAAAAGAGCCGAAACTGGCCCAAAGAACAATATCATAGTAAGAAGACAAATTATTCATTGAGCTGTCCATATTTCTAATTGATTTACTGTGGCAGATATGAAATAAAACGAATACTATTAGGCATAAAACACTAAAAGATAGCATGGGTGATATCTGAAAAAAATTTGCATTCCTTTAAATATTAGCATTAACTCAGGCATGTTGCTGTAAGTTTAAGAAAGCAATTACTGTAAGTTTTTATGATACCCAGATAGCCTTAGGATACAAGCAACCATGGAATCAGTTACCCATGGCTTTACAATTGCCAAGTTTCTGAAAACATTGTTCAACTGATGAGCAAACCAATTTTTGGCTCCTGGGAAAGACTTCAGAATATGCACATGACAAAGCAGATATAAAAAATGCCTTTTTGGTTCCATACTGCATATGGATTATCTAAAATAAAAAAAAACCCATACACACAGATTTGTATTCATTTAGCATTTTAATCAGGCTTCAAAACTGGAAACTAAATAATTCCACAATGTAGTCATATTTGTTCTCTATTTCAAACAAAAATCTTTGTACCCATCAGTGAACATTTATAATGGGTTGGTCTGTGACTACCCACCCTCCATTGAAACTAGGATATTAGATAACCAAGTAAGCAAATTGTGCATATTTATGTACATCAGAACAGGAAAATCAAAACAAAAAAACCACCCTTTGCAGAAAACATAACATAAACAAATGCTCTCCCCTTTAAAATTTTATTAATTTAGCAATTTATTATTCTAACTCATCTATATATCATATTGACTAGGTTAGAATGTAAGATCTTTGAACACAAAGACCATGACTTATTTATTTTTGTGACTCTCATAGAAACTAAGATAGGTCTTCGTACATAGTGGAATTAATAAGTGTTGAACACATGGATTTAAACTCTGAGCCCTTGATCCCCTACCTTCCTATCTTTTCCAGCAGAAAATCATCTCAATCACTTCTTAAACTTCAGGATCTTTCGACCTACTGATTCCTTCGCTGTTGCCTTCAGATATATCCAACTATTCCTCATCCTTAAAAACTTTCATACCATTCTATCCCCTCCAGCCATCATCCTATATCTCCCCTTCCTTTCTCAGAGAAATTCCTTGAAGAACTATGTACATTTGCTGCTTCTACTTCTTTCCTTTAACCCTTCAATCTGACTTCTGACCTCAGCCCTCGAGTGAAACTGGTTTCTTCAAAATTACCAATTGTCTCATACTTGTCAAATATGATGGTCCTTTGATTCCCCATCTTTCTCAACCTGTCTGCTGCATTTGGCACTGTGGTTCACCTCCTCCTGAATATTTGTCTAAGCTTTTGTGACGCTAGTCTCTCCTAGTTCTCCTAACTAACTACTCTTCAGTTTTCTTTACTGGTTCATATGGAGTTACTACTAACTGTGGGTACTCCCCAAGGCTCAGCCCTAGGCCCCCTACTCATTGCTTTCTGTTTTCTCTAGTGATCTCATCAACTTTCATGCTTTAATTACCATCTTTATACCAACGACTTCCTAAATTATGGAGCTAGCCCTAATTTGAGTTGAGCTTTAATCCTGAATCACCATTTGCCTACATGTCCCAGAGACACTGAACTCAACTCAATGTTGAATTCAAACTCAACATATCTAAAACAGAACTCAGTATTTCCCCTGAAATCCACCCTTCTTTCAAACTTCCCTATTTCTGTCAAAGGCACCATTCTTTTTTAGTCTTCCAGATTGATAATCATAGCATTACTCAGTTCCTCTTTCTTTCTCAACTCAAATATCAGATCAGTTGCCAGATCTGGCTGTTTATAACATCTCTTGTATTCTCCTCTCTGCTCAAATGCCTTAATTAAGGCCCTCGTTACTCTCTTAGCTAGATGATTGCAAAAGCCTCATGGTTTCTTGTCTCCTAACTTCAGTTCAGTCTCTACATCGTTGCTAAAGTGATTTTCTTTAAGTGAAAATCTTTGTCCCTCTCCTAATCAATAAGTTCTAGTGGTTCCCTACTACCTCTTGGATTGAATATAAATTCTTCTGTTTAGCTTTTAGGTCTTAACCTATTTTTACAATCTCTCTGGATATTTTTCTCCTTTCCACACTCCACAATCCATTAAATTTCATTTCTCTATTGTTTACACAGGACACTCCATCTCCCATCTCTGCACTTTTGCACTGGCCATTCAGCATGCCTGGAATGCACTCCCTCCACTTACCACTGCTTCAAAGAATTCTTCTCTTATTTCAAGATGCAGCTGATGGACTAGATTTTACATTAAGCCTTTCCTGAATCGTTCAACTGCTTGTGCCCTCCCTGTTAAACTACTTTCTCATATATTACATATATTTATATATAGGTCTTTGTATATATTTCCTTTTATTCTCTTCATTGTTTTTTGTTTCCTTCCATATTTACTCGTTATTTCCCCCCTTGGCATGAAGGGTCAAGATGTGGGCAGAGATTATTTCATTCATTGTATTTATGTCCCCAGCACAATATAGCACATGGTAGGCTCTTGGTTGTTGTCCTTCGTTTTTGAAGAGGAACAAAATGACATCACCATGATAAAGTGAATTTTCAGTGTGTCTGAGTGTGGCTGATCAGATCAATACAAGCTTGGAATGCTCTACCACAGGTTGGGCACGGAAAGTCCGTATGAATTTTTGGGGTAGATACTCCAAATTTGTGCATCCTGCTCAATTCTGCTTTGCTCATAGAGCACAGCACCCTTTATGATGTGGGCACGTCATACTGAGCGGTCCTGTGCCAGCGTCCCCCATGTTGCACAATCAAATCTAAAGTTCTTGAGAGTGTCCTTGTATTGCTTCTTCTGACTATCATGTGATTGCCTGCCCTTGAGAGTTCTCCATAAAATAGTCTATGTGATTGCCTGCCCCTTGAGAATTCTCCATAAAATAGTCTTTTTGGCAAGCAAACATTTTGCATTTGAACAACGTGGCTAGCCCATTGGAGTTGTACTCTCTGAAGCACAGTATGAATGCTTGGCAGGTCAGCTTGGGCAAGGACTTCAGTGTCTGGTCCCTTATCCTGCCAGGTGATCCTCAGAATCTTCCTAAGACAGTTCAAATGGAAATGATTCAATTTCCTGGCATGGCACTGGTAGACTGTCCATGTTTCACAAGCATATAACAATGAGGTCAGCACAATGGCTCTGTAGACCTTCAGTTTGGTAGTCAGTCTAATACCTTTTCTCTCCTAAACTTTTCTTCAGAGCCTCCCAAACATTGAGCTAGCTCTGGCAGGTAGACTCTTAATACTTGTTGAATGATTATTGAATAATAAAAAGAAGCACAGACTCCCAAAGTCATTTGTATCTGTCTCTGTAGTATATCCTATTTGTAGTTGATTTATGAAATCAAAGGATTTAAAATTAGAAGAAATCTTAGAGATAATCCAGCATGATCCATTCATTTCAGAGATGAGCAAACTGAGGCCCAGAGAGGTAGAGACACAGTTTCAAGGTCACATGACCAGTAAATGACAAAACTGGGATTCTGAAATCTGGCCTCTGACTCCTAACCCAGTATGATCTTTCCATCAAATCACAGCTGCTTTTCAAGAAGCATTTTGGAGTCTGAAGATGTAGACGTGAGTGACAATGCATGGAAAATGAAGATAATTATGCTTGACTATTTAATTCACAAGGTTGTTCAGAGGAAAACGTTTTATAAAACTCCAGGTCCTATATAGATGTCCTATTATGATTAACCTAATTATTTTGCTTAACTTAATAATAAAATTTTTATTGGGGTGGTATGGTAAAGAGTTTGCACTTGGTATAGGACAAATATGTGTATCATAATACTACCTCTTATTTGTAAAACTTGTTTGTCTCTCCGTCAGAGTTTCTTCTTTGAATTATACCTGATCTCAAGGGCCATTTAAACAAACAAAGATATTTATAGGTTTAATCTGTGGGGACAGTGCTGGTTTATGGGGCAATAATGGGAGGAAAGGAAGAAGAATGAGGAGTACAAGGATGATTGGTGATAGATATGGCCCCTGAGATGTGACAGCAGAAACAGTAGCAGACTTGGGTAAGCAACAGGCCTATTGAAGGTAGCCTGAGGTAGGACAACTTACCAGGGCATAGAATATGCCCTCATCCACCATGCTTTCCTTATCAACACTTCATATATTTCCCCCTATATTAAAAAGAATTCCACCAACCTCTCTACCCAAAAGTTCCTTCCCAGAGAGGTGTCCCAGGACTGTTCCATGTCTCCATGCCTATCCCAAATCAAAGTATCTGTCCAGCTTGATCTGATGCTCAGTGCCCACGAATAGGTCCTTCTGCACAATCTTCTCCCACCAGTGGAACAAGGTGGAGAAATTAAGAGTGTGCCTCAGAACAAGTGATGTCTAGAGGGAAGGCTGCAAAAATACTTGACTGCTTCTTCAGGTGCCAGGATTGTGGACTGTGATGGCATGTAGGGAGGAGGGGCTGCGGGATTGTAAACTGGGGACCTAACTGGGCACATAGGATACTGGGGCACAGGGCCACCAAGGGGGCACACAGAGTCTGACTGCAGGGCTACAGGGCAAGTTCTGGGATCTGGAGGATATGGGGATGCCTGCCATTGGGATCTCATGAATTTCTAAGAGACTTTGAAGGTGCTGATATCAGCAGTACAGGTAACAGTTGGAGCAGAGGGAGCAGCAGATGGTAGTGACTAACATGACAATGAATAGCTAAGACAACACCAGCAATAGTCTTGGGGCCAGAGGAGTCAACAGGATGAGCAACATTCCAGCTAGCTGCTACATTGGGGCTCAAGGGCCATTTTTTTATGGAAAGTTTCTGAGAGATGGAATACTTTTGTTTCTGCCTCTCAGCAAGGAATTTTTGATCCTAAAAGTCTTGCAGTAAGATAGTGTACAAAAGAAGCTAAAACAATTTTATAAATTCAAAAATTAATGTCCTACTTCAATGCCTAAGTTTAGAATGAAGGGAACCCTTAGTTCTTATAAACTATGCCAACAGAACAAAGACTCTTGCAGTTCTTTCCATGTTGGCAAGGCTTTGGGAGTAGGTCTAATAATTAACTATGTCTTTCATATGAAGACTAGTCTAAATTTAGAGATTTAACTACCCTAAGTTCAGAGACCAATCACTAATTTTGCCAAAGTGTAATGAATTTTTCTGACCCAGCAATTATCAAAGATCATGTTACCATGCTGTAGGATTATGATTTCTGTGAGTAAAGGAAGTACTCATATGGAGAAACCAAGAATTCTTGATGTATTAACAAAGCAATGATAAAAGTTCCATTCCCTAAAGTTTATTGATCTGGCATCAGAGTGGAGACAGTCTGAGAATACACTAGGTAGAGAAAGTGCTTGTTCAGCATTTTAAATATCCTAAGGATGATCGAAAGTTGATTCTACCGCTGATTTTAAAATTGATTTAACTAACCTGCTATCCTTCATACATGGCTTTCTATTTCCTGTCTCTGCCTTTTGCACACTATCTGCCTTTGCACACTATGCCACTGTGCAATGGATAATGAAATGCCCTTCATTTCACCTCTGCTTCTTAGAATCCTTTCTTCTTTCAAAGTTCGGTTCAAGTACATTCTATACAAGGCATTTCCTGATCCACCACACCTTATTCTGTATTGTTTTATATATTTTATTATGAACTTTATGTATAGCAATATATACATGTATATAAACTTGATATATATTTTGTTTTCTGCTAATAGATTATGAGTTGCTTGAAGCCAAGGATTGTTTTATTTTTGGTTTGTTTCCCCCACTGCCTGATACAGTGCCAGGTCTTATCAACTAGTGATCAGTTAAGCATTTCCTGGTATGTACAATACTTATTTGATACTTCACAATGTGCACAACCTGAGTGATTATCACATCTTCAAATTTTATTTGAAAAGAATATTCTAAAACCTGGATTTAAACAAAACACACTTTCCCATTGACAGTGGTACATGGGTCTACATTTAAAAAAGATAAAAGAAATCTGTACAGCAGTAATTTCAAGTCAAAGTGGGTAGCAAACTAGATGACGCCTACAACTTCAACAAGTTTGATTAAGCATATATTATGTGTAAAGAGAACTAAGTTAACTGTGTGCTGGATGAGAGACACACATAAAATATAGCCCAGAATCTCATAAAGCTTACAATCTAGTGGAGTACATAATACAAAATACACATACACAAACACAATAACTTTACAAATAAAAATGCTGCAAGGTAAGTGCATAAAATTGGATCTGAAGTCAGATGACATGGGTTCAAATTCAGATTCTGATATTTAGTTCTATGAATCTAAGTAATTCATTTAGCCATTAAGTCTCTCAGTTATAAAGATGTCAAGCTTCAAGGGCTTTCAAGACCACTTAATCTTTTTATTTTACAGATAAGGTAACTGATTCTGTGCTGACAGAGGTAGTGAATGGCAGAGCCAGTCTTCAAATCCAGATGCTGAATATCTGGCAGGTAGTGAATATTCAGATTGGCAGGACAGTAGCATAGGCACCATGAAGTAAGGCTATAAACAAGGAAAGATGCATCCAGATTACCTTAAATAAAAAGAAATACACATTATCTACTTCACAGGATTATTGTAAGGTTCAAATGATATAATGTGTATAATGGGCTTTACAAACTTTAAAGCATTATATAAATGTCATTTCTCATTATATGAAGGTAGATAGAAAAATCAAAGTTATTAATAAGCATAATGTCCTTTTTTTCGTACTGAGATTAAGATTCTTAAGTTTAGAAGACTTTAGCATTTTTGTATGTAAGAGATGTTTTGTGTTTTTTCACTAAATTACCTGGTGGATATTTTGATGCTTTTCCAGGTCTGTGCTCTAAATATCTGTTATGATTTGGGATTTCCTGGGTTTTGATTTTCCCAATCCTTTCCCCTATAAATAGAACAACAGTTGAATTATTTTATAAACAAAACATATACACTTGAAATTTTATAGAAAGCAGCAAAGTAAATAGATTGATATGACACACCTCAATTACTAGCAACCCTGTGTCCACTGGTCAACTCAGAAATCTTTTTAGCCTTCATCAGTTTCTACATATGTAACATGTATGTCTGACAACTTGTAAATAACATTCTAAAAAATATTATCAAGAATACATATGACCAAGAAAGTGTGTAGTCACATAGTGACAAGAAGATACAACAAACAGAGAGGCCTTGTGATGCAGGATAATGGGGTAAAAAGTGTCCAATCCATGGAGCAGATGCTCTGTGAAGGAAAATATGGGTGCTATACAAGAGAAGATGTGGGGAGATGGTGATTTGCATTTATGGAAGTGAGTACTCACACCAATGAAACCATGGAGTTGAAAAAGTAGTATTAGTATACCTATACTCCTCTTGAGTCACAGAGTAAATAAAAACATGAGTTATGGAACATGGAACAATCTCATAACTTCACTTTTTCTTACCTTCCTCTGGATCTGGGAGATAAAATGATCAATGGAACAATTTCAAGTAAGGAAGTTTCAATTAGAAATATGAAATGATATATAAACCAACTTCATTATTATCCCACAATTATCCTACCATATGTAAATGTTTAAATATTTCTATTTATAAGTTTGTTTTGGCTGTAGGTTTTTATTACACCTGCTACAAATCTTCACAACAGTACCATATACAACTAAATGCTGAATGTCTACACAATAGGTACCTACACTACTTTTTTTTTTTACAAAGGTTAAAAAGTCACTTATCAATTGGAATTACTGAAAATTATTAAAAATATAATTTTTATTTTACCTGATCAACTGAAGTGTTGAATAGTCTATGATGAATGGCAGTACTGCTGTCTTTTAAAGTTCCTGAACATTTTTGGTGAAATTTCCTTTTTGACCTAGGGGCTGTTCTGTTTGACACTAATCGGCAAATATTTAAATCTTCTTTAGCTGGATTCACTGATTGTTGCTGTGGTAGCTGGGTATCCTCCGTTTCTGTGTCTGACTCAAAAATGTGGAATTGTCTTTTCCTTTGTAGTAACTCATGGTCATTCCCCAAAACTTGTATAGGATGTTGACTTGCTAAATTTTCTTTCTTTTGGATGTTTACAACATTTCTAATTAAATGTGAATTGTTATCTGATAACTGAAATACTGAATCATCAAAAATTTGGAGCTTATGTCCTCTTAAATTCACATTTGATGATGTGCACTTAGGCTGATAAAAATTTGACTTTGTATATAGGTCTTGTGGAGGTGTAAAAGTTCTTGGATTTACATTTCCAGTATGTGTTGTAGATATATTAGTTTTAGTTCTTTTTTTCTCATATTGGCCCAAATTCAATTTGTTAACTTGAGTCACACAAGATTTACCTGCCAATGTCTTTGATTCTATACCAATATGCTTTTTCTTCTGGTTAGCAGACTTTGAGATATTTTCATTCACTTGCATCAGTCTACCTTTAAAAATTGGTATGATTTTAGTGGTACTTTTATTTTTGTAATCAGGAGGTAAACTTTGAACTTGAATGTTCTTGGTTTTGTGCCTGGATGCTTCAAAAGATGTCTGTGACTCCCCACCACATGTGCCTTCATTCTCATAGTCTGGCTGAAGATAAAGACTTGAAAAAATACTTGGCTTTGGCTGGTTGGCTAAAAGCTCCATCTTGTGGTCAAATGCCAAAGTAGCTGATAATGGACTCTGAACCAATGTAATTGGTTTTTTAGAAGGGACCTGAGTCAGAGAATCCCTGAACATTTTTTTGGCAGTCAGATTAGGAGTCTTGACTTTGTTTCCCTAAAAGCAGAGATTATCAAAATAAAAAAATAAAATAAAATCAAGTCTTTAATAGGGAAGAAACAAGAGGTGCTAAGCAAGAGTCCAAAGTAATATAGGAGAGAGAAAAGTAATCCAACAGGAAATAACAGATGACCTTTTCTTTTTTTAAAGCAAGTAGATTATAATTTTCTTTCTATATATTATAGGTAATTTCATAATACATACTATTGTAATATATGTATAATACCTTATAATATAGGTAATAGAGATCATTTTACTATGCAAATAATATGCTGTAGGAATAATTAAGTCAATGGTGTTGGAAAAACACACTTGACACTAATAGGTATCAAGAAAAATTTATTGCAGCAGAGTTCAGAGGAATTGAATGCTTTTGGCCAAAAGCTCAACCCTTCTTTAGGACGAGAGCACCGAATACAGAAGCGAGATGAGCTCAAGACAGATCCTCCCACCAGGAGACAGATTGATCTGATCTCCTTTAGGTCACCATATTCTGTACATGCCCATCATGTAACCACTACTGGTATGATCCCCCCTCCTAAATTTGCATTAACATAGGACCCACCATCAGAAAACGGAGGGACAATTTTATGCAGGGTGTGTCTGCTTACGTACATGAGGTTCGTTAAGCAAGTGCAGTGAAGAAAAGCCTTCTCTAGGTCATTTTCCCTGGCTAGTTCCAGCTAGTTTTAGATTTTGTCCCTTTATCAAGAACTTTATAATTTTCCAAAGGCCACTGTCTATCTCCTAATTGGTTGAGTCCCACTGCAGTCTGATTGCTTTCTTTTTATCTGACTTTTTCTCAATGACTTCATCAACTGTGGAAACTTAACTTTTTGCTGTCTCTCACAATGGATATAGTAGAAAGATGATTGGGCTGAGAGTCAGGAGATCTGGATTTTAATCTGTGCTTTGACACTAACTCACTCCTGGGCAAGTCATTTAACTCTCCTTGACTTCAGGAGATAAATAATAAAATAAAATAAAATTACAGGTTCCATTAATCATTTATACAAATTGCTGTCACAAGTTAATTATTCATTTGCCTTAGAACATACCCTCCTTCTTCCTTTCCATTTATCTAAAGTCTAGTCTTTCTTTAAGTCCCAACTTCTCTATGAAGTCTCCTCCAGTTACCCAATACCATGATAATTTCTCTATCCTTCAAAATCCTACAGAGCTGTCTGTATCATTCACTTGGCATTTAGTACCTGATACCATGCATTGTTATTTATTTTTAGTTATAAATCTCATCTTCCTAAATAGCAGGTAATTTCTTTGAGGTCAATAACCATATCTTTGTTTCCCTAGTTGTTGGTGATGATAAAAGCTGTGGGGAGAAATCACTGGAATAGGATGACATTAAACAATAGGTCTTTATTAAGACACTTTCTGAAAAGGTGTACTTTATTTTATGCAATAGATATATTCTTTAAAAATCTGTGTAAATCAAATCTAACTTAAAAATTGCTACAACTTGTTTAATCCATTTGTAATCTCATTGTAACATGAGTAAGTGCCTCTTAATTTATCTATTTGCTAAGTTTTTATTTTTCAAGTAATTTCATAAAGGAGGTTCTCCTTATAGTTACTATAATTTTTTTTCTTTAAACTGCTTTATACTACCTAAAAATTTTAGTTAATATTTTATATAGCAGCAAGAAAAATAATAAATTATATTTATAAAATGTTTAGATTAATAAAGTACATTTCTTCATAATAACCCTGTGAAGTAAATAGTCCATACATGATTACAGCAATTTCATAGTTAAAGAAATTTTAGTTCAGAGAAGTCAAATGATTTGTCCAAGCTTACACATCTAGCAAAAGATGTGGCAAAGACTCAAACAGATCTTAATTAGCAAGCAGCTTTACTGATACTTCTCAAAAAAATCAAAGTGAGAATGATCACTACAAAATTTTTTTCCTCTTATTTCTAATGTCCTTATTCAGCTTTCTTATCTTGAGTGTTTCTGGAGACTCAATATAAAATGTTGCATGAACTTCTCTGTTCTCTACATGGCACAAATTTCAAGATTATTGGCAAATCTAGACATTGAATGGATTCTTATTCCTTTGAATAATACAAAGACCAGGAATTTATCAAATGTAATGGGAAAAGAAACTTAAAGGTATACTTAGGCAAATAAGGTAGTACTAAAAACATGAGCAAAATTTGTTTGTGGGGTCCAGATTTGACAATCTAGTAGCTGAAGTAATGACAGAAAAAAGGGGTATTAGATGTTTCAAAGGTGCCAGCAGGTAGATTTAAAATGATAAATTTTCTTTGGTAAGTGGTAGAATACAATTTAATAACCTCACTATCTCAGCATTATGCTTGTAGTGATCTAATCAGTTTAGTCATCCTGACAATCTTACCATGTGTGACCTTGTACTAATTAACTGCCTTGTTAGAGCCTGCTAAAATGGACAAGTGTTGTTTAAGCTCAATATTATTGATATATTTATTAAATACTGATGTGATATAGAGAGGTAATCCCAACATAGGAAGAATCACACAATAATTTACATCATCTTTTCCTGTCTAAATTATTTCCCTTCCATACTTCACTAATATATGCGGCTTGCAATGACTTTGTACTTATACTGTGCTTTTACCCCCAATAAAGTACCTTAAACACATACACCATGAAAAGAATTTGCAAGAGCTTATGACTTCTGGTCTCTAAGTTATTATTTACTTACTATTTCAATTTGTAAAACACACTCAACACTGCAAAAACCTCCAGGCCCATATACAAAATTTATACAAGGCTACAAAAAGGACCTATGAAAACAGCAGATGAAGTCCTAAATAATTCAACAAAAGTGGGCAATGAGCTCCAGGATTCCTTTTAGACAAAGCTTTCCCAATAACTTCATAGTAAACAAACCAAAGCTTTTTGAAGTCATGACCTGACAAAGAATACATCTGTAATGTTCTATACAGGGTCTGGTATATAGCAGGTCCTTAATAAATACTTCTTGATTGATAGTTATGAAAAGGCATTAGTCTAGTCTTCTAATTATGCTCAAAGAATCGTTGGCCAAAGTATACAGCTGACTTCATTTTCTAGAATTATAAGAGTATTTTAGGTGACCTCTAAAATGACAACAGATTAACATATAAGAATTAAAACATGAAATTGTACTCTGGATAGTTAAAGAAGATTGACACAAGAGAGGGAGTTTGTAATGGAAGTGTGGCCATGGACAAGATAATAATATCAGGTATTTATATTGTACTTTGAAGTCTTTAAGGTACTTTATGTATATATTAACTAATTTGATATATAATTTAATACAGATATTATTAACTATTTATAGATAAAGAAGCTGAGGCTTAGAATCAGTGAAGTGACTTGTCTATGGTCATAAAGTAGCAAGGCAGCCAAGTTATTTAACCCAGGTTTTGCTGATTCCAAGTCCAGCACTCCAGCAGAGAGAGAGAGAGAGAGAGAGACTGCTAATTGTGCCATGCTAGGTCATCTGCAGGGTTCTATGTAAATTATGGGAGGTAGTGCTATTTTGCTGTTTTGGTTTTTTTTTTTTTTAAACTGTAGGGCTTTTAACCCTTTCTAGACTTATAGGTTTATATTCCTTGACTGAAGGGAAATAGTGAAGTGTCATGGAAACAGCATTAGACTAGGAGTTAAAGGACTTAGTTTCTAGTCTTAGTTCTAACATTAACCAGCTGGGGAATTTCAGACCAGGTTATTTAACTTTCTGGCCCTCATATTTCTCCCCTGTTAAGTGGAAATAAAATCTCCCCTCCCTGCTTTACAGATTTCATAGGATCAAACGAAATAATAAGTCCCAACATGAGAATTTATGGAACCAGAAAAACTCTCCCTGGCTCCTCTGTCTAGTGTCCTAAGAAGAATCACTTAATAGATCTAGTTAAAATCAGGTCAGCAGTCCTCAGAGATATTTACTATGCTTTCCTTATTCTTTTTCAGTTATTTTGGGGGAACTCTATGTTATTAGGGAAATAGTATATTGGCTATAGGCAGATGTTTATATTATATTTTATCAGAAATACTTCCGTGGAGCCATAATTTCATCAGAATGGGTACTCCTGCCAGTGTTTTAGATGATCAGACATTTACACCTTTTTCTCTTGAGCAATCCTTGTTCATGCCTTTCCATAATTTCTTCACACACTGGAGGCCTTTCTCTGTTTTGTTTTTTAAATTCATGGACACCAGGACAGAAGTACAAAGTAGCACAGTAGACAGAGCACTGGATCTATAGTTGGACAAACCTGAGTTCAAATCCTGCCTCAGAACACCAACTGTTGGACCTGGGACAAATCATCTAAACACTGTCTGCTTCAGTTTCCACATCTGTAAAATGGGGGTAGTAATAGCATCTGCCTCCCAGGGTTGTTGAGAGCATAAAATAAGATATTTGTAAAGCACTTTGCAAATCTTAATGTGCTATTACTAATAATAACACATTAGCTAATAGTGCCAGTAGCAGTCCTCATAGTCACAGTCAGTCATTGTCATCATCACAGGAGTATGATGGCCCTGTCTCATATGGGCTCACAAAAACCAACTGTTAAATTTTCAACTTGAGCATTCCCACCATAGATATCAACAAATGACACAAATCAGGGCCTGAGATGTTGTTTGGTGACTGTCTAGACTTCAGAAAGTCATGGACAAAATGTTAATAATGCAGATTAAACTTTAAGGTATATGATGTACATATATATATATATATATATATAAGTATGTATATAACATGCACATACATACACATCAATATATCTGTATGCATTTGGAGATCTGGCTGGTAAACATTTACCAGTACACCCCTCCCTGCAGCACTCCTACTACTCACTTTATGACTGGTCTACCTCTTTTTCTGGTCATACAAATTCTTATTTTCCTTTTACATCATTTCTTACATGTAAGTCATTATTGTTAGCACAGTACACCCTACTTACCACGCATCTTATCGCTGATCTTTTGACCACCTACATTTATGGTTATTCTTTTTCCTCTGGGTTTTTTGGTGCTAAAGTTTTTGTGGATTTGTAGTTTTAGGGCTTTGCTGCTCTATGAATTTAGAATGGGAATGACTTGTACTATTTCATTAATCTACGATAAACCAAAAGTTAATGTAGTCATTACTACAAAGTAATTAAAATCAGAGCTGAAATACATTTTTGTCTGCTATGAGTCACCTAAAATCTTTTTATGGTTCTCATCCATATTTTTCCAAGTGCTTATTCTTGCTCCAAGGATGACTTTACTTTGAAGATAGAATCTGATTAAATTATTATATTTTTATAGTGAGGATAGATAGGAGAAAGACAGAATATCATTTTATCTTTGCACCATCAACAATTCTTCTGAGTTATTTCTTTTCTGGTGTTTTTTAAGGTAATCATAGTTTCCTTCTATAAACAACATAGAAAATCAAACAAACTACTAAAAGAACTCAGGTGTTATAAAAAGATGTGTCAATGGGCTTTAAAACTGAACAGATTCAACCAGTGGTTATCTCAGAATCATCCAAAGAATGCTGGATATATTCTAGGTAAATATTTTCAAACTAAAACATATTGTAAAGTATTTTTCAATCTGTATTATTTGACTATTCAGACTTAGGAAGGGTATATGTACACTTTTTCCCTATAGGAAAACTACTTACCTGTAAAGAAGGTTTGGTGAGTTCTTGAGTGTAGTAACATGGCTTACTTGTCATTTTTACTGGAAAGCCACATATATGAGGGAGTTTGGATTTCAGATCAAGAAGAAAGCTTTTCAATACACTTTCCACATCAACCCTTGGAAAAAACTGTACAGGTTGGCTTCTAATGCAAGTAAGAGGGTACTTGAACAATGTTAAAGATTAAACATCAATTTTTGTTACATTTAATATATGTATGAGACTGTAATTCTTTGTATCATCATTTTATTGTAAGCTTCTAGTTCCTTATCTTATATTTTATACCTACTCTACATGTATATTATAAACACACATGTGCATACATATAACACGTATACATATATATTACGTTTTCCATTAGAATTTAAGTTCCTTGTAGAACCAAAACAATTTATAAGTAGACTACAACATTGTAAAGGCAAACAAATTAGAAAATTTAAGAACTCTGATCAATGTAATGACCAGTCATAACTCCAGAAGACTGATTACGAATCATACTTCTCATCTCTTGGTGGAGAGGTAATGTATAGTGGCACAGACTTAGACATATATTTTTTTAGATATGACCAATACAACACAAATTTGTATTGCTGATTACACGTATTTGTAAAAAGGGAGAGCTTTTACTGAGAGAAGAGGGAGCATGCAGAGGAAAGTGAGAAATAGTCACTCAAAAAATGAAAGAAAAGAACATCACTGAAACCTAAGAAAAACACACAGAAAAGAAAAGCAAGGATAGGTAGTTGATACTACCATGTTAAAGCTGTGTTGGGTGAATCAAGTGGACACCAAAGGTAGAAAGCAGCCCTGAAAAGCGTTCAGTAGCCCTCACACCAGAGATACCAGTCTTCCCTTAACAACCTACATCCCTTAAGGAGCTTATATTCTAATGGTGGAAGATAACACATAAAAAGGAGCTGGAAAGTGGGGAGGGAGAAATAAAGACCCCCACCCCCAACAAGGAGAGATGCTAGCTAAGTCTACAGAGACAGTAGTATGGAAGGGAAAGAAGCGTAGCAAAGCTGGTCTTGCCCTTGAAACAGAGCACCTCCCCAAGGAACTACCAAAAGGAGACAGCCTGGTGGTGCAGGAATATTCCAGGACATAAATGATAGAAGGATTAGGGGACAAGAGATTAAAGAGTACAGAATAGTGCATCACCAAATTGTTTATTTACAGGCTCGTAACTGAAGGGAAGAAAGAGCAGGGCAAGAAATGGGACTGGGAGAAGCAGGTAACAGAGGGACTCAGTCACATTAAGACTGAAGAAGAGGTTTATGAATGGTGACACAAAGGCAGACATCTAGTCAGAGATATTAGATAGTGAGTACCTTGAGGGTAGGCACTATCTTTTGCCTTCCTTTGCATACCTAGGACTTAAGGCAGAGTGCTCTGTTCTGTTTTCTTGCCTTTTCCCCTACTCTCTCAAATCCCAGTTAAGACAGATGAACATGCAAACAAGTGATACCAATTATTAAACTGATAAACCTGTTTTTCACCTTCTCATCAGACATCATCTTTCTACCACTATCCCTTCCTTCACCTGTCATACAATAAGAGATGGCTTTTCTCCTTACCAAGGCAAACCTCTCTCCACTTACAAGTAATCCCTTTCCATTCCTTCCTCTTCAGAAGATTATCATTCTCACTTTCTCTCTATTCTTCAGTCTCTCCCTATCTAGTGGCCCCTTCCCTACTGCTTACAAATATGCCATGTCTCTTTCATCCTAAAAAAACCCTCACTTGTTCCATCCATTCCCACTAGCTATCACTCTGTATCTCTACTCCCTTTAACGGCTAAACTTGAGAATTCTGTCTTTAGTCAGTACCTTTACTTCTCTGTTCATGCTCTTCTGGACTACAGTTTGATTTCCAACCTCATCATTTAACTGAAAATGCTAACACCAAGATTACCAGTGATCTTTTAATGGCTTTTCTTAATCCTCATCCTTCTGCCCTTTGAAACCTCTGATACTGTCCATCACACTCTTCTTCATACTTTCTTCTCTAGGTTTTTGAGACATTGCTCTCTTCCACCCATCTCAGTCTCTTTCGTTCATCTGGGTTGCTCCTGTAAATAATGACTATTCCCCAAGGCTCTATCCTACGCCTGCTTCTCTTCTCCCTCATATGATATTTATTGATCTCATCAGTTCTTATGTATTCAATTATCATCTCTAGGCTGATGATTTTTAGATTAATTTATCCAACCCTAACTTCTCTCCTAAATTCCAGAGTCCCATATCCAACTACCTATTAGACATCTCAAAATTAATATTCCAAATAAATTCTAAAATGGAATTTATCTTTCCTCCCTCTATTTCTGAACTTTCCTATTAGCACAGAAGGCACCACCATGAACCCAAGCACCCAGACTCCCAACCTAGGCATCATTTTGAACTCTTCACTCTCTCTCACTGCACTCCATCTAATATTGCCAAATCCTATCTATTTTACCTTTAGAACATCTCCTATATACTCCCCCTTTTCGCCTCTGACACTGAAACCTCATCCCAGTCTTGTCCTACTACAGTCCATTCTCCATTCAGTTATCAAAATGGTTTTTCCTCAAGTGAAGTTCTGATTACATCAACTCTCTTCCCACATTCAATCAACTCTATTGGCTTCCTATTGCCTCTAGGATCAAACACAAAATCTTGTTTGGTTTTTAAAGCCCCTTATTACTTGACTCCTTCCCACTTCTCCAGTCTTCTTACATTTTATTCTTTACCATGTACTCTGTGATCTAATCACACTGGGCTCTTGGCTGTGCCTAACACAAGACACTCATCTCTTTACTAAGGGTATTTTCACTGTTTGTTCCCTGTATCTCCATACCTTCTCCCTCATTTCCATCTACTGGCTTCCCTGGCTTTCTTCAATCCTCAGCTAAAGTTTCACCTTCTATAAGAAGCCTTTCCCAGAACTCCTAAATCTTAAGAGTCTTTCCTCAAGAAAACTTTCTAAATGTCTCAAATGTTAGTGGTAGATTATATATAGAATTTTTATAAGTCTTCTTTCATTTGTAATTAGCTTTAAGACCTGTTTGTTGGATGATTTTTAGATTAAAAAATCTCCAACTTATGCTGAATATATCTTGTTTGTACATGATTCTTTGCATGAGTTCTCTCTCATTAGAGTATGAGTTCTTTGAGGGCAAGAATTGCTTTTGCCTTTCTTTGAACCACTACCTGGATTTCTTTGAACTTGGACACAGTGACTGGCACTTAATAGGTACTAAAATGCTTATTATTGACTTAATATGAAACTTTTAACAGTGATGTTAATTTTTTGGAAGTCAAAAGAAACCTGCTAAACATATTTGAATTTTATTTAAGAAAAGGATTGTATGCTTTCCCTTCATGTGTTAGTTACTATATAAGCATGATTAATTAAACAAATACAGAATGATAGCTACTTGGGAAGGATGGAATAAGAGAGGGTTTTTTTGAATATGAAAAAGA
Source organism: Bettongia penicillata ogilbyi (assembly GCA_023548195.1). NCBI lineage: Eukaryota > Metazoa > Chordata > Mammalia > Diprotodontia > Potoroidae > Bettongia > Bettongia penicillata. The sequence goes on along the minus strand of JAJHZJ010000318.1, from coordinate 4,148,550 downwards.
CATTAGCATGTTTGAAAGAAATAGGAAAGGAGTCAGTAGACAGGGAGAGATTAAAGATTAGTGAGAAAGTGGGACTGATAGGGGAGACAATCTTCTAGAGAAGACGGGGTGGAATGGAATTACTTTTAAGTAGAGAGGGGTTCACAGAGGGAAGGAGAAGAGCCACTTTTTATTGTAAAATAGAGGGTAAAGGAGGGGATAGTGGTAGTAGGATGATGTCAGGTTAAAAGGTTTATTGGTTTAATAACTGGCTATTACTTGTTTTGTTCATCTGTCTTAACTGGGATTTGAGAGAGTAGGGAAAATGGTAAAAAGGAAGAAAAGGAGAGGAAACAAGAGTGATTATTAGGTAGGATTAGTCAAATTGTGATTTACCTGTTTCCTAAAACAAAAGGTCACACTATTTTTCAGGATAAGTAAGTGTAACACAGTACATGAGGAAATAAGATTTAATCACTCTGACATGTCAAAAAAAAATCACTGTAAATGATCCTATAATATGTAAAGTTGGGTCATAAATACATAAAGATGGCCAAAATGAGCAGACTGGCTGTGCCATCAGAGTAGTATAGTTGATACAGTGTTGGTCTTTAAGTAACAACGAGCTGGGCTGGGTGTGGCAGCCAAAGCCTATAATCCCAGTCATGGGAGCAACTTCTTGAGCTCAGGAGTTCTGAGATTCAGTGTAAACTGAGCGTGGTGAAACCCTAAGAATGGGGACTACCAAGCTCCTAAACAGGTATGAACTGGCTTAGGTTGGAAGTGAATCAGGTCAAAGTTCCCATGTTCATCAATCAATAAGTATTTATTAAGCATCTACCATTTTCCAGGAACTGTGATAAATGCTGGGGATACACAAAGAGGCAAAAGACAGTCTAATGGGCAAGATAATATAAAAATGCATGTATGTATGCATGTGTGTATAACACATATACAAAGCAAGTTATATACAGGATAAGCAGGAAATAGCTAACAGAGGGAAGGTACTAGCACGAAAAAGAGTTAGGAAAGGCTTCTTGTAAAAGATGGAATCAGAAATGAGATATGGCCTGTAAATGATCCCTGTACTTCCAGCCTAATTAAAATAAAATGACCCAGTATCAGGGGAAAAAAAAGAATAAGAAAGAACTGTGTTTCAATTTTGTCTCTGATATTAACTATGTGATCATGGATAATCAATTAACCTTTCTAAAACTCAGTTTCCTTATTTGTAAAATAAAAATGATACTTGTAATATCTACTTTGTAAGATTGTTATGATTTTCAAATAAAATTTTTATAAAGTGCTTTGCAAAATTTAAGGTGCTATTTGAATGTTAATTGTTATTATAAGAACTGGTAACTCTAGGTGAACATAGCCTATGACTAAAAACTAATATTTAATGAAATTAAAAGAAGTGGAAGAGAATATATGACTGCCTTTGGAAACAAATTAGATCTAGGAACAACATATAAAACAATAGTGCTAGGACACATAAGAGATATTAAAGAAAATCTGAGAAGATACTGGTTTCTTGAAGGATATGTGAAAAGCCTTTCTCCTATCAATTTGAAGTAGACAGTGCAGTATACTTCCATCTCTCCACAATCCTCCGGGAGGTTATATCCATACTAAAATATTAAAAAAAATTACATGCTTTTGAGAGACAATAGCCATCGATCAAATTAGGGACCCGGAACAAAACATAAATATTCCTTACCAGACTATCCCAATGTATCTGAAAATCTTCATGTGACCGAAAAGGACAATCAGGGGGAACAGTATGAAGAATACTTGTTATTTGTCCCATTTTCATGCTATGCAAAAATAATATGTCATAAGCATTATTAATAAAAAATGGAGTACAGTTCCATAAATAAAGTGATTTCTAGCTGAATTCTAGTAGGCAAAGTACTGTTATTTAGAAAAATTTTACTACTGACTCCAGAAAAAGCAGACATTATAAAACCTCACCAATTCTTACTAATTGGTGGAAAAGAAATCTGAATTAGAAAAAAAAAAAGTCTGGCCTGTAGGATATTTTACAAAGAAAATTTAAGTTCATTACACAGATTAATATGAAGTTATATCTAAGAAAGTGTTTCCTGCACAAGTTTTCCCAGTATCTTTTCTGATGCAGAGAAGAGTATCATTTGCAAATAACCCATTAATTATATACCAATAATACTTTACTTTTGAAGAGGAAGGGATCCAGCACTGTGATTTAATTAGGATGAAAACCTAGGATGGAGTTGATAGAAACTCCCTACACAAATGAGACTGAAGAAGGCCTCTATAACACAAACCCTTAAAAAAGTTGCCTGAACTGTATCCCCAAGAGACCATAAAAATGGGAAAGGGTCCCACATGTACAAAAATATTTATAGCAGCACTCTTTGTGGTGGCCAAAAATTGGAAATCAAGGGGATGCCCATTAATTGGGGAATGGCTGAATAAATTGTGGTATATGAATGTAATGGGATATTATTGTGCTATAAGAAATGATGAACAGGAAGATTTCAGAGAGGCCTGGAAAGACTTATATGATCTGATGCTGAACGAAAGGAGCAGAACCAGGAGAACTTGGTGCACAGCAATAACCACAGTGTGCAAGGGTTTTTTCTGGTAGACTTGGAATTTCATTGCAATGCAAGGACTTAAAAAAAATTCCCAATGGTCTTTTAAGGCAAAATGCCTTCCACATCCAGAGAAAGAACTATGGAATTTAACTGCAGAATGTAGTAGATCATTTTTTTTCCTGTGTATTACATTTTGGTTTGTTATATGATTCTCCCATTCATTTTAATTCTTCTACACAGCACAACTATTGTGAAAACGTATTTAATAGGAATGTATGTGTAGAACCTATATAAAATTGTATGCCGTCTTGGGGAGAGAGGAGAAAGGGAGGCAAAAAAAGAAAATCTAATTTATATGGTAGTGATTGTAGAACACTAAAAATAAAATAAAATTAATAAAAAAAATTTAAAAAAATTAGCAAAGGATCCAAAAGATGATGATTCCAAAAACCAACTCTGCAAAAATAGAAGGTTGCATTGGTAAAATAATTCCAAAAAACATAGTTTCTGAGTAATATAATCATTTTACTAATAAAGCCAGAATGTTATTAATAAAAAAAAAAAGCTGCCTGAGAGATTACGTGAATTGCCCACAATCACAGTTTGTATGGGTCTGAGGCAAGATTTTAGCCCAGGTCTTCCAGACTCCAAGCCCATGCTTCTTAAAATATTTAAGTATTTTTCCTGTAATTTAGTTAATTTTTAACCTCATTTATCCTAATTTCTTCAACATATCCATTGAAAACAATAAATTAAAGACTCATCTCAACTCAAATCATACAAATAATCATTAATTCTTAATTCAAAGATTCAAATTAGTGAGATTTTATTGTATCTGAATAAAGCTTTAACAGTTGTCATTTTATGTTATTGTTCAATCTTTTTCAGTCATGTTCAACTTCATTTGAGATTTTCTTGGCAAAGGTACTGCAGTGGTTTGCCATTTCCTTCTCCAGTTCATTTTACAGATGAGGAAACTGAGGCAATCAGGGTTCAGTGATTTGCCCAGGGTCACACAGCTAATAAGTGTCTGAGGCCACATTTGAACTTAGGAAGATGAGTCTTCCTGACTCCAAGCATGACACTCTATTCACCTAGATGTCCTGGTATCATTTTTCAGTCTTATATTATTAAAGATTCAAGTCTAGAAGCTTCAACTTGTAATTTGAGACACAATCAATTCTGAGATACAATTTCTGTTATACAATAATAACCCATGGGTCACTTAGCCTGCAAGTGGAAGTTTTTACAGAGAACATTTTCCTATGGTTAGAAAAAAAGCAAAATAATTTTTGGGAATTAAAACTAATGGCTTTTGTAATAACTTCCTTCGAGAGATATGATGAAAGAAATTGATTCTAGTAGTGCTAATTCCATGTGCTAATAAAATACCTCACAGAATCTTAGAATTTATTAGTAAGACTTACAGATCTTAAAGACTAACTAATTCAGACCTCTCATTCTGGATGAGGAAACTGAGGCCCAGATAGGCTATGTCACATATCTGGTTAGTGGAACAGGCAAGACCGGAATCCAGGTTTCTTTTCACTATACCATTTGTCTTGTTTTGGTTTTTTTGATAGAGTTTTATTTATGACATAATTCACAAATTTTAACCTTATGTTATCTAATATAACTAAGAGGAAATGAATATTTTTAACCTACCAGAAAATTTAAAAGTGAACTCTTACCTTGGCAAGACATAGCACCAGTTGCTTAAAATGGAGTGCCCCTCAATAGTGGCATGCTTGTTACTATCAAAATTCTTTAATATGTTTTCAGAAATTTCAAAGTCATTTAGCTTTTAATAGAAAGAAGGAAGACATTTTAATACATAAACCCACAAATGAATCAAGTCATTAAAATTAAATCTATACATATAATCAGATCCACCCTCATTTCCCAGATACATGAGTTAAAGTTACCTTGATTCACCTATACCAGTGTTATATGCTGTGTCCAAATCACCTGATACTTGGTTTCACATTTACTTAGAATACCCTTGTGCCTCCTTCTTTGCCTTCAATCAGAACTCATATATTTGTACCTTTTAGTCAGAATTTAGACAATCTGGTAATTCATATGATGGTATAAATGATTAATATGAATAACCCTACAAGGAAAGCATTTATATTTTGAAATAGGGGCTTGTTAGTCAAAGAATCTTTAATTGGTGGAACATGTAGGCCAATCTTTTAACATTTGGTGTCTAGAATAGGAGTGGAGTGACAGGAAGGTTCTAGAAGTCTTCCTAATTCTTATGTGTATTCACTTCCCATACTATGATGTTCCTTTTCTCTAGTTTCTCAACCCGCCAATAGTGGTCTCAGGAGCCATTTTTGTTTATAGATGGCCAGCTTTAGATTGTTATGCACATGTAACCCTAGCTCAATCCCTGAAAGAAAGATAGTTTCTTGCAGCAGATGAGATAGGGAGAGAGAAATGAGAGGAAAAGCTTTATGAACAGGGTCAGGTAGTAGGTCTATAGGATAGGGAAAAGCTGAATTTCTTAATAGACAGAAGACTCATGTTCTGGGACTAGAGAAGTCAGTTCACATCATTCCTACTATCTGCCTCTCCCCATATTTCTAGGACAGGACAATGGGATGAGTAAGATCTCTAAGGCTTCCCTTCCTATCAAGTCTGGTTTTTCAAAGACCCTTTAACAGCTTTATGTCTTGGTTCCAGGTAGTATATCTTTGGTATCTCCTTTCTCTGCCTTCTCCAACTTCCTGACACTTCCTTTCCCCCACCCTTCACATAAGAGAAGTTCAGAGGATCAGGGACTTATTTTCCTCCAGGTTCTAGTGATTTGAGAGTATTAGGAGGGTCATCTCTTTCTCAATGATAAATAAAACCTCTTAGAAGAACAGATTATATAATTTTTAGGTTGTTGTTCAGTCGTTTTCAGCTGTGTCCAACTCTTTGTGACCTTATATATTTAAATGTTCCTGGCAAAGATACTGGGTATATTTGTTATTCCCTTCTCCAGTTCATTTTACAGATGAGGAAACTGAGGCAAACAAGGTTGAATGACTTGCCCAGAATCACACAGCTTGTAAATGTCTGAGGCCAGATTTAAACTCCAGAAGATAAGTCTCTACCCACTGCATCACCAGCTGCCTCTGTCACACAACAGATGCTTAATAAATGCTTATTTAACTATTCACTGACTATACAACTAATATGGCACTAAAGCATGTGTTATCTTGTTGTGTTATTTATTTTTTTAATATAGTATGTGCTATGGCAGCTAGGTGGCACAGTTTCAAGCCTGGAGTCAGGCAGATTCTTCCTCCTGAGTTCAAATCTGGCCTTAGACACTTACTTGCTGTATGACCTTGGGCAAGTCATGTAACCTTGTTTGCCTCAGTTTCCTCATCTGTAAAATGAGCTGAAGAAGAAAATGGCAAATCACTCTAGTATCTTTGCCAAGGAAACCCCAAATGGAGTCATGAAGAGTTGAACTCAACTGGAACAACTCAACAACATGTCCTAACATGTCCAACTAAAGTACTTTAAAAAGAGACCATTTCTCATAAAACTGTTACATCCCTAATGCTTAGGAGTATATACTACATACCGAAGACACTCAAATATTTGTTGCTACCTTCATTAGACTGTTGAAGTCACCAGGCATCTCCTTCTTGCTGTATCTAACAAGGCTTTCTCTTTGCATGGCTACTCCAAAGCACACTTATTCTCCCTTCTCTGAGTCACTGCGGTACACTTCGTAGCATTGTAAAGGGACTATACACCATGTACCTATGCGTGCATGCCTCAATCAATCAACAAGCATTTATGGAGCAGCTACTGTGTGCCAGACCTATGTCAAGGAAAAGGGATAAGAAGGCAGTTGTTTGTGCATGAGAGTGTATGTATGCATTTGTATGTATCTATGGACATATCTTTGTATGTACACTAAGCCTGATAAAACTTCCTATGTAATAAATGCTTAAAGACTTTGAAAATCAGAGTTCCATGTGTGTTGCTGATTTGTCCTAACTGTCCCTCCTCAAATCCCCTCTATTCAATAGTCCAATTTGAGGCAGAGCTAATTTGATGGTGGGATCTTTAGAAAAACCTAGAGCAATAAAAACAGTAAATATTAAATTAATGTATTTTGATGACAACCAAAGTAAAATGAACTTTCTAGCATCCTTAACACTAGGCAAACAAAAAAAATCACTCTAAAATAAAACCCAGTAAATATCACTAAGGCCTAGAAATTGGAATACTTTGGTACCTTTGGTGGCGGTAGTCTAACTGTACAAGCTTCTATACTGATGCAGAGTTGGTTTTCTGACACATTCATGTCCAAAACTGAAAGTAAAATGTGTAGTGCCATTAGTCTAAAATGTTTATCATATTCAATTTTTCTATGCTGTAAAAAATAAGTTATGTATTTCCAACCTGATAGTAAAAGAATGTGCCCCTCCACTGCAAAAGAAGCTAGGCTAAGAACAATTTCTTGAACAGACATTCCAAAATACATACTGAGGTCAGAAAAAGAAGTGAACTGGCCATGTCATGAATGGGAGAGCTGATATAAATAGGGAATATGATGTAAAAAGTAACACAGGATTAGGAATTTGGTTCCTAAGACTTGGGTTCAAATCCTGATTCAGTCAGCTATTACTTGTATGATTTTAGGAATGTTACATGAGCTTTAGTCTCTTCACATATAAAATGATGGGAGTGGATTAGATATTTTCTTAAACTTCATTTCTAGTTGAAATCTATGTTCCTATATTCCAGTCACAGCAGACAGACACTCAATAGTGTGATACACTGATACGCTCAAGATTTTAAGAAGCAGTGGAAGGATTCCAGCACTTTCGGTGGATCTTTTATGAAGATTTATGAGAAAATATGGACAAAAATCACATAGTATATGCAAGAATAGTGATCTGTTTTAGTGGAAAGAGTACTCAAATTGATGAAATAGTGAATCCACCAAAGTAAACACAGAACTCAAATAAATTCTACATAATGTTTTACAAATCTGGGTTTTAAAGATTTGAAGTTAGACTACAGACTTAAATTAGAGTGAGAGGAGGAATATGAAAAGTCCCACAGCAAAAGAAAGGACTAGTATAAGAACTTCATAAGCTCAAAGTTTGTTATGTGATTGGATAACATGTAGATTGGACTCACCCTAAATATATGGATGTACTTCACAGAAAGTCTTCCTCTGTGCTTTCTGGCTTTGGACCAGAGCTGCCTTTCAAATAGTATATGAGCCCAGAAGTTATGGTTGAACATTGCAAAATTTCCAGATCTTTGAGAGCCCCCATCTTCTTTCATTTACAATTAAAACTGCTTTCAGTGTCAGAATGAGGAAGCCTTACCTGCCACTTCAGATCCAACCCAGTAGAGAATTAAACTAAGTTTATAATTCTCTATTCCTGGATCCAGAGACAGGACACAACAACTGCTGTTCAACCATTTCGGTCATGTCCAACTCTTTGTGACCCCATTCGGGGTTTTCTTGGCAAAGATATCAGAGTAGTTTGCCATTTCCTTCTCCAGCTCATTTTACAGAAGAGGAACTAAGACAAACAAGGTTAAGTGACTCCCCCAGGATCACAAAGCTACTACACAACAAAGTTTGTGAAACTATGAACTGATAGTGGAGGGTAAAGGTTGGGTTATGTGGTTGATCTTGAAATTTTAGAACATATCTGATATTCCACAGTTTTTTTCTTTAGTAGAAAAGGAAGCACTTGGTTCTTATTAGAAGTCAAGTTTTCACTTTTAAAAATATCACTATTATGACACTTAATGAGAACTGTTTCTTCTTGGAACATCATAAAAAACTAAATGTTGCCTAAATCCACTATCCCTAATACATTTTAAAAATTGAATATAAAAGTATCTTTTAATTAGGATAGCTTTTCTTAATCTGTCAATTTTTGGGAAAAATATTTTCTATTCTATTTCAGATTAAAATGCTAGAAGAAACTCATTAAGTGAAATTTATCATTCTGACCCACTGTAAACACACAAACCAAAATCATATGAACTCTAAGATCTTGATGCCTTTTAACAATGGCTAATTGTTTAACAATGTTTAACAACATTGTTTAACAATGGCTAAAAGATGCCTTTTAACAATGGCTAATTGTATTGTTTTACCTAGTAACATATACTTACCAATAGCACTTTGCCTTCCTGTTTCAGAAATAAAATCTCTCCCTTAAAATAAATCCACAGAATATATTGTATTACTACAATTGAAGAATTTTATTGCTGCACATAAATTACATAATCTCTGAAATTTTTCATACATAGGAACTAAGGAAAATGCTATAAAACTAATTTGCTATTCAAAGGGCTCTTTGAAGCTATTGTAAAGGAAAATAAAACCATCTACATATTTGATTTAAATCAAAAGTAATATAGAAATATTTAGCCAAGTATGTAAGAAAGGATATAAATACTTTTTTTAAACAAAATATTTTCACATTGGAAGAGAACATTTAGGTAGAATTAGATATTCACTAAGTCAATATGTACATATTCCTTAGGGTCAGGTCTTAAGTAAACAGTGTATGAGTAAACAGTGTTGAGCAAGCAAAATTGCAATGACTTCCTTCTGGACTTAAAAAAAAAACCTGTGAAATGAAACTGCAGGCTAATATGCTAGTGAATATATGGTGGAGCAAACTTTGTTCCTCCCATACCTAAGTACAGGAAACTGGCAGTCACAATTGGAGCAAATATGAAGGAAAGAACAGTCTTTAAAAGTAGGAAAAAGTAAAAAGATATGGTGTAAAGTAAACCAGAAAACATGACTAACAAATGAGAATTAGATTTAAAAAATGGTTTTCTTGTTGTGGTGGTTGTTATTTGACTATTGGAGAAAAATCTCTTCATTGTCCTTTTTCAAGTCTTACAGAGAACCAAAAATAAGGATGTTGGCAGTTAGTTACTCTGGAGACTCTTAGTGTTATTATCACTAATATATTTTTTTCTATCCACAGCCTTGTTCATCTGAAAAAGTTTATTGAGAGGGTATGCAGGAAGTATCACTTTTGTACCTTAACAGTAAAATCTGAAAATAGTGCTATAGATGATTAGGTCTTTATAATTATGGAAGGCATTGTAAGTTTGGAACTATCAAAAGAATCTGGGGCAAAATGAGAGTTTCAAATAGAATACATGATGGCACTTGTTGGCTCTCATTGTCTACCCATGTGGGACTGACTATACTCAAAGCAACATCCTCTGTAAACAAGATAAATAGAAACTGAGGACAAATCACAAAAATTACTTTGAATTTACTTATCAACACATATGATGCATTCTACCATCACCACAACCTTCTCTAAAAATTAAGCTTTTCAAGAATTGTGCTTTTCAAATCTTTCTATACTTAGTGCCTTGCACATAGAAGGCATTTATTAAATTCTTTTAAAAACTGAATTAGCAAACAAAAACAAACTAGAAGGGTTCATGAGCTCAGAAAAGATCTTAAATTCACTGATAATCAGGCAAATTAATTACCTTTAACCAGCAAATGACCAGCTTTATTCCATGATGGAGAAAGTCTGGCTGTGACTGAATAGGAGAGACAGATTTGAAGAATGGCAGGAATTACTTTCTGAGGAGTCACCACCTAAAAATATTCAACAGAAAAAAGGAGTTATGTAAATCTTAAGAGCAATGAGCATTTTCCCAAGGAATCATCAATTCTGCATCCAAAATGTTTTTCATATCTGTCTCTTCTGTCCTTATAATATGTCTACTACTTTGGTACAGTATAAATTATTTTAAGTGGAAAAAGTTATATTTGAAATTAGCAAAACTGGATTCAAATCTCAGCTTTGACAGTAACTAATTGTTTGATCACTTTACTTCTTGTTCATCTGAAAAAGTTTATTGAGAGGGTTTGCAGAAGTATCACTTTTGTCACTTTACTTCTCTGAGGCAGTTTCCTTGTCAGTAAAATAGGGAAGCTGTATTAAAAATTCTAAATCTATGGTCCTATTCATTTCTTTTAACTATTGTAACAATGTCATTAACACATCTCTCCACCTCTACTAATCTGTAGATTAGTACATTCCTCTTCCTAAAATCTTTCCTGTGCAACAGTCTAGTCACATCACTTCTCTGCCAAAAATCTCCCATGACTGCCTTACACCTTGAATTATCTCCCTGTGCCATAAACATCACAAAGCACTTTGCACTATTTTGATAAACTTTATCAAATATTATTTTATGTCCTGTATTTGTATACATCACCTTTTGTAACACATAATGTCTTTATCAAATATTATTTTATGTCCTGTATTTGTATACATCACCTTTTGTAACACATAATGTCCTTGGTAGACTATAAGCACCATAATGGTAGAGTTCATATCTTACTTACTATGATATCAAAATTTGTGTCCATACCCTCCTCCCCATCTAGAATAATCTGTATACATTGGGTAATAAGTAAATATTGAACTGAATTGATTAAAAATTTCTTTCTCAGTCACTTATAATGCCAGGACCTTCAATCAAAGCATTATATTCAGCAAGCAGAGAAGACCATGTTGGATTAAAGTACTTCCAGATATGCATGCAGTAGAAGCATAATTCCATCATTGTGAGAACCCTTCCAAATATTCTCATTTTTTCACATGTTCTTCAAAGACTTAGAATCCTTCTTACTGTTCCTTCATTATCTTTGTGATTCTACTGTACTGTTCTGGATACTCTTTCATTTGTGCTACATGAATACATTTCTTCCTTTTTCATTTGTTTTTCTATGAATCCCATGTCAGTTCTCATGGGTAAATAATAGTTGACAACATAATGAAACCTAGTTATATTAAGTCATGCATATTTCTGTTTCCCCTGAGTTTGGCTATAATTTTATTTTTTAAGATTAGGGTACTCCGTGATTTGTAGCCGAATAGGAATCCCTGGAACAAGACTGATATTTAAAAGACAGACTTCTGCAGCAGAATTAAGGATTTAGGGTCACTTAAAGCTCTGTATTAGATCACACGATCATTGATTTATGAAAGAAACTTTAGAAGCCATTCAGTCCCACACTCTCATTTTAAATATGAGGAAACTGAGGCCAAGAGAGGCTAAGTGACTTACCCATGGTCAGAGAGGTAAGCAAGTGGCAGAGTTGAAATGTAAACTATGTCCGTGATAGAATCCACAGCCTCTGATTCCAAAAGTGGTGTTTTTTCCACAGTACTAAACTCCCTCACTAAATAAAAATAATTATCAGAGACCACTCTTTGTGGTCAATCTAACTTTTCAAAAACTTAAACAATCCTTTATAGCATTTTGCAAAGGTAGATATTAGCAGCTTTCACTAATCCGGCAAGTCTGTACTTGTAAAGTTCCTGAGCAAGAATCCTTTTCACATTTTTTTTTTATTCTCCCCTGTACTGAAACCCTGCCAGAAACTTCTGGGTCTTATTTTAATAATTATTTACTGTGGAATACAAATGTCCTATTTTGATGTCTCACACAGAGATAACAGTGAGGTTCTCAAAGGCTATGTCCATGAAGTGAAAGCTCTGGCAAAGTGCAACAAGCCACTTTTTTGAAAACTATTGTTTATTTCAAGTATAAAAAGAACATTCATTCAAATAGCTTCTAAAATCAACAATTGGGAAATATGACTCGCAGTAAGATGGAGCAGGGAGGTTTCTATTTTCTTTGAGATCATTCCAACCTAAGAGGGCAGAACAGTTTTCTAAAGCAGAAGGCATTCTTGGCATTTCTATAAAGCACTGAAGTTTCATGAGTCAATATTATGAATTTAAGTGTTTACCTAAATTCATCTATTTGATTAAAATATAAAATGTTTCAATACTCATTTATGAATGAGAACTATCTCTTGTAAAGCCCCTTTTATTTAATTAAAGAAATCCTTAAATGGCCTACTTCATTACTTCATTCTTTCAATGCACTCAGAATAATTATTAGCTTAAGTGTTTCTTTTTGGGAGGAGGGTGGGGTGTTGATAAGACATCAATATTCCCAACATCTTAGTCTTTTTATTTCACAGTGCAGCTGGCTGAGTAGGCTGGTAACCACAGAGATACATTCCATTACATACACTGAGATCTGAAAAACTTATGATCAGTATGCACAACTGTAAATGTGTAAAAGATTCTTACTCTTTCTTGTTCATGGTACAACTGCGTCTATACATTCTACTTTTGAATTTAGGAAAAAATCTTTTAAAGCATTTTATTTTCTGGAGGTGGTTAAATATAGTAGAAAGAGCAGCTAGAATTGGAGATAGAAGAGATATATTTGAATCTTGGCTCTTTCCCTTATTCCCAATGTGACCTTAGGCAAGTCATTTAATTTCTTTAGGTCTCAATCTCCTTATCTATAAAATAAGAATACTGGAGTAGATAAATTCCAGCTCTAAATCTATGATCCTATAAAGTAGGGGCCTAGCAACAGCGTCTGCCACTATTCAAGAATAAACCTAAATAAATATGAAGAGACTCATAAACATCAAATAATGGTTTGGTTGTGGTATCTCATAAAATAAAGAAAAATCAAAATGGCCCTCAGTCTTCTGTGGCTCCCTTCTATTTCTTAAGTAATAGAGTAGCACAAGAAGGTGGGCAAAGAGCAATAAAAATCAATCTCTGGAACACTATTTATAATACTAGTTATAAATATCCCTTCTTAGTAATTGAAGTAGAAGATCTTTGTCCAAGACTGAATTACATAAATATTGTACATTTCTTTTACAAATGAAACTATATAAAGAAGTTGAAGGTGACTCATATCCTAGTTTAGGCTTTTGCTACCTTCCTTCCGGACTACTGTATTAGCCTATTAACTAACTGCCTCCTCCCCTATTCTTTTTCCTCTCCAATCCATCCTCTACATGGTTGCCAAAGTGATGCTCCTAAAGCACAGGTTTCACCATGTCCTTTCCTTTCGCTTCTCAAAAAGTTCCACTGGGTCTCTGTTGCTTCTAGACTAAAATGCAAATTCCTCTGTTTGGTTTCTGTTGTTGTGGTTTTAAATTACTTTATTTTTTTTCAATTATCAAATACTTATTTTTCTCCCTACCACTGTGTCTCACAAAAACAAAACAAACCACCTTATAGCTAACTAGTATAGTCAAATAATACAAATATCCATATCAGCCATGTCCAACAATGTGAGTCTCCGTCACTCTCTGTCAAGAAGTAGGCACCACTGTTCATCACCATGCCTCTAGAATCATAATTTGTTATTGCATTGGCAAGAGTTCCAAAGTCTTTCAAAACTGTTCATTTTACCGTACTGATGTTAATAAATTATTCCCCCAGTTGTGCTCACTTCACTTGGTATCCGTCCATACAAGTCTTCCCATGTTTCTCTGAAACAGGTCAATCATTTCTTATGCCACAACAGTGTTTCATTACATTCATATACTTTATTCAGCCATTCCTCAATTGATGGGCACCCTTTTAGTTTCCCATTCTTTGCCACAAGAACTGCTAGAAATATTTTTATCCATAAATGACCTTTTCCTCTTTCTTTGATCTTCTAGGCATATAAGACCTAACAGTGGTATCACTAGGTCAAAGAATATCAACAATTTAGTACATCTGGGGCACAGTAGCAAATTACTTTCCAGAATGGCCGGACCAATTCACAGCGTCACCAACAGTGCACCAGTGTGTCTGTTTTAATGTAGCTCCTCCTACATCTGACATTTTTTTTGTCAATGTTCTTAATCTTATGGGTTTAAGATGGAACCTCAAAGTTATTTTAATTTGCCTTTCTTTAATTCAGTCTTTCAGTCAATAAAATGTATTAAGTGCCTACTATATGTCAGGCACTGGCACTTTGTATTATTTGGCCATGGTTATTTGTTACAAGGCTTTGTTTGTCTTTTCTTTCCCTTTTTTTCCTCAGTGAGGAAGAGTTGTTAGGAAGAAAAATAAGTACTCAATCACTGGAAAAAATAAATTTAAAACAACAACAAAAACCAGAGGACTTTGTGTACCAAAAAGAGGGGAAAGACAGTCTTTGTCCTCAAAGAGCCTACAGTGTAATGGAAGAAGTCGACACACAATAGGAAGCTAAAAAGCAGGAGTGGGAAATGGGAATGGGCAAGGGGGATGGGGGGGAGAGGAAGAAAGTACCTAACATACCTAACACAAGGGCATGATGTACAGTGGAGTACAACTAAATAGGAAAAGAAGAGATGACTGGCCTGAGCACTTTGCTTAAATGGAAGTTCTAGGAGGGAGAGAGGGGCCACACGGGCAGAGGATACTGATTGTGAGTTCCAGGGCTAAAGTGATCTTGCAGGATGAAAATACTCCTGGGGCATGAGGGAGAAATACAGAGGAATGCAAATAGATATGATTTGGAGTATTCTTTCACATGGTTATAGATAGCTTGCATTTCTTCCCTTGAGTTCATATATACTGTTCTGTTCATATGTAAATTGATCATTATTAACTGGCTAATAAATCTTATTCTTATAAGTTTGAATCAGTTCCTTAATATATCAAGGAAATGAAAACTTTTTCAGAGAAACTTATTGCAAAGATTTTCCCTCTCCCCTGTTTCACTTATATTCTTCCCTGCACTGTATTTGTGCAAAAACTTAATTTTATGTTATCAAAATTGTTCATCTTCTGTGTTTGTTTTTATCCCTTGCTTAGTTATGAACTCTATTCATAGATCTGAAAATTAATTTCTTCTCCCTCCCCAATTCATTTTATATGAACTTTTATATATATATATATATATATATATATATATATATATATATATATATAGGTCATAATATTTTGAAAATTTGTCATATGGTAAAAGATATTCTCTAAATATAAATTTCTTCCCCAGCAGTTTTTGTTAAACAGTTGGTCCTTGTTCTAGGAGGTAGGGTTCTAGGAGATGGCTACTACATTCATTTACTTCTTTATGTTGTTTATCTAATTGTTCCATTGATCAACTTTTCTATTTGATGATTATTGTTATGTAGTACAGTTTAAGTTGGTATTGCTAGTCTTCCTTTCTGCCTAACTTTTCCCATTATTTCCTTTAAGATTCTCGATCTTTTGTTCCTCCAGATAAACTTCATTCAGGGAACAGACCTCTTTCAAAAATAGTCAGGGGATGACCCCTTTAAATAAAAAAGAAAAAATAAACAAATCAAACTAGGAGGTGCAGGAGCCTCAAGGTTGTTGTTTGGAAGAGAATAGTTACTATCAACATGCACTCTAAGCCAGGAGGGTCCAAAACCAGCCACTGAGTGGAGCTTAGGCAGGGACCCATTGCAGTGGGCATTACCTCACTTTAAGCGAGCACCTGAAAAGGCCTTAGCCCAAAAGGCCAAGGTCTCCCGTTGCATCCTGGGCCATCTCCAGTCATCCTGATGAATATCTGGTCAGTGGATCTAGATGGCTCAGTAGGAGAAAGTGAGGCTGGTGACCATGCACAGCCCTCCCTCACTGAAAACAAAGTCAAGTGCAAGTCATGTAATCATTTCTCTGATGTCACGGTCCTCTTCAAAAACAAAGGATGAACACAACAATTTTAGACATTCTGTAGCTATTTTAAAAGGAATTTCTCTTTATATCTCTTCCTTTTTGGGTTTAATGTGCAATATACAGAAATATTAATGATTTGTTTGGATTTACTACATATCCTGCAATTCTGCTGAAGTTATTGTTTCAGTTCAATTTAGGGGACTCATATTATCTTCGAAAAGTGATGACATAGGTTTGTTTTTCTTTATGCTTGTTTCCTGAATTTTTCTTACCTAATCACTATAACTAGCATTTCTAACAGTATATCCTATGTTAGTGGAGACAATGGATATCCTTGTTTCCTTCACAGTCTATGTTTCAAAGTTGGAGTTTGTTTTGCTTGTAACTCATGTCTTGCTTTTAATCCTCACTTCTCCTCTCCATGTTCTTGCCTGATTGCCTATTGAGTTTAATGTACTTCAATGCCAAACACTTGATATATGTTTAATCCTCCTTTGTCCATTTCAAGTGGAAGTGAAGATTAAGTATCTTCCTCCATCCCACTTCCTTCATGTTTCTAAAATGTTCTTCCCATGCACCAGATTATGTAAGATAGTAAATTCTATCCCTTGATCTTAGGTTTGTTGTCTGTATACTCACTCTATGACTCTTGTAGACATTAGGGTTATAAGGAGATACTTCTTTCTTCTTCCTTTCTTAGAATGTACACACATCATCATCCTAAAATCCCTTCCAATTGGTCAAATTTACTTACTTTTCCGTGCTTCTCTTGACTCCTCTTTTTGCAGTTCAAAGTATCTACTCATATCTAGCCTCTTCAATAAGAATGAGTAAATATCCCCAATTTAAATTAAAGGTCTATATTCCCCTAGTAACATTTCACAAGTAAATTGTTCATGGTAGTATGCTTTTCAGAATAGTAAGTAGTAAGCATGGTAGTACACTTCCAGAATAATGTATCACAAGCTCTCCTCTTTTTTAAAGTGGTAGCTGCCAGGCATTGTGTAACCTTGATTATGGTTCCTTGATACCTTTTCTTCCTGGCTGCTTGAAGTATTTTTTTCTTTGATGTGAAAGCACTGAATTTTGGATATGATGTTCCTTGGAGGTTTCATTTTGGTGTTTCAGGATGTGACTAGTAGATTTTTAAAATATATTTAGTTGGCCTCCTAGTTCTAATATATCTATGCAGTTTTCATTCATAATTTCTTGAAATGTCTACCTTTATGATATAGATTTTTAGGTATTTCTACAATTCTTAGATTCTCTCTTCTTGACCTATTTTCTAAGTCAATTTTTGTTTATAGGTGATACCTTACATTTTCTGATTTTTTTCTTTCAGTTTTGTCTGAGTATTCTTTTTGTTTCACAAAAGAACTTAACTGTCTAATCCAACCCAATTTTCAAGAATTGAGTAAGGTTTTGTAGCTCTTATACTATGCTGTTTATTCACCTTCCAGTTCTTTCTTCCATAGATCTCATTTATTTTTTATTTTTCCCCTAGAGTTCTTGTTCCACAATTTGAAGGAGTATCCTGATTGTTCCCCTTCAGGTGCAAGGAGGCACACAATATCCAGTTTGAGGTAAGAGTTGGAGGCTTTAAAAGTCCTTGGGTAGCCCTTTGTCCAGGTTCTTGTCTCTGCTCCCTGTACATTGCTGCTGCGTCTAGGACTTTCTTAGTTGTCCCTATCCCCTGGCTAGAAGGATACTGTGAGTTGTACTTCTGGGTTGTCTTTTTCTATCTATACCCCTCTTTACTTTTTTCAGGCTTCTCTGTGTCTCTCTCTGTCTAGAGTCCAAAATATATATGTTGTGGTTTCTTCTCAGCTTTCTTGATCATTTGGTTTGCTGTTCTTTTCTCATCTTTATTGGTTTATGAGACAACTGAGTTGTTCTGCTTCTCCTAAGAATGCTATCTTGAGACAAATTTTGACAGACACTTTTAATAATTACAATTTGCTTTACAATGTCTGCTTGATGATCATAACAAGGTAAATAATGTTATTTCTATTGTATCTTTCAATGAATCTTGCATAATTTTAACTTATGTAAGGTACACACTTTTTCTGGAGGAAAATCTTTAAGGCTCTATTTTCTTCTACTGAATCACTTTTTAGTCGAAAGTAATAAAAGTAGTGAAAATTTGTATTTTTTATACCTTTCTGTCAGTTTTGTGGCTGCAAAAGATGAATTTTTCTGTAGAATTATGTCTTCAGAATGCATGCCTAGTCCCCTCTCACATCTTTATCATAGATGCCCTAGATACATACATAGATTACTATCAAAGATTTTATAGAGTAAGGGAAGTAGCCCTTATGGATCAGAAGTTGTTCATTTTTGTCTCTGTCTTTTCTGGTAAGCAAAAGTAGCTTGATTTGTTCCAAGTGTTTGATATTGTTCCTTCTTTCAGATATATCAAGAATTAACCCCTAAATGCCCTCAAAAGTTGTGTTATCTCCAGCATAAATCTTCTCTAAGTATATACTTGGTCTGGTTCAGCTAGTCTTTCTATTTCCTTTCATGCCATTTCAAATTTTTCTTTCTTTGGTGATGTTTCTTGGGGCTAACCATGTCTCTCTTGAAAAAAGTACTCAGTACTCTTGATATGTCATTACGAAACTTTTGTACATAATATTTAGCCTCTTCCATTTCTTAATCCTGAGCCATATTTTCCAACATATTTTTTGTTGCCTCCTCTAATCTCACCTTTACATTGAGATCACTGAATGTTAGAGTATATTTTAATTTGCAGGGTTTTACTCAGATCTTTATAGAATTTCTCTACCATCTTATCCACTGCAAGAGAAATGGATACATAAATTGCAATTAACTTCAAAGTTGTGTTTTGTAAAGGAACACTACAAGACATTCAATGAAATGATGTTTCTTGTTACTTCTGGATACATGATAAAAACCAATCTGTCTGATCTTCAAGAAGATCCTGTTAGGTCCTTTTCCATTTAGCTTCAAACGTCTTTTATCTTCTGATTTCTTTCATAGTTAGAATGTTGAGATTGATAAGATTCAGTTCCAGTAACAGTTCCATTCATTGGTCACTAGATAAACATTTAACATTCTTAATGTTGTTAGAGTGGAGTCAAAATCACTCCAACCCATTTTAGCTGGGATACTTTAATTAGATGAGAACAGATCTTAATTCCAATCATGGCCCTGAACTACTAAGTACAAAAAGGTGTTCTAAAAGGTATCTGATGGGTTCAAATGACACCAGCCAAGAGGTCTGTTCTAGTTGTCTGGGAGATTTAATTATGCTACCTGATTCCTTTATCAAAGCATTTTCGGGGAAGATACTGATTCTAGAGATTGGAGTAAGCATGGAGTTCTAGCTAAACTCTCCTAAAAAGGAATTTTTTTTGCGGCGGGGAGAGGGGCAAGGAGAACACTTAACCAAGTCTTTTTTCCTCCCATAACCCTTGACTAAAGGAGGACCTTTAAAGAGTCTAGAGAATACTGGATTTCTTATCTTTCCATCCATGTCCTAAATTGTGTTCCCAGATCAAGTGGAAGTAATGTCTACATCATAAGGAGCTAAGGACAGACTGGACTCATGGCTCTACAAAAAATCCATGAAAGGGACTACATCATGTCTGCGGGGAATTTATACAGCACCCAATGAATGGGAGAAAAGGACTTCCAGCACCCAGAGCTGTGGGTTAACCTCTGTCACATAAATCATCAACATTTTTATATATCACCAACAAATCCCTGCAAGAAGAGTTTATAAGAGATGTCTCACTTAAAATAACTGTAGACAACATAAAATACCTCAGAGTATACCTGCCAAAACAGACCCAGAAACTATAAGAACATAATAATAAGCCACTATACAAATAATCAGATTTAAATAATTGGAGAAATATTTACTATTATATGACAAAAATGACAATTTTACCTCATGTATTTATATTTATTCAATGCCATCCGAATTAAATTATCCAAATATTATTTTATTGAGTTAGAAAAAATAATAACAAAATTATTTTGAAGAACAAAAGGTAAAGAATTTCAAAGAAACTAATGAAAAAATGTAAAGGAAGAAAGTTTAGCAGTGCCAGATCTTAAACTATATCATAAGGTAGTAATTATCAAAACTATCTGCTACTTGCTAAGAAATACAATGGCAGATCAGTGGAACATAGTAGATATATAGTACTAAATGATTATAGTAACCTTGTGTTTGACAAATGTGAAGATTTAAGTTTTGGGGATAAGAATTTGGGGAATAGGAATTTTGGTTAAAAAAAAAAAGTGTTGGGAAAGCTAGAAAGCAGTCTGGCAGAAATTGGGCATAAACCAGTATCTTAAACCATTTACCAAGACAAGGTCAAAAGGGATACATGACTTAAAGGGAGACGTTACAAGAAAATTAGAAGAACATACAACATTACCTATCCTGGGAAGATGGTAAGACAATAAACACCAGGTTCTCCAAAATTCTCCCACAAATACAATAAAAATATTGCTTCAAAAGGAATTTTGAGCAGCAGAAAGCAGGATAAAGCATTTGTCCTCCTGCCTAAGATAACTGAGAAGGACATTAAGATACAACCTCCAAGGGATGAAGGTTTGACCAGAGTGAAGTGCAAACACCTCCAGGGAGACTCCCTTGGTTCAACAAACAAGTCCCAGGGGCAGGCAGCAGCCTCAATTTCAGGAATTTTCACATCACAGATAGTGTAGGGGTCAGATAGCTGAGCAGAGCAAAATTGAAAGATCCTCCCCAGATACTGGACCTTCAGGTACAGTTTTGTTGACCAAACTAAATCCAGGTTGCAAATGTGGACAAGGAGGAATGAGGACACTCCTGATGAATGCCAGAGGGTCAGGGACCCTGCTGGTTACAGATACCCACAGAAGAGTATAGTCCCTGCTTTCTGTTCCAGGGCAGAGAGGCAAAGCTGAAGTTTGCAAGGAAGAGGGACCACAGGAAAGAAGAGCATTTGCAGTGACTGCATGGTTAGCCATGACTCAGGGGCTGTGAGGAGTGCCCAAGGTTGGTCTCACAGATGCAGCTTAGAAAATCACAGCAAGTAAACCTGAAGCCTGAGGCAATATCCCCCATAACTTGAAATTAGTATCTGACTATAAGTCATATATTACAAATTGTTTAGCTATTCATCAATTGGCAGGCATCTACCATTTTAGCCAATCTGATAGTGTAATCTCAAAGTGCATTTCTCCAATAATGATTTAGAACATTTTTTTCATATAATTATAGTTTTGATTTCTTCATAAAAAACTGCCTATTCATATACTTTGACCATTCATCAATTGGGGAATGGCTCATATTTGTATACATTTGACAAAATTCCTTATATATTTGAGAAATGAGACTTTCGTCTGAGAGACTGTGGGAATGAAATGAATCTCACCCTTATCTGAATGGACAAAAGGAGGGTTAAATACACACACATCGTACACATGCATATATACTCAAAGAATTTAGTGCAGAAATACATCAAACTCAACAGGAAAAAAGTGGGAGAGTGAGAGTTAAGAGAGAAGATAATTCAAGGAAGGAATTATCACAATCAAAACAAACTTCCTGATCCTAAGGGTGGCAGTAAGAGGGGGGGAAAAAGAAAAGAACTACAATCTAAAGGGGATACTTTCTGACAACTGGGGTCCTGAAGAGTACGACACAACTGAAACAATAAAATTATTATTCCCATTTTATGGATGAGGTTCACTGAAACAATCAAAATATCTACTACAGCTCAAAACTTGATAATCTAACAAAATTAAATGAAAAGTAATTAAATTTTTACTTTCAATTAGTAAATACTTTAAAGATAAGTTCTTTCAGGGACAGTTGGGTAAGATACCACAAGGGTAATGCACCCTTCTCTATGCTCTAAATGGACAGAATAGTGGCTTTGGAGTCAGAAAGATTTGGGTTCAAAACCCCACACTGACACTTTTTAGCTGTGTTATCCTTGGCAAAATCATTTAAACCTCTCTTACCTTCAGTTTACTGGTCTGCAATATGGGATACTAATAAGACCTACCTCACAGAATACTGTAAAGATAACATAACAACATAGAACATATCATAAGCATAATATAACATTATATAACATAACAGCTTTACAAACCTTAAAGCATTATACACAGTTGTCCTGTAAATAGTTTTAAATTATTGGGTTAAATCTGCACTAAGACTTTGAGAGCACCTGTCTAAGTGTTAGCTGCTATTATCAACTTCTCCCCTTAAAAGAAACTGTTTCCTGGCAAGAAGTGAGGAAGAAAGTTTTCCAACAGGAGAAATAGGCTCTAGGGGGAAAGATGTCCTAAGTAATTATTCTTTGTAATGCAATGTACCCCTTTGGTAGTCTGGTGAAACGAGGATTGTTTTAGAGACAGCTTAAACAGGCTAGGGAGAAGCTGATTGTTTTATTTTCTGTGTGTGCATCTGCACCATAGAAATCAGCAAACTACAAATCAAAGTTTGATTTATTATTTTGTTGATTGTCTAGACTTAAGAAAGTAAGGGAGAAAATGTTAATAATGCAGCTTAAACTTAAAAGTGTGGCAAAGTTAAAACATGCTTTAAAAAAAACCCAGTTGTTAAACATTTACCAGCATACCCTTCCCAAAATAATGCTTTTAAAAGTCCAAAATAAAATATATAGGAATGCAAAGGAAATCAATTATACTGAAATATAGTTATTGGAATATTTTAAAAAACCAAGTTCATGGACCCCAGGTTAGGCACTCCTAATAGGGGTTTTATATAGTCTTATAGATAGGATAGTATAGGACCCTTGACCTTGGTTCTAGTTTTAGATGAAAGACATTCAACTGGTAAGGCTGGAACTTCTGAAAAGCACGAAGTTATTAAAGCCCCTCCTAAATAAATAACTAATATTTCCTCTGGCTACTCTAAAATAATTCTGTTCACTCAAATTGTGATAGGTCAAGCTTTCAGACTTGTTAACAAGGAAGCGCCCCAATGTCACTCAGAACGCCCCAAGTCTTATTGAAATATACATCCTAGCTGCTCTTCATCTGAATTTGCCTGAATTGCCTGAATTTCATAATAAGTCAAGCATTAACTAAGCACTTCCTATGTACCAGGCATAAAATGTAAGAGATGGAAACACCACTTAGAAGGGTATCTGGCTAGGCAGTCAGAATAATAATGCTAAAGTGGTTTGGCCATGTCAGAGTTTCACAAACAGATGTATCAGACTTTGAACATTTATGTTAGCCTATGAACATGCAGACTGCCTCATCTAGGCATGTCTTTGCTTGCCATGATCCAATATTTACCACCGATGGACATGTCACTAATCAATTTTACTAAGATCGCAAAGTTATTGATCTCTTGTATGCAGTTCTATAGAAATAGCTTGTAAAAAAGATAACTACATTTTTGACCACTATAAGTAATAGCAAATTTTAACACAAGTCAATTTCATAAAGTATAGAAATTGCAAACAATTTTATAAACCTACCTTAGCTCCATGTTTTTCTGTGTAGGCCTGAAGTTTTCCTGATTTGTAAAACTGTATCTAAAAAAGATCCATTTATTTTTTTAAAAACTTGATAAATATTACATTAAATAATGCAATACACAAAAAATTTGAAAGTAATATATTAGACAAAGTATAGAATCAGGTCTTCTTAACGTATCCTTGAACATAAGTAATCCTTTTGCTTGGATATGAAGGCACAGCAAAGAAATATGTACAAATGGATATTAAACAAATGTTTCGCTCTTCTATCATGCCCCAAGCTATGACCTTTTTATTATGATAATAAGCTAGTGACATTCTCCTAATCCTTAAATATCTACTGTATCATTTTGATGATCAAAGATAGGAGAATTAAAACTTTTCAAAAACATGATGAAAAGTATAGGCAGGCAGAAGAGTTGGAAATTTTTGTTTCTTAATGTCAAAGAGATATAAAATACTGTATATGTATGAAGATGATTTACAAAGGTTTTAACAAATTCAATTTCCAATTTTCTTTATTATATAATAATTTATTCCCCTTAGCCTGCTACGTGCATTTTATGATATACCACTTTTTATTATAATTGGGTTGTTCATCCTTAGTTTTCAAAGAGGACATCATAGGGTGATGTCTTGACTTGATGTGAATTGAATTTAATTGAAGCAGAGCTGGGAAGTTTTCAGCCCCTCTGTCTCTTCCAGAGTCACTTAAGTCCAGTGGCAAGACAAAAGTCAGAATGACTGACAAAGTGAGAGATGACCCTGGTGCCTTCCATGACTGATCAAGCTGTAAGCTCTTCACAGTGCCTGCTTCAGCTGCCTTTGTGGCTACTGGAACAAATTATTCTCATCCTCCCCTTTTGATGGGGAATGGTGAGGGGGAAGTCTTCATATGCTTAGGATAGACATCCCCTAACTCACTGACAGTTTGAGGTCTGTTGGTTACCCTCAATCTGGTTTAGAACCTGATTTAGCCCATTTTGCCAAGACAGTTTACCCAGTTGTGGCCACTGTATACTACAGCCTCTTAGAGCCACAGGTGAGAGCTGGGTGAAGGTGGACATCAAAAATGCATAAGCAGCCTGAAAAGGGCTTGACAAGCCCTCATACCTCATACATAAGCCCTCTCTTGGCAAGCAAGAGATGCCACTCCTCCCTCAACACCTCATACACACCCCAATTATAATTATAATACTTCCGAACTAGTCTGACAAGCTTTCACCTTTTTTGTCTAACTCCTGTTTGGCCCAGGACAGAGGTACTAGCCATGTTGTTCCTACCTAGCCTTTGCACCTTCAATCAATGTACGCCTTAATTGTCCATACCCTTCTCTCTACTTACTCCTCAGCTCCTTTATTCATAGGGTTGAACGACACCCTTCATCTTCTGTAGCAGTTTTTGTTTAATTTGAGGATGGTATACCATTCCACTCCACTGTTTATCACCTGTCTAACTCTGAATGACATTATATTATATTAAGCCTTTATAATGCCCCCTTTATGACACTGTAGAGGAAAAATAGTCCCCATAATCACTTTGCAATAATCAGACTGACTAACAATATAGGGACCTTCTCCACCCCAACCAACTGCACTGGAGAAGAAACATAATACAAAGAACTAGCAGGCATGAGTAAATAGTGGGTAATATGACCCACTGATGTAACCACTATTGGTTGTTTGGTCTAGGTATGGTTTGGTCTAAATGGTTATCTCAACGCTATCATTAAGTCTCTCTTTTACAATTGTAAAAGTACTGGTTCATTTCCCCCTCGTTTCCTGCCCTTGGAGAGGGGCATGTCTTCTCAGTCTGACAACAAACTCTGCCAGCTTCATAGCAAATATTCCCCCCAAAATACTGTCCCTGCCTTCATCCTTGAACAAGTTCCCCTTCTATTCCTCCCTTTGCTGTGAGGGATTACCTATCTATCCTAAATTACCACACAATGCCGCTAAGTGGGCTTAAAACGCTGTAATAATTAAATTGGTACCCTAGGAAGTTGCAGGAGTTTCCTTAGCACTTCTTTGCTTTCACTTGGCCTATCTGTGACCCCAGCTGCCTGGTATGCCTTTCCCAAGGGGTCCTAGTGCTCTGGGAAGAGAAAATTCCCTGGCACAATCATGACAACTTCTATTGATTTCTACTTTTCATATACTTTAGACCCTATACTTATATTTTAATAGATAATTTAAGGTCACTTAACCTAGGGGGTCTCCCCTTAAGTTCACAATCACTTTTTAGGGAGATGAAGTAGTGATACACAAGCAATCCTAGGGTAAACTTTGGAAATCATAGAAATGACATTATGGTTTAAAAATAAAAACAACAAAACCCTCACTTTTTTTTCCTTTTCCTATTTCCAAAAAAAAAAATTATATACTTAAAGAGCTAATTGTCAAGATTTATGAAGGCAAGAAGACTGAATCTGAAATTAATATAAAATGGAGGTAAGTATCAGTAATTAAAGATATCTTCTGATGAAAAAAATGATAAAAAATGTCTTCTAAATTCATCCTGAGATTTGCCAATAAAATCATTGTTCACTGACAAAAGTCTATAAAAATATGATCTCCCTTCAGTAAAGGTTCACTTTTGCAGAAGGAGCAAATACAAAAAATGAAATTGTGCCCTTCTGTATTAGGGAAGAGAGGACTGGCCACAGTTAGCCAGAGCAGAGGTAGCAAGCCTGAGAGTGTAAACCCCAGGCATGTGGAGAGGTTTGTAGCTTGCTCTGAGTTTCTTTCTCCTCCCTTCAAGAGAAACTGAGAGCTAGAATAAAGGTTTCATTGCAAAGAATACCCCCAAATGGCACATAAGTATATGTGCTGAATTTTAGGGCTACAGAGATTATGCTGCCCCACATCTAACTTTCTGATACCTGTACAATCTTCAGGCATCCAGATTGGAAGACCTAGAATGTGAAACTTGAAAAAAAAGAAACATCTTCTCATATCTCATAATCAAGGAGAAACCCTTCTCAATTAAATCTTCTAAATCTGAGAAATGTTTTCAGAGACTATTACTGCTTACAAAAAATATAAAAGATATCTAGACTACTTTAAATGGCAACAATTATTGTCTTCTTCATCTACAAACATGTATACTTAAGTATGTAACTGTAGAGCTCAATAACAGAAACTTTGCTTGTATTTCTTTCTTATTCATTCCAAGTTAGACATTCATAAGAAAATAACAGTTTTTACATAAATACAGAATCATCTTTACCTCAAAATAAATCATAGTTTTGTATGCAAAGTGCAATGTTTTGTTTTAATGTTTTAAGATTTGTTTTTCCTTCTGGTGGCTAAATAATTTAAGAATCTTTCACCTTCACAGAATGGGAAATCAGTACAATTGATTAAAAAAAGTTTTGTATTTTTATATTAGGATTTGTAGGAAGGATCAGCTTCCATATCACATGAAATTTGGAGATGAATAACAGAAAAATCTTACCAATGTGATCTGATTTTTTTCTAAAATCTAAAGTTAACCTAGGGTCTATACAGGATAAGGAATCTATGGCCTTCTAGGTCCTCAAGTATATCCTTTGACTGAATCCAAATTTCACAGAACAAATCTCCTTAATAAAAGGATTTGTTCTGTAAAATTTGGATTCAGTCAAAAGGCTGCACCCAAGGACCTAGAAGGCTCATATGTGGCCTCGAAGTCTGTAGACTCTATAGACTTGTTTTTATTTTGCTTTGTTTTCACGTTTGTATTAACTCTATTTCTATATAACTTATTTCCTTTGTAATACTATGCATTTTATTTTACACATTTGGAAACATTATTTTGAGAAGGGGCATATGAGCTTCACTAGACTGTTAAAGAAGTACATGCCAGAAAAAAAAAGCCAACAAAATAAAATCCCTGCTGTAAAGAATTATACCTAAATCTAATTTTCATGATCATGTGATTGAGATTTACCTGCTCACCTGTATCTAAAGATTTGTCAATTATACAGCTCTAAAGAGACAAGGACAAAGTGTGGTTTGGGTGCTCTAAAAATTTATTGTGATTTGTGGAAGCATATAACACTAAGGCCTATAAAATATTAAGAAATAACGAGTGTCCCAGAATGAAGTCCTTGGACTAGCTGGAACAAAAGACCTTATCAGTTTTCCTTGAATAGAAAGGACTTCATTCTCAGAAACAAGAGACTTAGTCATATTAACAGTGCCCAAATTAAGAGTGTAAATATCTTTGTTTAAATAAGTTAAGAGAAAAATCTCTTTTTTCACCTTTGACCAAATTGAAAAGTTAAAGAAGAGGTTATTGGTTTCAGGATACTATTTTTTTCCTTGGTCTGCTTGCATTAACATTACTATATGGGAAATAAAAACCCCCAAAATTTAAACGTAGTTTAAATTTTTGTTTACTTTGCTGTAGAATTTTGTCTTTAGGAATACTATAAAATGGAAATTGCGTCAGTCAAAGAAAATTCCAATTACAGGGGGAAAATCCACAAGCAGAAAACTTTGTGCATATTTAATAAATTATCTGGTAGACTTCGGCTAAAATCCCAAGTATAGTTTTTTTCTTCCACAAGATTAAAGTAGTGATGATTAAAATCAATTTCTTAGAAGAGCTAAATCCTTGAAATTTCTAGCTTCTAATTTAAGTTCCAATTTGTAATTAATTTGTAACTGACATATGTAGGGAGAAGGGCAATAATCTAATATGATGAAGAAGGAATGAAAAATATTACTAACCGCCATCACTACCCAAATCTGACTTAACATTCCAGGAACAGGTGCCGTAAGAAGCTCTTGGTGCATAAACAAACAATTGCCTGTGGAGATGAAATGCATTAATTTTTAAATGGAATTGTTCTTATTCTCCTTGTTTTTACTTAATTTTGCAACAACAACAACAAAGAGAAAATCAAAAGTAACTGAATTCTATTTTATAATAACTAAAATTGACCCTGATGATGAGATAAGAAAAAGCATCCATTTTGCAGAAGTGGGGAAGAAGAGGTGTGGAATATTTCATATATGACTGTCAGACTAGCTTAATGAATAACTTTTTCTTAAAGGGGGTGTTAGGCTAAATAAGTTTTGAGAACCTTTAGTCAAACTGAGATAATCCCCCTTTATTTGGTATGTGCTCTTTCCCACAGTTCATCACAGTGCCGATACCATGAACTGAAACTGGTGACAGGGGAAGGACTTCTCCTGTTTTCCCTCTTTTTCACCCAGTGTCTTCAAACAATTGGCCAATAAGTGTTTGTTTCTGTTCTGTTTCATTTGTCCTTCTCAGTTTTAGGTGCAGGCAGCAATTATCCCCACTAACCCTAGAAGCTTCAGTCACAGAGCTGAAGCCAAGATTACAAGGGGGTGTTACAGTCAACCAGCCAGACATCCCATCAAGGAAACCCTGGAGAAGCCCAGGTACCTGGGATTTGCAAGAGGGATTTTGTACTTAAAACTAGTATCCTAAGAAACTAAAATGAGGCAGCACAGTGTAGTGGACATAGAGCTGGTCTGGAGTCAAGTAGAGCTGGGACTCAAGTACGGCCTCTGAGACATGCTAGCTCTGTTACCTCAAGCAAGTCACTACTTGGTGAACCAGGCAACTCTTTAAAACTATATCTTGCAGAACAGCTGCCAATCTACACTGTTTTGAGAATTCCTTATACTAATGAAATAACAGAAAAAAGAACAGAAAAAATATGTAGCACTTCTTAGAATAGAGCTATTGAGGATAGGTATATAATAAATGTTTCTTAATTGCAGCAAAAAGTAATTTAGTAAAGTTACTGCTTTTAGAAATAATTTCAAGTACAGAACCACAGAATATGGGAGCTACAAACTTTCTATTTACATATACAAAAATTGATACACAAAAAGGTTTAATGTAAAAATATAAAATTATGTAAAATTACTTTTACATTCCAAAAAATTCACTAATAGAAATTTTTATCTCTGGAGGATCCCAGCTAAGTATACCATGTTAAGTTTGGTAATTCTGAGCTCCTTACCAAACTTAACATGGTATACTTGGTTGAAACTAAAACTGGTATTTCCCTGTTTTAAATGCACAAAATGCTTAATTTATTTTTTACATCTCTTATGGATCCCAGGGGTCTTTGCATCACAGCTTAAGAACCTAGAGGAAGGTCTTGAGAGATTTTGGTATAGAATCTATGACTGAATTACAGAAGGGCATAGACAAAAATTGCACCAGCTCTGGGTGGTAATAATAAGATCACAGGCCCACTGAGTACTGAAATATTACAAAGGACAAGTAATTCATTTGTAAATTTCATATTTATAAAATACCATCTCTCCAAGAAACACAAACCCCAAATATCATAAATGCTTTTTTTTTTTACCTGCACATCTTCATCTGTGTGCTTCTAATCTCTGTGTCTGCCACTTCACTACTTAGTATTACCTTGACAGCACACAGCTTTTGTAGGTCTGGAGGGCTGATGAAGAACAGGGACTGTGGCCCAGAAGCACTCATGTTTTCTGCTGGACTTTATCAGTGAACAACCTGGCAACGGGAGGAAGGCAAATTCTAGAAGCATAATAAATACCTCTACTCACGAATATCATTTTGCTGGAATGCCAACTAGTAACTTAATAAAATTTAAAACTGAATATTTTCTTTAAGCTTTTTACTTAAAGTTCGATTATTAAGATAGTAAATCCAAACGAATAAAAGAAAATTTAATCTATGTGAAAAGGTTAAGATCTTATTATAGTTATTTAATATGCACTTAATAATTATTATTGAACATAGGATAAACTTTGTGACTCCTTCTACTCCTACTAATTCTTTTTATTTCCCTCTTCAGTTTGTTTGTTCAGTCATTTTCAGTTCTTTTCAACTCTTCCTAAACCCCTCTGGGGTTTTCTTGGCAAAGATACTAGAATTGTTTGCTATTTCCTTCTCCAGCTCATTTTACAGATGAGGAAACTGAGGCAAACAGGGGTAAGTGACTGACCCTGGATCACATAGTTCATAAGTGACTTAGACAGATTTGAAGTCAGGAAAGTGAGTTTTCCTGCTTAGGCCCAGTTGCCCCTCCCCCTTTCAGGTTACTCTTTAATTACAAAAACTCCTAAGAAAAACAAAAATTTGTCACATGATAATTATAATTATTTTGAAAGCCTAAACTATACTCAAATACTATAAAATCTTTTATAGTTCCTGTGAACTCTTTCAGGATAAGTAGTACACTACTCTCATTTTATATATGAGTGAATATGTCATTACAGTCTTCCAATTTGCCTCTATTTACTAGACTGGGCTCCCAATAATTTTGGCACCTTCTTAAAACATTTTTCTTTTCAGTAAAACACATGAAAAAGGCAGCTTGCATATAGGGCTGAACTTAAGAGTCAGAAAGACCTGCTCCTCAGACATTAGCTTTGTAACCCTGGGCAACACACACTGAACTCCCAGTAACCCTAAGGTTTAACAATTAAATGAAAGTCAATAGGTCCAAGGAGTTCATGAGATGAGTTCAACTCAGTTCACAATAAATTCACTGATTTTTCAGATACTAATCATTTAGGTTAAGGTCCATGAGATAACATTACTCAAAAGTTCATAATATAGGTCAATCCTTATTAATGGATAATGAACTTCCAAGAGATTCCAACACGGGCTGCTAGGTTGGCACGTCAGGTAGGGCTGTTGGATCTGGACTCAGGAAAACCTGACTTCAAATACTGTCTCTAGATAGGTACTAGGTGTGTGACCATGAGTAAGTCCCTTTAATTTTTGTCAACCTCAGTTTCCTCATCTGTAAAATAGGGATCTTACTAGCTCCTACCTCCATCAAATAACGTGTATCAATTTGTAAACCTCAAAGCGTTACACAAATGCTACCTATTATTGAAGCTACAGACATCAGGCAGCACAGAGCATTACA